>WOVY01011615.1:0-202784 GCA_013436015.1 Rhipicephalus annulatus | reverse complement strand
AATGTTTACTACACCTCCCAAAATGCTTCCGAGGACATAAGAAAGGTGTTCAGCAGCTATAAACCCATTGATGTAAGATAAAAGCGGTTGCTGTATACCTCAGTACATATATCTGTGGAGAGGCCAATGTTTGACGGTCGTCGTGGTCCGCAAAAGTTTAATTTGCATGGTTCCAGTGCTGGGCTGCTGACCCAACGATAGATCTCAGTTGTGAAATTCGCAGTTATATGGAGGGAACATGGCAGAGACCTATATACTGCACGATTTCAGTGCAGGTTTAAGAACCCCTCGTGGTTAAAATTATTGGGACTCTCTGCTACATTGTCTCTTTTAGCCCTACTTTTTTGGACTTTAGTGCCTAGCCGAAACTCATCGTCAACCAAATTTTCATTGTTTTAGTTGTTGCCAGTCTAAGGCATGTAAATACAACTTGTTAACATAGAGTGTTAGTCGAGTTTTTTTTGTCTGAGGTTGTGTAAGACTGAACACGTGGCCTCGTATTGTGGGGAGAGTGAGACTCTATAGGTAAAGAAGGGGGAGTGTGCTTGGAGAGGTGAGGTGTGTGGGTGTGCTGCCAGAAGTGAGGGTGAGGGTGAAGGATGTCGAGGGGTGGACATATGAGAAATGTACCAAGATGGTGCAATGAAGTGCAGTGGAGTGTATATTTTCGAGTCAATGCCTGTGTTCAGAAGTTGGCACTTTGAAGACGGTGCACCTTTCTCATTTTCAAGCTGTCGCAAGAAGAGGAGAAATACTTTATTTCAACATAGCAGTTTGGAGCACGCAGGCTGTGGGGCCCCCACACGATCCCGCTCTGCTCAAGCGTTCGTTTGGTGGTGCTTTATGAAGCTGGCAGCCCATTCGGCAGCCATTGTTTGCTCAACTGGGTTCTCTGAACGCAGTAGCGTCTTCCAGTCTTCCCAGGTCTCGAGATGTTCTAGGGCTGCCTGCCGGGGAGGATCCGCCGGCAGTGCGAAAGGATGTGTATAGCAGAAGCATGATATTCAGGGCGGAGGGTACAGGCTGATGTGAGAAAAAGGGGGAGATTGTGCGATAGAATGAGAGGAGAAGGAAGAGTATGAGTCTGTAGCTGGCCCCAGAGGGTGGCCTGTCGGTTGCTGAGGGACTTTTGCAGTAGAGGATAAAAGCTGACGTTCTTCCCCATAGGCCTGAGTCAGCTCGTTTAAAGCGTACGCGCAATCCTTCCTGAATCCGGGATTGGAGGCCGCCTGTGCCCGGTTTAGAGAACCTCGGGCTAAGAGATGGGCGGCCTCGTTTCCGGGGTTCCCAGTCTGCGTGGGCACACAGATAAACTCCATATGACGGGGCGGGTCCAGCAGGCGAATGCAAAACGCAGGGACGTGAGCTCGGCCCTTGCGCGAAATTTAGAATTGCGATTTTGGAATCGGATAAAACATACCGTGCTTCAGTGTTAACAATTGCTAAGGCAAATACAGCTTCCTCTGCAGCTTTGGGGATGTTTCCGGAGAAAGTGTGTTTGTACCTATTGGGCAGTGAGTGTGATCCACCATGGCTGTGACTGCTTCATCGCCAGCGCAGGCGGCGTCCACTCATACGGGGTCCGGTTCGGAGCAATAGCACCTGTGTAGAGTCCTCGCACGAGTTCGGTGGCGTTTATCATGGTGGCTGGGGTGCATGTCACGCGGGAATGATGTAATGAGGAGTTCTTAGCACAAGGCTCTTGGTATAGGGAGTAATGTCGGATCATTGGCCGGTATCTGCATTCCAAGAAAATGCGAGATATGCTGTCAAGTGTCAGATGATTTATTGATTGATATGTGGGTTAACATCCCGAAACCACCATATGATTATGAGAGACGCCGTAGTGGAGGCCTCCGGAGATTTCGACCACATGGGGTTCTTAACGTGTGGCCAAATCTGAGCACACGGGCCTACAACATTTCCGCCTCCGCCGGAAATGCAGCTGCTGAAGCTGGGATTCGAGCTCGCGACCTGCGGGTCAGCAGGCGAGTAGCTTAGCCACTAGACCACCGCGTCGGGGCCATCCGGTGTCGGTTTGTTTGAGGCAAATGTATTGCGCTTGGCGGTGCACTTCTATAAGTTCCCCGATAGTGTTGTAAGGCCCAGTTTGAGAAGTCGATCGGTGGGTGTACTTATGGGAAGGTCGAGGGCTGCTTTATAAGCCCGACGAAGGATGGCATCCAGGGTGTCAGTGTCTCGGTGAGATAGTTAGAGGTATGGAGTGGAGTAGAGCACGCGGCTTAGTATGAATGCCTGATAAGGCGACATAGACCACCCACCTTCATGCCCCAGTGGTGGAACGCGTCCCGGCGGATAAGGTTGCAAAATCGCCCCTACAACCTGCTTGAGTTTCCGGATTGTGTTAGTGTGGCACAATATCCAGAGGGTGTCAAACTCAGGTACCGATCTGCCATCTAGTTGGATAACGAAGGGGGAGGAAGGGAAGTTGCGGCTTTTGGGACGGATGCAGAGCAGTCCGGACTTCTCTGGAAAGCAGGTAAGTCCTACACTAGTTACGTAGTTTTGTTTCAGGTTGGTGGCGGTTTGAATGGTGTCCTGTATGTCACCATCTCTGCCATGGGTAGACCATAGCGTGATGTCACCTGCAGATAGAGTGTTTTTAGGTGAGGAATAGTTGCCAGTTGTCGGTCTGGAGGGATGAGAGTAACATTAATGAAAAGGGTGAGAGGACGAACTCTTGTGTTGTGCAGACGCTCTTTAGTGAGCATGTTTGGCAAGTTAGCGCGCCGAACAGAAGTTCGGCAGTCCGTGCTCTGAGAAAGGTCTGAATGTAAGTGTATGCACGTGACCGCAAATTCTATTAAGAAAGAGCTGTTAAGATGAGATGATGCTCGACGTGATCAAATGCTTTGAATAAGTCCAGAGCTAGGACGGCCTTCGTGTGACCTGGAATGAGTAGGTCAAATATATCATTGGTGATTCGTAGCATAGTATTTTGTGTGGACAAATGGGGGCGAAAGCCAACCATGTTGTGAGAGTATAAGTCATAGTCAGTCATATGTTGTGTGAGACTCGCCAAAACAACGTGCTCGAAAAGCTTGCCCAAGCATGAAGTTAGAGTAATCGGGCGAAGGTTTTGAATGGGGAGTGGTTTGTTGGGCTTTGGTATGAACATTACTTTTCTCATGGCGCCACGACTGGTGGAGCATGCCTTCCTTCCAACATTTGTTGAAATACTTCGTGATGCGAGTGATTGAGTTGTTATCCAGGTTTCGCAGTGTTGTGTTGGTGATCAAGTCGATGCCGGGGACGGATTTTGTGCGGAGTGTCAATAGGGCGGCTCTGGCCTCCACCTCGGTTATGTTGGTGTTGAGTTCAGAGTTCGAATGTTCTGTGTATATTGAAAGAGGAGATGATGTTCCAGGCGATGTGTTGTTGTCGCGAAGTTGATCTAAACTATCATTAGAGTTTTTATTCATTTATTATTTATTTATTTATTTATTTATTTATTTATTTATTTATTTATTTATTTATTTATTTACAATACTGCTACTCTCCTTCGAGAGCGTAAGAGTTGGCAATACAGTATTTTTTAACACACAAAAAAGGATGTAGACGTACAAACATGCAAGCATAATAACAGGACATGAGGATCATATAACCATTGATCAGTGCAGAAATTAAACGTTAATTATGTTATTAGTACACAATGTATGCAATAATCACAAAATACAAAGCAAGTTATAGCCAATATACAGAGCTGAAACCATGCCGAAAGGCGATAAAAATAAATACATGATTGAAGAAAGGAACTTATGTTAGCATTGGGATCGTGAGGAAAACATAATTGGTACAGTTGTGACAGGAATAGCAAGCACTGAAAGCATACTTTAAAAATAGCTATACTACTGTGAAACGAACATTGAAAAAGGTTCCCATGTGTGTGTGGATAAGCCAGGTGACGTGGTGTGGGGTAGTGGTTTTTGTGTGCGATGAGTGAAGGATGTGTCTGAGGAGATGCCATGCTTTTTTTCTGGTAAGCCTGCCGGAGATGCCATCGCATACCTGCCCCCAATTGAAATGGCATAGCTCCTGTGAAGGTTGTTCGATTTCTGATTGTAAAGTGGTTAAGCGCTTCTTTAGTGCTCTGTTATGTTTACCCCGTTTCCACCATTCTAGAAGGCTGTGATAGGTATAACACAGGTGTGCAAGTCTGTTGTCGAGTGTTGGGGTGTTTGTGGTAGTTTCAATCAGCCGCCTCTGATGCTGGATGTCGGTCTGAAGAGAGTCTACCTGGTCGTTGATGTTCGCGATCAGATTGTCGGTACGGGTGGTACGCGCAGCAAGGATAGCGTGCAACTCAATGTGTTTGTGTGTCCTGGAGGTGTGCCGAGGTGGTTTGAAGGGGACATATGTTTGTATACTATAATGATCACTGCCCAGCGTGTGCTCTGTTCTCGTCCGTGGGACAGTAGAGATGGAGCGACTAAGCACCAGGTCCAGGCTAGTATCCATACTGACACTGTTTTCTATTCATGTAGGTGTCTGAAAGTTGTTGTGGATGGAGAGTTGGAGGTTCTATAGAAGTAACCATAGCCTGTGACCTCTGTGTGTGTTTTTTTTGTATCCTGAGTCAGTATGCTGCCTGTTGAGATCGCCGCCAATTAGCAAGGGGTGTTTTCCCACCATTTGATGGAGATCCCGGATGAGAGAGTCAAATACGGCCATAGGTTGTGACAATAGGTGGTAGATGTTAGCGATAAATATAGATACGAGGGTATGTGTGTGACGAATAATTTATGGTATCACGCCGGATGTTTGTGATGTGATGTAGTATGTCTTGTATGTGAGACTGTGGTGGACAAGTGTAGACGCTCTAGGTGTGTCTGTGGTGTCAGAGTGTGTGGAGGTATAACTAGGAAGTGTGGCCTGCATAGTAGTACTTTGAAGAAGTACCTTAAGCGTCGGGGAGAGCGTGGGATTTAAAAGCTGCAGTGTGGCGCGCTTGCCTCCAAAGCTAGTGCAGTTCCATTTTATAATATGAAGTGAAATATTATTGCCGAATCCTGCCATAATGGAGCGTAGAAGGATGGATGAGAGGTGCTAAACTTTAGTTACTGGAGTTATGGAGATCGGCACCGACAGGCGGTGCTGTGTAGGGAAAGGTGAGGGTAAGTGGAGGCAGCTGTGTCAGGCGTGTCTCGAGAAGGCCACCCATCCTCTGAAGAATGGCTTCCATGCATTGTTCTATGCCTGCCTCTAATTTTGTACTTACGTCAGTGAGAAGGGTGTTCAAATCAGTTTCCATGCGGCCTTGTAGTTCTTGGAGTTTTTCGCTGAATTGGTCGGACAGATTTTTAAACTTCGCCTTGTTGTCGAACGAACCAGAAGGGGGTTGGGGTATTCGTGCGTGTTTTTTGGAGGGCGGAAGATCGGGAGTGGTGTTAGCATGTGTTTGAGAAGTGGGTAGAGAAGGTAACAGAGAAGGAGTGGAAGGGGAAGGTGTCAGGCCGGACATAAGCTTCGCTGTTCAGACAGTTTTCATGAAGTGGAGCTGACTGGATTTTTTAGGAGAACGAAGATTTTGTCAAATTGGTTGGTATTCATCTTGAAAACAGCTCAACAACATAATAACAAAGAAGGAATAGACGGTAGGGCATGCACTGACTCTCAACTAAGAAGTTATTTAATACGAGCACATAGTTTTATTCAAGAAGATATCGTGCGCACAACAATGCCATTAAAATAAACAAGGGTGAAACCAAACATGTGCGTAAATCTGCTGCATGAACGTGCACAACAATTGTGGGTGCAACACTTGAACACCGAAGGATTTGTAGAAAACTGTAAGTTCTTTCTGATAAAGTACTTAGTTGCGAGTCTGTGCCTGTCTTGTTTCTTCTTTCTTCGTCTTCGTTCTGCTGTGCAGTTTTCAATATGGACAACCTTTGTTGCTCTCCAGATTCAAAAAGATGGAACACACGCAGTGCTCTTCTTCGAGTGATGAGGAGCCAACGGAGGCAGCTACTGAGGAAACCTCATGCAGACAGTCTGTCTTTCAGCGTGTGAACACACCCTTACGAGGAAGGAACAACAATGGAGGTAAGCTTTTGCTAATGAACGAAGTGACTGCTAGACAGTCTTTATCGTGTCCAATGGCTGTCGCTAGTCTGCACTTTGAAAATCATTACATCGCAATGAGTGGGATGGAATGATGAAATTAAGAAATGGACAGGGAAAACTGGAATGAGCTCGCAAAAAATGGTTAATAAAAAACACCGGGAGAGGCCTCCGTCCTGCAGTATATTCAAGCAAGCCGAGATAGATGATGATGATGTTCCTATTATCATTGAGAGTCCACGCACTCCGTGTCACTATAGTTTACCGACTGCTCGCAGGAGAGTGCAAGATACGGGGATTTACAACTTTGTGCTACCAGCAGAGTTTGTAGAAGTGGCAATATTTAAGTATGTAAGAAGGCAGAATGGAAGCAGCTCCATTAGAGTACAGCGAAGAATTGGCATGTTTAGTTTACAAGATAGAAAGAAATGCTTTGAACACTACTAGAGGAATGCGGTCATGCATGAAAACTACTAGGGACAGCTGTTGAGCAAAAAAAAGTTTGCAGATTACAAATAAACCCATGTAAAGTTCAGCGTCCTTACAGGGACACTGAAGAAAAATTGAAAAAAAAACTGACATAGATTTCGAAATTTTCCTCTAAAGTCCTAACTGTTCCAATAAACAAAGCTTATTTCACGTACTTTTGAATAGCTGGCTGTAATTTTGGAGGACTGTCAGTGCGCCGAAGCAGCATTCTAGTACGAGCCGTGTGTCACGTTCACCCTGGCTCATAAAGATTGCACAGGTAGCTGTGTTCCTCTTTCCTTTTTCCACCTCCCCTTTACAGCTCACTCTCCTCCTTCTGTGAAGATACTGAGGCGCGTCCAGCATTATGTGCTTTTTACTAGTCGGGAGTAACGTTTGCCGACAGTGCCACTTATATGTGTTCCTAAAGCCTGAGTGGGAACTGAGAAAGCTGAGAGGCAGGGTTGATGGTTGAGAAATCCGCAAACAGAAAGTGGGTGCTGTAGCCAGCGTTTTAACAAGGGGACTTGTATTTTTCAAGGCTGCAATGGTTGCAGCCTTTGAAAGGCAAGTTCAGTAATTGAAACTTTGGCTTTAGCGCCCACTTCCTGTTTGTGAATTTCTCGTCCATCTTCCCCTCCTTGCCATTTTTTGTCGGTGATGGTTGACATGGTTGGCATGCTAGAGTGTACAATGCTTCAACCGTCAGCAAACGTCACGTCCTCTATTTGACGGCAAGGTAGCTAGAGTCGGAGGTTTTTCAAAAAACATTATTTGTTATTTTCCTCTAGTTTCTGCCTGAACTGGAGGTTGTGTGACTAGATTTCAGTTGTCAATCTTTCAGTTTTGCTGCATTAATGGCAGCCTGAATTTGGTCTGTAAACCGAGGGATCGCTAGGTGGCGTCGAGGAGCGCGGGCGTGAAAACGTGAGCTCCCGCTTTTCTAAACGTTTTCGGTCGTTTTTTGCTCCAAGATCACTTGGCTTTGTGCTTATTTGATCAAGCAAGCTCTGCGGTTTCAGTAGAGACAGCATTTTCAGCGGAGAGTGAACCATTAGACATCTTTTTGAACTTTAAATGTCCAACGCGGCGAGTGTACCCGATAGCCCTAGCCACACCTAGGGTTGGCGAAGTGTACGGCCGTTAGACGTAGCCAAGGGCTCAGCCAGACGCTGCAGCTACTGTATCATCCTCCGTACATCACAACCGTAAACCAGGCACTGGAAATGCCTTCCACCATAACCGTGGAGGGAATGGAAGTAATTGCGGAGATCTTCGACGGACCAGTATGGACCACCGCTATGGGACGCCGAAGACAGACGACTCCGCCGAATTAGGAGCTGGCCGCTGGGATGGTTGAGCACAACTAACCGAAGCACCCCAGGGGCTTCACAAAAAGTCCATCGGCACTACACCGTTTGGTATCCGCTTCTAGGCTACTCCTCCTACTCAAGGACAAGAACAGGGTAATCATGAGACCAAGAGGAAGATTGGACGTAGCCAGAGTCGACCTCGTTCTGCTGGCGAGTGACATCATCATGGCCACCCAGATCATGGACGAACAAGCATAAGGGGAAACAATCTGCCAGAACAATATGCAAAACATCATTGTTATTTCTACGCCACACCAAGATAATGCTACATCATACGTGAACGTGCATAACTACACAAAAATCAAGGCTCGTTCGAAGTTGCCACATACGTGGCAGTACCCGCTTGTACATGCAAGCGCATCATCAATTGATTGATATGTGGGGTTTAACGTCCCAAAACCACTATATGATTATGAGAGACGCCGTAGTGGAGGGCTCCGGAAATTCAGACCACCTGGGGTCCTTTACCGTGCACCCAAATCTGAGCACACGGGCCTACAACATTTCCGCCTCCATCGGAAATGCAGCCGCCGCAGCCGGGATTCGAACCCGCGCCCTGCGGGTCAGCAGCCGAGTACCTTAGCCACTAGACCACCGCGGCGGGGCGAGCGCATCATCAAGAACATTGACCTCTTCCTTGACGACGCAACGCTCAAACACCTGATTGTGCACTACCGAAAGCCCACTTCCATCGAGGCAAGACGCATTCGAAAGACCAAAACTGTCGCAATTCTCTTTGATGGGTTGCGCGTTCTGAGCACAGTGATGTGCGGAACCGCCATACTACTTGCTCGCTCTACAAGTGGCAAGTCGATGTTTGCAGAACGTGCGGGGGAGTTGGCCATCGCACCGATGCTTGCCGGCACACAAACGCAACGGTCAAGCAATGTCACAACTGTGGTGAAACGCTACAAGAGGACGGCGTGCATCACTGCGAGTCGAAATGCAAACTTTGCGATGCCAATCACCCCACCAGAGATCGCGAATGCAAAAGACGCTTCCACGCTCCATACATAGTGAGAAGGAGAAAAAGACGCAGAAAGCAAAAGTGTCAAGCACAAAAACGACAAGACGCACCAACATCTGTCACGTTCAAGGAACCCTGCCACAACCAGGTGCCGGGACGGAAGAACGCCTCGAGCATCCATCACCGTTCACCATCCAGGGCGAGATCCCAATCCGGAGGGCGTTCCCGATCCAGAAGGCGTTTTCGATCCAGAGGAAGTTCTCGTTCCGGAGGGCGCCCCTCCACCCTGTCGGGATCCGACAACCGCTTGTCATCTCGGGAGTGCTCCAGTTCCCGATCGAGAACGAGACCAGCAGCCAGGCAGCAGCAGAGCAGCAGCCGAACATTGCATCCTGGTCCACCAGGGTTGAAGGTGCATCCCAAAGCACAAGTAGCCAGCCCAAAGGTACGGCACAGCCAGAGCATGTTCCCAATTCTCGTGTTCTAGCGCTTGAACAAGAAAACAGGGCCCTCAAGAAGAAGCTTGAAGAGCTCCGCGCCTCAATCGCTAAATTAGAGAAAGGCCATGGAATTAACTTGCCGAGCTCACCGGCACTACCGACAACACGCTTACAACAAACAATCCACAACACACGCAAACTCAAAGCCGTAGACAGCGACAGCGACACGACGGAGGAGATTAAGATGATCTCGAGCGATAAAAAAGCGCCTCTGACAAATGCCGAGTCCACGATAACTCAATTCAACGACAAAATCGATACGGTGACGAACACGCTTGCCAAGTTTATGGAAATCTTTAAGGCTTACACTGACAAAGCTGACCAGAGGTTCTTGAGCCTGGAGAAGATGGTAGCCAAAGCACCTGTGGCGGCTGCTCCTCAGAACCTAAGCTTGGAAAAACCAGAAGTTACGGCAAGCGTGCCGAGCATAACCTCTAGGGCTAAAGTTTGACCAGTCAAAGCAAGCAACCTCGCGGAGGTAACGAGCCGCGACGCACACAAACTACAAGCCGCATGGCCGCTGACCGTAACGAGATTAAGATCTGTCAAAGGAACTGTAACTCACTTCAGAAACGCGAAGAACATCTAACACAACTATTGCTAGCCTGTAAAAAAACACGCATATAATATTGCTACAGGAATGTGCAGAAAGCAAAACTGCTAAAAGCATTGGCACACAGGGGTACAGGGTAGACAGGCCAAGACGCGAGAAATGGCTACCTTCATACGGAAGGACATAATGTTCGCCGAAAAGTACGCCCCCATATACAAAAAAGGCCTGGAAATGGTCCTGGTGAAAATCCTACCACACAGGGCAGTTAAAAGAAGCATCTTTGTGCTCAATGTTTACAGTCCCTCATCAGATAAGAAAAGAAATTTTAACAGACAGCTTATCTCGGCAGTAACAATAGCGGGTGACAATCTGCTCATAGTAGAGGGCAATTTTAACGCCAGGAGCACCACGTGAAATACTTAAAAAGTGAAGGCAAATGCACCACTTTAGCAAAAAGCGCGAGTTCGCTGGACTTGCAGCTTATAAACAACCTTGCCCTCCCTACAAGAAAACGTGATTCGGTACAGTGGGACAGAATGCCTTACTTAACCTTCACCAAGAACGCCAGAGCTACCTGAGATAACCTCGCCGAGTACCTAGGTAGCGACCACATCATCCTAGAAATTACCATTGAGAACGAGGCGAAAGCGCCAAGAAAGTTCAAAATCACAGACCTTGGCCAGTTCCTTAAAATAAGAGAGCAGAAGGGCAGTACAGAACTATCATATGAAGCTCTCTTAAATGAATTGAATATGGCAGCGAATAAGGCCACCAAAAAAGTTGAGACTGATGAATCCATCCGGGCCATGGACTCTCACCTGGCCAGTGTGCTGAAGAAAAAGCATGACCCAAAAGAAGCGTGGCGTAAAAACAAGTTCAACAAACATGCACAAAAATCGCGAGCTTGGCCACGAAATCGAATCTCACGCCAAAATGCTCTGCGCCCAGCAGCGGAACAACACATGTGACGAAGCAGATGGCAAAATGCGGAGGGGAAGAAAATGGGGGCTGCTCAAACACCTTATGGCGAACAGCGACAAACCCACCTGAAGCGCCACACAACCGCTAATTGAACGATTGGTGCACAAGTACGCTCAGGATAGTGCTGAATCCCAAGCTCTCCTCAAAACGCTAGGCCAAAAATATCTCCCATTGGAAAGCAAACCAGTAGCCTGGATAAACAAAAATCTCTCATGTGGAAGTTGGTCGAAAGAAAAGCTAGGCAAACCATTCAGCGAAGCTGAAATACGGTACCCTCTACAGCGACTCAATGGCAGATCGGCGCCACGGCCAGAGGGCATCGATAATTAAACTCTACGGAATTTAGACGATAAAGCAATTGTAATCATTACTAAGAAGATAAATGAGGCATGGAAAACGGGTACCGTGCCACAAGAATGGCGTAGTGCCAAGGTTTCGCTCATCCCGAAACCAGGAGAAGCGCTGAGCATCGATAACTTAAGGCCCATATCACTCACATCTTGCGTTAGAAAAATAGCTGAGCATGCAATACTCAACCGTATCACGAACAACATTGAGAGCATTGGGCTCTTTCGACACAACAATATTGGCTTCCACACGGCACTGTCCACACAGGATGCCATGTTGATGTTAAGAGAACACATATGTTACGGGCTCCTCCACACGCCCAAAATCATATTAGCCCTGGACCTAGCCAAGGCCTTTGACACTATAGAACATGAACTCATACTAGGTTAAATTTCGCACATAAACTTAGGCTAGAAATTCTGCAACTACTATAAAGCCTTTCTGGCGAACCAAACCGCCGCCAGACGCAAAGGAGAACAATGCGGCGAATTCGAACGACTAGGAAATATCGGCACCCCACAAGGGTCAGAGCTCGCTCCATTGATCTTTAATGTGGCGAGGCATAGGATGTGGAGAAGCTCGCTCAAATGCCATCCGTGCACCATGCCATATACGCGATTGATATTACCATATGGGTCCCATGTGGCCACTCATATGGTGCCTTGGAAGGAATACTTCAACAAGCACGGACTACAACCGAAGGATTTCTTAAGCCAACTGGACCCGCACTCTCCCCCACTAAATCTGCTCTAATTCTCTTTCACTCTCGGCAAAATTCGCAGTAAGAGAAGCAGCAAGTATTGTTCAAAGCTGAGAACAACCAAACCATACCGCAAGTATATATGGTTAAGGTACTAGGACTAACGTTAGGTTCCAAGGACGCCACAACAAGGAAGCACTGAAGCGCCTTGAAAACAGCACGAACAACTTTGCAACAGGCATTGCTAGAATCGCCAACAAGAGAGCAGGCCTCCTGGAAGACAACATCATGCGGGCGTATCACGCCTTTCTCGTAGGTCACGTAGCATACGTGTTCCCGTTTCTGAAACTTACGAAGGCTGAAATCGAAAAGGTCGACTTTGTGCTCCACAAGGGACTGACAACGGCCCTCGGCTTGCCCAATAGCACGAGCAACGAGAAACTCGAGCAACTCGGTTTGCACAACAGAGCCGAAAAACTTTTTGAGGCTCAGAGAGTGGCACAGATCACACGCCTGTCCTTGACGCAGGCAGGCCATCTCATCCTACGAAACGCAGGCATTTGCCCAGTTTTTCAACCAGAGATAAAAACTCAACTCTGTAATGACGTGACGAAACACTTTAGGGTTGAGCCGATCCCCCGCAACGTTTACCCAACGTTCAACAAAGGGCGAAAGAAGGACGGAGAGAGAGTGCTTATAAGCAAGGCAAAAAACAACACGCATGCGCTATTCCTAGATGCCACCCGCTACTACGGCAGGTAGGTGTTTGCCGTAGCGGTCATTGGTGTAGACGGCAACCTCATGAACGCGGCAACTGTCCAAACAATCCATGTCCATGAAGCAAGGGGAATGATGATCGCGCTAGCCTTGCAGAGCTGCTAATCTTACTCCACAATATACAAAAAATATACAAGACGGCGGCACGAACGTTTGCGGCTGGCCTAGTAGCTAGAAGGACTGAAAAACTCACCGCTGTCTGACAGTACCGCTGTCTGTCTCCTTCTTTTCTTGTCCCTCGTTATTGGCGCTGTTTTTTATGTGAATCTTGTCGTACCAACTCGCTCAAGAAACCAAGTTAGTCACCCTCAACGCAATAAGAGAGTACGAAAGCAAAGAAAGCCTTATTAAAGAATAAAATGCTCACATCTACGTATCCTGGTTCCCAGCCTACATTGGACAGTTACCTGGACTCGACCACTGAAATCCCAACGAAGAGGTCAACCGCCTGGTGTATGAGCTCACACACGGCGCCGCAGACAACGACCACTTGACGAGTGAGCGGTACAAGAACCACTGCAGCCAGGACAAAGCACTCCCATACAACGAGATCACTCCGCATTACCGGGTACAAAGACGTGCCTTCTCAGCATCGCACCCAAAACTTAACAAAGCCCAAGCTCTAACTCTAACAAGATTGCAAACACGTACGTACATAACACCATCCACCTTACACAGAGTTCACCCCGACACACCACGCACATGCTCCCTTTGCAATCATCCCTATTGCGATTTCGAACACATGCTTTGGCTGTGCCCTACCCAAAGCGCAGCGCAACTGAATACCCAAGAGACTTGGCAGGAAGCCGTTAAGAGCCACGAATACAAGCAGCAACTACAGGTGGTCCAGAGGGCCCGCGAGATCGCAACAAGCCTGCGGTTGCCAGCGCCCTCCTGGGCAGATCCTCCATGTTGAATTAAGGGTCGGAATGGCCCTTTCTCAGACTCCTCGGGATATCTTAAAATAAAGTCAATCTCTCTCTCTTTCTCTTGTCGGTAATCTTCTAAAAGACCGCTGACACAGGCGATATAATGAGCGAGATAGATTTATATGGAGACACACACCATCTAAAACATATCGAGGGAAAATATAACCTAGAACTTGTTTAAAGTCAATCTTTAAGATCACGTGCGTGATTGACCATCATGCAGAGCCCATTTAGACTCTAACAGCAGTGCTGGGACATTGTAAATAAACCTAGATCACGAGTTCGTGTTGGCTGGTTGCTGGCTCACGCCATGTGCTTGCGCTACCGGTGATTTCGCCCTCGGGGTCTGGTGCTTTGTGTGTACTGGCTGTGCTGACATTCAGAGTGGCGCGCGCTCTCACATGGGGTGCCGACATGGTTCTGCGTAGTCATGTGGCCAGCTGTGCTTACCTCCTACCTACCTCCTACCTAGCTCGGTGCTCTTTGAAACTGAAACTGAAACTGGGTGCTCTAAAAGCTTGTCTACAACCATCGTGTACTTGTGCAAACGGGGTTTGCAGCCGTGATTAGAGGTTTGTAAGCTACCCTTTGCGACAAAAAAACACAATTTTTCTGTCAGTGCTCATTTATTATCGATAGTTAAATTCTGGAAAACCGAGTGCAAAGCATGCAACTCTTCAGTGTGTATTTGTTTAAAGGGACAAAAAAGAAAGACCCAGCGAAAGTCACAGCAAAATTTGTAACTGAGCTCCATCTTGTGAGCTGCGTGTGCTGCGTGAAGAGCGACCTTTCAGAGGATTTTCTTAACAGCCTTTGGGTAATTACTAGAAGCAGACCTGCAGGATACCCACTACGCCATAAATGAAAATTTTTGTGTAGTAGGAAGACATTCTCTATGCTACGCTTTGTCATTGTTAGAAGAAGCGCACTACCCGTTACGTACTTGCAAATTATTTTGCGTAACATTTTATCATGTGGCTGACGACGATGAAGAATACAGCCTAGCGCTATTGTAATTGGTTGTTCAATTCAACAGCCAACTCGATACGAATTTACATTGTGTGACGTCTGGTGGTCCCTTTTTTGTTCTATAGCGCGATAATACACACATTATTGCGACTCCTTTCCTTACATGAAGCCTGCCTAGGGTCTGTTTGAAACAGAGTTTGAAGTTCCTGCATAACTCAGTGTTAAAATACTTGGTTGGTGCACAGAGAACTCGGGTTGAAGCATTCATCAGCAGCACAGATGCGCATTCTACACTGAGGCTCCTCCACAGCTATTTGTAATTGTAGTCTCTGACCATGCGGGAGTACATGCTCGGTATTTTTAGGAGTAGGTAAGACAAATTGAGTCATATTACTCTTTATTTTTACTACATCTGCTACTGTTCATTTTGTTAGTTCTCTTTCCTTTTCAGAGTAACAGTAGGAAAAGTGTATTTATATTTTATTTTAAGTTAGAGTAAACCAGCGTACTTCGTGTTGTCAATGTTAGGCTTATTCACAAATATCCACCCTTTCGACTCCTCTTATGTAGTTTGTAAGAAATCTCTGCTCGCCGAAAATATGCAGTACAGCTCTGCATAGATATAGCATTGATTTATTAATTGAATTATTGATTGATTGATTGATTGATTGATTGATTGATTGATTGATTGATTGATTGATTGATTGATTGATTGATTGATTGATTGATTGATTGATTGATTGATTGATCTGTATGTAGAGTGTGACGTCCCAAAATGACCATATGATTATGAGAGACGCCGTAGCGTAGTGCTCCGGCAATTTCGACCACCTGGGGTTCTTTAGCGTGCACCCGAATCCAAACACACTGGCGTAGAACATTTTCGTCTCCATCGGGAATGCAGCCGCCACATGCGGGATACGATCCCGCGACCTTCGGATCAGAAGCCGAGTACCTTAGCCACTATAGCATCGCAGCGGGGCAACCTGAATATATCAACTTGCTAAAAAACAAAAATCAGCTTAAAATATCATATAATTGCAGTAAGCTTTTTAATTAAAACATTACTTTTGGTGAAAACTTCTGTGTGCCTGTTCACATTGCGGCACTGCTTCTTAGAATGCTGTACGCTGTGGTGACGCCAGACTTCTTTTCTCCATATACAACTGTTTGATTAGTGTAAGCTTTGCCTACAGCGAAGTTCTTACATTTTATGGAAGCCATTTTGTCAACAAGGAGAGCAGAGGAGCGAACGGCCACCTTGCACAATGGCTGTGATGAGAAGGAATGATGGCAGGAAGCATGCAGTGGCTAGTAATTGTTTCTGCTTGCTCTGTGGACACCCTCATTAAAATCGCACTGTTTGGTCCTTATTAAAATCGCACTGTTTGGTCCTTAAAATGCACGTGAGTAAGTCCCTTTTTTGTGCGAAAAATTGAACTTCCTTTGTGGTAAAGCCAACATCTTAGGCTGTATCACAGTGCTTCATGTTGGATATATCTTGTGTTCTGCTTTTGTTTCTTCAATGTAGCGGCAATTAAATTATTTAGGAAAATGTTGCAAAGGATTGTCATGTTACAAATTGTTGGATATGTAGTCTGGTTGGACTGTACCTTATTTGGGAGTAATGATTGTTCAGAGGATCCAGGAAGGCAGCCACTCACCCCTGGCCTTGCTGTTTTTCGGACGCGGCAGGAGCTTCGCTCTCTGTTGCGCAAAGCCATACAGGAGCAGGTGCTGCTTACCCGCATGGAGAAGGAGATGCGGCTTCAAGGTGCACTGTTTTGTTGTCTGCAGAGTAGGCCTTTCATAAAGTGGCTGACTTCAAACGATTTAACTAATTACTCATAGTTAATTGCACAATATTTGATTTAACAAAATTTTGTAGTGAGTTTTGTAGTTACTGAAAGCTTTGATATTTCCTCTTGAATGAGCGAGGACATATTCGTCAAAACCAGAGATATATGATCAGCACGGTCCATTTAACGGCCTTCAGCTGTATATACCGATGTGTTCATTGTATTTCTAACCACACGTTAAACTGGTTCTTTTCATGCAAATATACTGAATTCCTGTTCACCTCTCAGTAAATGGAGCTCCTGTTAAAGGGCCACTCACCGGGTTTGAAAACTTTTAGCTGACAAGCGCAATGCGTAGACGAGGCGTTCATGATCATATCCGCCAAAATTCGCAACGCTACACGCTGGGGAAATAGGTAGAATTTCAAGATGAACGTTGCTCCCTTCAGCCAGCGCGAGCCCAAAGAATGAGGACATGACATGGGCGTATGAATGGCTTGCGTAGACAGCAACGCAGTGACGTTGGTCCTCTACGTAGACGACTCTGCTCTGACATTGCAAACAGTGACACGTGACATAGCGAAAATGACTTCATACGGAATGCGTAGTTTATGTCATTTATGGTTCGAAGAGATAATTAAAGCTCTAGATAAATAATGAAACGCAAAAAGTAAATGTGAGCGTCCTTTTTTTCGCATTTTTTCTCCGTGGATTGCAGTGAGATGCGGGGCTAATGTGCCGGCGTTTCCCATGCGTTCGTGTCCCCGCGGTTCTGTGGTCAGTGCATCGAGCAGACAGCCGTGTAACGCTCCTACGCGTTCGCGCACTCATTGTGCTCATCTATTCCACCGCGTCTAAGCCAGCATTTCCAAACCCTCCCGCAGAAACAGGCAGAAGACCACAAAATAACGCTGGGTAAAAAGCAACACCGCTCGCGTACTCGGGGGTTGGACTTATTTGGGCACGTCATGCGCATGTGACCACTTGGTCGTATGCCTGAGGGGGTGGAGAAGATAATAAACTTGCGAAGGCTACATGGAGGAGCGGCAAGGGTTCAGAGCTCGCCTCCTCTCATCCTCGTTTCGCGCCTCTTCAATGAACCCGTGTTCTCCGATCGTGATGAACCGATGAAAAATTTTTGTGGCAAATGTTCCTCATCAGACACCCAACAACTTCCGCTGTCTAACTAAAGTTTGGGATGGGGCCTGGTGAGTGGCCCTTTAAACATAACTTATTTTCCTGGTCTCTTCAGGTTCTAAATAAAAAGAATGCACCATATTTAAAATTTTAACTCCCACTCTTAGCAGGGTTTCCTTTCTGAATGTCCCTTCTAATTGACACTACTGTTCTCGAATCCAATTGAGACGTTTCTGTTTAAGCATGCACCATACTGTAATCTTTACTGGTACACCTATTGTGTGGTGGTTGCGTCTTCTTACCGATAATTTGCAAGCGCACCTTGACATATGCCGGCCAACGTTTGCGCACCTGCTCACTGCAGTGTTTTGAGAAGTGGTTTGAATTCCAGCGAGCCAGGATAAATCGAGCAGCAAGCATTTGCGACTCGACAATGGCGAGGTTGAGGACGGGCCTTGTAATGCCGAGACGGTCAAGAGCTGGGACTACCTCCTGGCACAGCCACCGGGAGGCGGCATCAGCCCGGACATCCTTCCGTCTCAGCAGGTGTATGCCCAAGTTTTCTGTGTTTTAATGGGATAACAAATATATGGGCACTTTCACAGGAATTTTACCATCGCGGGTATTTTGTGTGTGAGGTCCAAAGATTCGTATTGCTCAAGTAGCAACTGCGAACCTTAATCATAAGGGCACAATTGTGAGAGCTAGTGTACATGCTGTTTACGCAGTTGACATCCCTTTTTAGCATACAGAAGCAGATAACTCGTATACATTCTTTGCTACCATTGCTTATTTTATGTTCAGATGACAGACATCACAAAAAACACTTCCACATTTTGCCTATACCGGTGTTTTGTCGAGTTGCGCGGGATTGGATCCGGAAGAGTGAGCTGCTAGCCTTACGTCATATAAAACTACAATCCTACCTACACCTACCTACTACCTGCCCGCCTACATACCTCTCTGTTTCCCACCTGCCTGCCTGCCTGACTACCTACCAACCTACCTACCTACCTACTATGTCCGGTCTACATACCTCTTCGTTTCCCGCCTATCTACATACCTGCCTACCTGCCTACCTACCTACCTACCTACTTACCTACCTACGTACTTACCTACCTACGCACCTACCTACGTACCTAACTACCTACCTACATACCTACCTACGTACCTACCTACCTACCTATGACTCTTACCTCTCTTGGTAATTTTGATTAGATCTATACCAAAATTGATATGGCATACCATGTTTGTATGACCAGTATAACTGGCTGGTTATAACATGGAAATAATGATGTGTATGTCTTGATATACATGTGATGGTATTGCTGCTCTAGCGGTAGTTTCTATAACATGGCATATTAAAAAAGCTGTTATGATTACACATGACTACATGATGATTATAAGTGGCAGGCCCTGACCATGTATTCACGTCACGCTCATTGTGCGCTCTCGGCCGTTTCGCTAGCTTCATTTATACCAAATTTAGTATTATGTGACGTCAATGGACGACAAAGTTAAATTACATGTCCAAACTGGATCATCATAACAGGCGTGTCATGTAAAACATGTCTACATGCTACGCTCATAGCGCGATCGCGACCGTATTGCTACCCTCACATATACCAAATTTGATATTACGTGACGTGTATAGACGACGGTCAACGAAATGTCTTAACATAATAATCATGACATGCGTGTCATGTAAAACATGATTACATGCTAGGCTCATCGTGCGTTCACAGCCGTTTCGCTAGGTTCACTATTATAATATTTGGTATTAGGTCACTGGAATGAACGACAAACACAAATGCAAAGCGCAAACATGATAAGGCATAGAACTCATGCACAAATGGAATGCATGACTTCCAATCAGTCTTCCTCATTCGTGCTTTATATATCATTAATTCCTACTATTCGTGTGATCTTCCTTTTATGGAATGCAGCAGGAAATGTCACCAGCATAGGACAGACGCGAAATATAAAACGTCAATCAATGGACGGTGAGTTGATAAATGCAGTCGGTAGAGAAGAAATTGAGCTGGTTTTTGCCTTCGTGTGGTCATAGACGGCCTTGTACACGTTCCTCTAAAACAGTAACGAAAGCTCATTTCTAATTCCTTCCCCATTAAGGAACTTGTTTCCACTAGACATTCTTTAAATGCAAACGTAACTCGTTATGGTTACATTACCAAAGACGCAACGAGTCGCTACTTTAGCGTCACATTTGGCTTTTAAATAAATACACATTGGCGTTTAATCCTGAGGTGAAAGAGTGTGAACAATTTAAAGTTTACATGAAGTTACATATATCATACGGATTTTATATTTAAGAATTAGGTTATGCATAGGAAATAGGAATATAAATAATGGTAAATAAACAAATTTTTGTAGACCACTGTTCAAATTACAGTCAAGTCCAACTGTAAATTTCGTGCCCATTATTGAAAGTGCGACACCTGTGGCGCTTCTAAGGCTGGCCCTTGTTTAATGTCTTTAGGCACACCTTTTCTCTGCAGAACGGAGCACATGCGGGTACTGGCCATCTTAATAGCATTTTCCTCGGTTGATGTCATTGCATCGACTATCAATTCTAGGGGCCACGGGACTGAAACTTGTGATGTCCATAACTGCAGGCCATCCAAGACTACCTTCTCAACCGAAATACAGTGGCCGGATCTGCAGTGCTTCACCATCACGGGATCCAAGGCAGCCAGGATATTGGTCGGATCCATCGCGTCGGTGTTATTGCCCTGCGGTAGTTCGGTGCCTTCTGCACTACTCAGGACATCTCCTGAGGTCAATTTAAAGTTGACATGAAGCGACAATATATAATGCGGATTTTGTATTTATGGAAGCAGGCTATACATAAGTAAAAGGAATGTTAATAAATATGAATAAAAAATTTTGTGAATTACTGTTCATACTACGGACAAGTCTAACTGCAACTTTCGTGCCCATTATTTGAAGTCCTACACCTGTGGCGCTTTTTACGTCCGTCTTCGAACGTGTGGTTATGATACTATGCTTCAGATATTTAAAGAGAATGTAAATGTTTAAACGCTTAGAGTGGCCCACCCACGGTCAGTCTAAGCGTCCTTGGCTTCCCTGCACCTGCTGCGGGCTCCTTGAAGTAACGTCCTTTTGTGACGAGGTGGTGAGCAACACTACAATAAGCTGAAGAGTTCATTTTTGTTGTTATTTTTCTTCTTCTTTCTTCTTCTAGTCAATATTTCTAATATACTAATACAATACTCTTACTATCATTGTTGTTTTGATATGGCATAGTATTGTCGGGACGAATTAACATCCATACCCTATAAAGTAGGCTTAAATTCACAGCCCAGGTTTCTTTGCCTAAGTGCATAATAAAATTAGTGTACCTGCTTTTTTTTGCTACCTGCCTACTTTTCGCGATAAGTCCCCCACTCATAGTTTATGTGCATTCATCGCAGAACTTTCTACCTTTACAATGCTGTCGCCATAACTCAAAGGTTCATGTAGGCTAGTGAGGAAACATGACCCCAGTTGGATGTCTGGCATTCAGATCAACATGCTCAGCCAAGTCCTCCCCATCACGGCGCATGTGCATTTCTCATCTTCACTGAATATTGCTGTATAACTATTCGACTAAAACAACCAGCAGTCGCTTCGAACAGCAAAGCGCATACTGTTAAGTGATCGGGAAGTGTTGCCTCGCTTATTTCGTCTTTATCCATTTGTGGTGCGACAGAGCCCATTTTCTTTACATCAGTGCTATTAATTCACCTTTACGGCCATCCTGACGTTTCGATGATTGATTTTTGATGACATATCACAGTGCCTGCATTATGCTTAGAGACGAGTGCCCTAGTTTTTTTTTTAAGTGCGAGCGAACCCTTTCCCCTGCAATTATCGAAAGGCTGTGTGTTTTTGTCGTCCACCTTTCGTGTTTTTGCTTACTCTTCGAAATAGTTTTCGACCCAACTTTCAAAAGAGCTACCGACTTCAGTGCCAGAACACGTGCGTGTGGTCCAGTGTATGGAATGTAGTCGGCATGTTTTTATTGTCTGCTGCACCTATTATAGGCGTAGGGCAAAATGCATGGTAGTAAAGTTGTGTCGGATAGGGGATGGTAATTTGGGCCATGACGTGGTATATTTTCTAAAGATTGGTTGGCAATACTGCACTCCTGTGAAGGTTGGGTTCAACCATACATACTGTATGCCCGTGCGTGAGTGTCTACGTGTGCGTGTATATACACACATGCAAAATTCGAAAAGAATCTATGGCTGCTACGCGACACTGGTGCCCAGGCTGCAGAAAAAGCAGAAATCAGGACCTTCTCTTGCAACTTGCAATGCTTCATTAGCAATGTAAACACGTCCTGTGCTTGCTAACCGAGTATACTGTTCGGACAAATAGCAAATTAGCCGGGCGCACGTGCTCGGGTGCTCGCAGGCGATGAAGACTACGAAGAGGGCGCACAGAGTCCCAGCAGCCGCTAGATTGTAGAGGCCGGCCAAGGTGATTAACTCGTGGTTTTGCGCTTAGCTGCGGCGGCGATGTTGTAAGACGCTCAGCCAGAACTATCTCCAAGGCAACCACGCCGATTGTTCAAAACCAACCTATCGCAGGCAATGAAAGCTTTAAAATAAACTCAAAAGCCCCATGCTTCTAAAAATATAGTCACAAAAGCTTTCTGACTCTTTCATTACACTGGTGCACTTCGGCCCTCAGTGGAACGAGAAGCAAATAAAAGAAGAGACTTCTGGTTTGAAAACCCGCCCAACTTTCTGGACCGCTCTTGAGATAACTCCGGGTTCCATCGTAACCAATGAAATGCAGTGCTCTGAGGGATTTGACTTTTTCGTGCTGTTTGCTCATTCAAAAGATGTGTCACCGAAACACGGAAATAGCCCGAGCTGATAAGAAGTTTCGCCTAGATTTCAGGTGTTCCTGCGTATTCACCCGCATCTTTCCACTTTTCATCTCGCCTTCTCCCTTCATTCCTTACTTCCTACGACGCGTTGCTTGCCGACGAACTCAGTGAAGTTAAAGGCGCAGCCCTGTCATGTGATTTCTAAGCAACGCTCAGGGACATCAAATCTAGGAGCAGTTTTTCAGAACAATACAGGGCCCTTGACTGCTTTGCCGCAAGTCGCGTGATCGAATCCCGGCTGCAGTGACCGTATTTTTGAAATGAGAATGCTTGACGCCCGTTATATTAGATTTAGGTGGAATCCAAATCGTTCAAAGTTCCGGATTCCTCCACTACATCGTCTCTCATAATCATATTGTAGTTTTTGGGCGTTACACCCCAGATATTTTTAATAACCCAGCGCCGAATCTCTAGGTTAAACAGCTGAGTATATATTTTAGGGGTGTGTGTTTGAATATGCTGTCTGCCAAGCCCCTCATTCTGGATTGGCTAGTGTCTAGAAGATACACAAATATCTGAAGTGCTTCAAAAAAAAAAACTTGGGCTAGACATGCCTAGCTTTCAAGCTCTGGTAAACGTTGTCGTTCTGAAGCGGCATTTTCTTTATTCGGTAAAAAAAAAGTATGAGGCGTAAATTTTAAGCTGCATTGAAAAGGCAAAGAGAGAGTTGCGAGACGTCATTCATCTTGCTCACATGTGCGGAAGCCTTTCCAGATATTTCAGCACGTGCTGTTTATTATTCTTTGCTCAATTTACTTGGTTGCCTGTGTATTGAAAAATAAAGTGCATATTGAGCCACTAGCTACGCTCAGCAAACCGAGTAAGCTGGTCGTCTTTTATTTTTTTTCAGTGTTTTTACTGAAGCTACTGGTGCCAGTTTTGTGAGTAATGAATTTTCGGGATAATATACTTCATCTAGACCTCATCTAATGCAAAGAGCTCTACAGTATTATGCCAGCACACTGGATAACTCGGTGTTGTCCACTGATCCTAATGATTTATTAGTGGAACTCACTGGCCATACCCACTATAATTAAAATTCTTGCCGATTGGCAATAAACACGTAAAGAAGACGCGCTTTGTAACTACCGTATTTTGTTCATATGATGTTGCAGTCAGCCTCTTACGTTTCCGTTTTAGTTCGGAATTCAGGCGTTTGTTTTTATTTCGTTTGTGCTGTTGTCGTCAAAGTTTAGAGATGACGAGGTCTTAGAAAACTTCTGCCAATGATTCAATTCTCTATTCGTTCGAACTGCGCAGTACATGTTTTTGTGTGTTTTTGAACAGCGAAGTCGTTGAAGCCGGCCGTAAAGTGTCGATCCTGCCACTGTCTTCATCGTAGACTGTTATGTGGTACAAGAATTGGGCAAGTCCCGCTACTCCCAGCTACAACGTGGCCAGCAATGACCCTGATATGTGATAGTACTAGCAAGAAAGAGAAAAACGAAGAAGGATAGGAAGAAAAATTGAAGTTTTTGCTGTCAAAAACTCTTCACAAGTTGTTATTCGAACCCGCGTATCGTCTACCCGAAGGCGAGCGTCCCGACTTCTCCGCTATCCAAGGTCGTTAGCAGAATACCTAATAGCCTTGTGTAGTAGAGTGCAGCAAGCGGATAGGACAGGGAAATTAGCGTGAGGAGAAGAGAAAGGAGGGGAGAAGAGAAAGGAAATCTGTAACATGTACAGGCAAAAAAAATTCTGAATAAAGTCATAGTTTTGCCAGAAAGGCGTACCAATCAATGCGATTGCAACAACTTATAATGTCGCTGAGAACGGCTAGAAGAACGAAACGCGCAGCGCGCTGCTCACGCACAAATGAGGCACGAAAACAACACACGCAGGACGAAGTCGAACTGACAACGTTTACAGATTGACGCTAATTGCACTGTTTAAATAAAAACGACGCACGAAACGTAATCACAAGTACAGATATAAGAGCGAACAAACGAGTGTCCTAGTTGTTACTTCGCTGTGTTTGAAAAGCAAACTCTCTCCGCAAACGGGGCGAGGTCACCTTTGTGGCCCACCCAGGCAACCAACTCAATCGTATCGATGAAAGAACTAGGCACATGATTCTCCCCACCGCAGGATAAGCGCGCCACACAAGCACCTAACCCCACCGCCCCCTTCCACGGGGCAAAGTACGCGTGAGAGACAAGTGCCCGTTGGCGCATCGCGAATAGCTGGCGTCCGAGTGCTGGTGGCTCGTTTTCTTTCTTAATTTTTCATATATATTAATATGTATACATACACGGTGTGTGATGGCGGCTTCGCAATAAAAAGACCGAGCCAGAGGAAGGAGACCAAGCCACGGGCACCGACAGAAACATCGCGCGCAAAATCCACTCCCGATCGTGTTCAGAAAGTCAGGGGGTGTCCTAAGAAGGTGCGCACTCACGAGAAGGAAGCTTCGCAACTCAAAGATGTGTCCGTCGGCGGGGATTACGGATGGTTAAGTACCCTTGCGTAGCGCTGACAGGCTTCGCACGGCAGTAATAATAATAATAAAAATAATAATAATATTATTATTACTGAGCTTTATTTCGTGTCTCAATATCCATACACATTTGACGCTCACTGTACATACTCCTTGTGTTTACAGAGTCACCGTGAGGCCAGCCGATTTACTCATCGAGGACGGACTCCCTGGACGTTTATGGCGAAGCTCCTACGCTTCATCCTGGGGCCTACGCTGTCGCCTCTGGAAATTCCTATTGAGCTGAGGTGCTGGCGGCAAAGCGTCTGCTCCTGCCATGGCCTTCGACATGCCCCCAAACTTGTACAGCCGACAGCCTCCGTTGGCTCGGTCGGAGGAAGCGGCTTTCATCGCCAGCTACGTGACCTTGGTAGCAGCCTTGCCAGTGTCGGGGAGTGCGATCAAACAATGCGCACGTAGCAGTCTCTGCGGCTGTGCGTAGGACGATGCTGAGCTGAAATGGTCCCCCTGCTCTCTTCGAGTGACATTTCTTACCTTTATAATTTTTATTGCAATAGCAATTATATGAACACTTTCGGATAGATTTTGCCGCCGGCGTCGGCGTCCATGTCATGCACCGTAAATGTATACGTATTTATATATGTAAAAACGCAAGGCCGAAAAAAATCCTGAAAAAAAAACACCCCGGCACGCGATATCGAATGTTGGACCTCTGCGTCGTGAAAGCAATGCGTCACCCCGGAGAACATTCTGTAGCATTCAAACGGCAAGCTATTTATATCTATCACTTACCGCTGCTTTGTTTTCGGCATTACCTACAAGATGGCGCAATAAGCGCACGTCGCTGTACAAGTAGCGGCGCCCGCTGTAAATCTCCTACGCGTTGTTTGCCCGGCTTAGAGAAGGTGAGCTATGCTTCTCACGCGCCCTTATCTCGCGGTGGCAGGAGGGGAATATCGTACACCTTAACTGGCCTCGGGCTTTATGTGGACCGTTTCTGCTTGTAGTCACCGGGCGCACAAAGGTAACTGCAATCATTGCAGTCTCCGTTCATAAAAAGCGTGTGCTTTTCAGACTCAGCGAAGTAACAACTGAGACGCTTATTCGCGTGCGTCTGTAACTGTGAGTACGTTTCGTGCGTAATTTGTGCGCGAGAAACGCGGGACACGTTTCGATCTGGTTTCTATTCTCCGCGTTACCTTTGAAGTTTTTGCTATCACGTTCGTTGCTTCGCCTTCGCGGCAAAGCTGTGAGATTTTTTTATCTTAGCGTAGTTATGTCTATTTTCTACTTCTTTTTTGTTTATTGTTAGAAATATAATGCGTTTGAAGCGAAGTGTCTTCCCAACTGGTATACATCGCATCGTGAGAATAGCCTCGTACTGGAATTTTCTTTTCACTTCGATAGCGAAGCTCTCCAGTGCTAGGTTCGGGGAGTACGCATATGGGCAAGAGTGGCAACAACACTGACAGAACCACCGACAGAACGGCATGCGTTTGTTCTGGCAGGGCCTTTATTTTCTGCAGCCTGAAGCACGTGTCTATCATTAGATTTGCTCAGCAACCGCGTATTTCTTCTTATTGTGTGTGCCCGTCAGACTTAGCTAATTTCGATAAGGTAGACAGTGGGAAGTCCACGGAGAGGCCAAGCACCTCTGCAGACGGGCACGTGCAGAGTGGCTCTTATTTGACCGCCAGCACGTTACCCGTGCAGCATCCGCTGCCACCACTCAACGCTTAGTTTGATCACGAGTTGGCCTTGGATAACTGTATGAGAGGCGTGAATGCTTCGTTTCAGTGCGAGTTTATCTGCAGTTCAGATATCTGAGTCTTGTCTGTGACTGTGCGTGGCATATGTCTAAGCTTTTTTGTGCTCACAATCAACCATAAAACTATGCAGCAAAACCTAGCTAGCTGCAGTGATCTTGAAGCAACTTAGGGACAACCCTGAAGACATGGGTAAGTCCTAGAAAGAACCCAGAAGCAACCAGATCAGTCTGCAGAATCATCAAATTTCACTGTTTGCATGTTTGCGTTTTTTAGGGCTGAGTGCAAGCTTGGCCCATTATTTAGGTTTATTTCACCACCGGAATTTTCGGTAACACCTTGGCTGTTGACTAAAAGATTGCGGATTAAATCCTAACCACAGTGCTCGTTCTTCTATGAAGGTGCAATGCCGTCCACGTGAGCGATGTCAGTACACGTCAAAAACAACTGAAGGAGTTTCATATCGTAGTTTCGGGACGCAAAACCTCACCTTAAAACAGCAACTTGGGTAGTGAAACCTCAAAATCTTTTTCTAGGTGCCTGAATGCATACAATTGGAATAAGGTGCGATGTGGCTGGCGTAGCCGCAGCAAAACATATTGGCTGAGTGTCAGATGACAACCACGGATTGGCTCTCGCAGGTGCCATCTATGCCACTTGACTCGGCATACTGGAAGCCTGGTACAATGATGGCACAAAACTTGTTTTCCTTGCAACATTTGCAGTGATGTGATGTCGGCCTCGAAACGACAGAATTCTAGTCGCGCTTGAAGCCATGCAGATAGCAACTACTGCATAAATTCACTCTCTCAAGAGCACTGTCTACGTGTAGAAGGCAAATTGTATAGCTTGTTTTCTTTTCTTGTTTATTAACAGCAAATATGCGTCAGCTAGAACTTATGATTGCGGCCTACGAAAAGCATGTACGCGTCATTGAGACCTACCATAACGCCATCTTCTTCTTAAACTTGTAAACGCCATAGAAATTGCGTAAATTCCACTTGGAAAAAATATCTGCGAAGCGACGTCAGTGAACCGAAAGTACACTACTCGCCACTGATCACTGAAGTGAAAGCTTCCGCTACCGCAGACGCGCACCCAGATTGCAGAAGGACGCACACATGGTTTCAGCGTGAGTTTCTGTGTGTAGAGCTTGGATATCCACTTCGTGTCAGTGACCATCTGTCGTCAGACTCGCACTTCTTTGCACTAAGAATAAACATTCAATCTAGCAACCTGACATGAGCTGGCTACAACCTAGAAGCAAACAAGAAACAACCTGTATCACAGAGCAAAGGCCTGGAAGCAACCTAAACGCGGCTTCAGAGTTTCCCAGTTCCACCGTTTCAAGGCTGAGTACACTTTGTGAGGGCCTTCACACTTTATAAATTCCTCATATAGATAAGAGGTGCGCTTGCAGTTAAACATAGTTATTTACAAGCAAAGTTGCAGAGTATTTATTATATCGAAGCATTTCACTATATCGATGAGCACGTCCGTGCGTGACGCGTCTTGCACGTGGTTGCGATGTGCAAGACGCACTCTCGGTCGTCTGGCTATGCTGTAGTGCGAAGTGGTCTTTCCTGGCACTAACCTACATAGCAGAGAGTGGTCAAGTGTTTATTGAAGCAGGACTGATATGATAGTTGGGCTAGTTGGTGATACATTATGGGCAGTACCAGCGCACAAACTCACGAGACGAAGAGAAGAGACGCAGACAAGCGCTGTGTCTTTTCTCTTCGTCCCGTGAGTTCGTGCGCTGGTACTGCCCATATGTGTTTATTGCGAGATTCGGACGCCCATGGCATCTGGCCATTGGGTATCTATAATTACAAATGGTATCTGAGGCTAGAACTTTTTGTCAAAACTATCTTTGATTACTCCAAAGGTAAACCTGTGTGCCGGTACCGAAATTGTCGGCGGCGGCGCGCCGTTGTTCTCTCTTCCGATGGCAGCGAGCAACCGGTGCGGGGCTCATTGGATCAGAAGCGGTGCGGTGCGGAAGGGGGGGGGGGGGGGGATTCTACTTTAGAGTGAGGAGAAGAGGGCAAAGAGTCATTCGAATAGGGAAAAATGTAGAGAAATTTACCAATAGTATGGAAATATGAACTGTCTCCTTCAGCAAAGCTAGATACCTGTATTGCTAGATACCGCTTCGGGCCGGTAGTGTTCCGTGGCTCCGGAATATGACGGTGGAAGCCACCTTCATTTTCCTGAGCGGCCCGTTGCCCTTTTTGGCATTGATTTTATAAGAACCGGGAAAACCACCATCGCAAGGTTGGAAGCATCCGATAAAGAAGCGCCACTCGAGCTTTCTTCTATAGGGAAGGGAGCATGCGCTGCCGTTTCGGGAACGGCGGATTGGACCCACCAATGTCTGTGCCTCAGTTGCTTATGAGGTCAATATCGCCCTAGCGACGTTACGAGCAGTTGTATATACTTTTTGCCTTGACTAGCACGCACATAGTACAGAAAAATGAGGTGCAAGGGAAGAGCATCTACATACAGCAACTAGTGACCGAGCGCTAAAGTGACGGGAAGTCGCTATAACCAAACGAATTTCATCCGAAGGACCAGTAATGGTGGATATAGCTGCCCGGTGACGGATGCACAAAAGCGCTACATTTCGTGTGAAGCACTGCACTCAAATGAGTCTAACGTTCGCACGTCATCTCTCGAGCATTTATCTGAATTGCAGCAAGAACGTGTCTCATGTCCAAGCCCATCCAATTGCTTTATGCCACAGTGACCCAAAAACAATGATCACCGTGGTGGCAAAGCAACAAAAAGACGGTATGAAGGACAAAATTATTATATAAAATCTTTACGTGATATCTTTCTCTCTCTTTCTCTCTCTCTCTCTACACACACACACACACACTCCCATATATATATATATATATATATATATATATATATATATATATATATATATTTATTTATTTATTTATTTATTATTTATTTAATGCATACTGCAGACCTTCACAGGTCCAAGCAGGTGGGCACGGTACAAGTAGTAAGTACATGTTAGGCACTCAAGTCACATAGAAAAGGAAAAAGAAAAGAATTCAACATACAAATATAGGTTTACACACCCAACACGCAGTTTACACACAGTAAATCAACCAAATTGAATCTTTATACAGAGTTTAGAAGGTTCCATTCTTCCACTGTTCGTGGAAAAAAAGAAAATTTAAATACATCTGTCCGTGCAAAATAAGGTGTTAGGGTTCCGGGGTGATGGTGTCTCGTATGCCTTGTCGATATGGGTGTCAGGTACTGTGTAGGGTCTAGTGCTGTTTGTCTTTGAAGAAGTTGGGAAAGAAAATTAAGCCTAAATGTCTTCCGTCGTGACTCAAGGAGTTCAATGCCATTAGCTCTAATTAACTCAGAAGGTGAATCAGTGTGACGAAACTTAGAGTATATATACCTTACAGCTTTCCTTTGGATTCTTTCTAGTTTGTTGACGTTTTTCTGTGTGAACGGGTCCCATATTATGCATGAATATTCTAACTTTGGTCGGATTATTGATTGGTAGGCCAGGAGTTTGACATCAGGAGGAGCGTTTTTTAATTTGTGTCGTAAGAAAGACAGTTTACGGAAGGCGGAAGCGGAGATATTGTCAATATGTTGATTCCAAGATAAATTACTTGTGAGTGTTACTCCTAAATATTTGAACTCAGAAACTTGCTGTAGAGGTGACTCATTTAATGTATAAGTATGCTGAAGTGGATTTTTCTTCCGGGTTATACGCATGCATACAGTTTTATCTAAGTTCAAAGCCATCCCCCAGCGATTGCACCATTGAAAAACATTAAACAAACTGTGATTAAGGTCATGTTGATTTTCCGGGCAAGTAATTTCATTATATAAGACACAATCGTCTGCGAACAGACGAATTTGCACAGATGAACATACCACACTTACAATGTCATTTATATACAGCAGGAACAGTAGGGGTTCCAAGACACTCCCCTGCGGCACTCCAGAGGCGACAGGAAGACAACCCGATCGCTGATCCCCAATTTCTACGTACTGAATTCGGTTTTTTAAGTAATCAATAACCCAGAAAACTAAGATGCGAGGAAGACCAATATTGTTCAATTTTAGTATTAGTCTGTCATGAGGAACCCTATCAAACGCTTTACTAAAATCCAAGAATATCGCATCAGTTTGACCGTTCTTATCCAGAGTAGATGCAAAGGAATGACATATAGTGAGCAGTTGAGTCACAGTTAAAAACCCTTTTCTGAAACCATGTTGAAAATGAGTTAAGACAGCATTTTTTTCAAGATATTCGGTGATATGATGCGCGATTATATGCTCAATTAATTTACAGCATGCTGATGTTATGGATATTGGGCGATAATTTTCAAAAAGCAAGCGGTTACCTTTTTTAAATACCGGTGCAACTCGGGCTGCCTTCCAGTCACTAGGGAGCTTTGAAGATATCAAAGATACACGGAATATAATCACAAGATATTTCGCTATAACTTCAGCATATCGGCAAAGAAAGGTGTTTGGAATATTATCAGGACCGCTTGATTTCTTAGTTTTCAGTTTTAAGAGCATGGAAAATACACCCGGGTACGAAACAAAGTCAGCCTCTGTCGTGTGAAACGATGGAACATGAGATGGATATACAATTGCGCTAGTAAACACGCTATGGAAGTATATATTGAAATGCTCAGCTATATTCTCTTTGTCCGTAACAATAGATTCATTTACTAACATTTCGGATACAGTCTTTTTTTTCGTCAAGTGGTACCAAAATTTTGCAGGATCATTTTTTATGAAGTTTGGGAGAGTTGTTTGGAAATAATAATCCTTAGAAGAACGCACAGCTTGTGCGAGGCTAGCCTGTAAAGGTCCAATTTTAGTCAAATCCGCACGGTTCTTTTTTAGACGTTTAATTTTACGTTTCAAGTGAATAATACTACGCGTTATCCAGGGGGTCTATTTGTGAGTTTTCTTTTTTCGGCTCGGGACAAATTTAGCTAAACAGTGTTCACACATTTTTTAAACTGGGCCCAGAGAGCGCATACGTCATCACTGTCAAAGTCAACAAGACCGGTCTCCAGATAATCAACTATGGACGCGTCATCTGCGCGGGAGTAGTCTTTGAAAGACCGTACTTGACAGCGTTTCTTATCACCACGTTTCAACAGTGGGACGGAAAGGCCCACAAGATAGTGATCAAATAATCCGGATTCGACAGACACGGTATATTCGCTGAACGCACGATTGAAAAATATCAGATCTAAAACTGAACTGCAAGACCCTTGGACACGCGTTGGGTCGTGAACCAGCTGGGCCAAATCGTGAGTGAACATAATACTAAACATAATGTTAGCATGTTCAACATTCTGGTGACCAGCGTGCATTAACTCCCAATTAATGGTTGGTAGATTGAAGTCACCTACAAGAATAATTTTATGTTTGTGATATTGAGACATATGTTGCTCAAGTTTGCTTAAGTATTCAGGGGGCGTGTCTGGAGGGCGGTAAAGGGCGTATAAAATAAAATGCTGACCCCAACAAGATAATTTAATGCACAAGCACTCCAAGTCAGCAATATCGTCCAGCAATATGGCTTCAATCTGTTGTTTGATTAAAACCGCCACACCGCCCCCCCTAGAGGCGCGGTCTTTGCGAAAGACTTTGTAGTTCGGTGGGAATATTGTATCATCACTTATTTTGTTGCGTAGCCATGTTTCAGTAATTACTGTAACGTGCGGATCATGCTGGAGTAAAGTGATTTCAAGGAGGTCAGTTTTATTTACAATACTTTGCGCATTTACATTAACAAGGCGTAGGTTTTTGTTTCTACTGCTGAATAGGGGTTGATCGTTCCTGTCATCATACTCGTTAGGTACATGAAAAGGGGCATCGTTCAAGAGTCTGGCGTCGACAGCAACTGGGCGCGCTGCCTCGTCATGGGGCAGCTTAGATCTGGGTAGTTTTTTTTTTTTTTTGATCAGTACTCTTTCATTCTTGACATCATCCCACATATAACATTGCTTATTAATGTAGAGTTTATCAAAAGCCAATGACACTTTTTCCTTATTCAATCGGTTCTGTTTTGCACTGTCCCAGAGCTTCTTTCCGACATCCCTTATTTTCCGTGAGAAGTCTTCGCCAATAGAAATTCCTGTGTTCTTAAGCTTAGCTCCCCTTTTCAGTATCTGTGCTTTGTTCCTGAAGTCAAGAAGCTTGAAAATGATAGGCCTAATCTTATTTGGTGCCGGTTTACCCAAGCGATGAATACGTTCGATTGCTACTGGATCGAGCTCGAGGATATTTGCAATGACTTTGCTATTAACGGCTTCTTCTAGGCTTTCGCTATTTTCGTCCTTTTCTTCAGGTAGTCCGTAAACTATCAGATTGTATCGCCTGCTGTGGTTCTCCAGGTCATCAATTCGCCTTTCGAGCGTTTTGATTACGGAATTCAACATTCCTATTTCATTCTGGCAGCTAGAAACGCTATTTTCTAGTCTAGTCAGAGCCTCTAATTTCTTGTCAATATCACCCAGTCGTTTTTCCTTGATTTCTTTATTATCAGCGGCAATTTCGTTTAGTTGTTTTGCTATTTTTGCAAGGTCAGGACCAGGATTGACTTCAATGTCACCCGCCAGTAATAGCAACTCCCTCAAGAACGAAGCAAGCTCACAAAACACCTCACATGGCCGAGGGCACGGCAGAACCAACAAAAATGGGCTATCAGAGCGGAAGCACTTTCCGTAACGTCTCACCTGCGTGAAGAACACAAGCGGATTGTCAAGCAGCCGCATGGTGGTGGTGCCGCCGTGCCCAGTGAACGCCGTCGACGAGGTAGGCCCTTTTATATCCCATTCCAGGGGTGGCGCCGCCCGAATGTTTCCTGCGCATTCATTTGCGCATGTCGTCGATGCGTGGCTTGTATTCAGCAACCACCGAGGAGCAGGTCCAACGTTGCTGTCAGTTGCATTCCAAAGTTGATCATCCGTGATTAATCCGGGCCGGCCGGTGCACTCGCCATCCGCAGGAAGTACGATGCTCAGGAGAAACTGCGTGAAGAACACAAGCGGATTGTCAAGCAGATTGATTGATTGATTGATATGTGGGGTTTAACGTCCCAAAACCACTATATGATTATGAGAGACGCCGTAGTGGAGGGCTCCGGAAATTTAGACCACCTGGGGTTCTTTAACGTGCGCCCAAATCTGAGCACACGGGCCTACAACATTTCCGCCTCCATCGGAAATGCAGCCGCCGCAGCCGGGATTCGAACCCGCGCCCTGCGGGTCAGCAGCCGAGTACCTTAGCCACTAGACCACCGCGGCGGGGCTTGTCAAGCAGCCGCATGGTGGTGGTGCCACCGTGCCCAGTGATATATATATATATATATAATATATATTATATATAATATATTATATATAATATTTATATATATAATATATATTATATATATAATATATATTAATATATAAGTATATATATAGTATATATATATATATATATATATATATATATATATATATATATATATATTGCTCAATTGACGGCGGTGGCGGGGAGCAAGGGGAGCAGGGAGCTACACAGCAATTACCTATATGACGATTTCGTTTGCTCAAAGAATCCGACACAAGTGCACTTGGTTCCTTTTCTTTAGTCATGCTGTTATTTATTCACATGAGTAAATGCTAAGAGAATGAAGCGTACGAATCCACACATGTATTTATCTGCCCAAGTAAGTGATGTTAGATTCATATAGATGCAGTAGAGAAAACAATGTCGTTTAAAGGATACCGTGATATGCAAAAAATAGCGCTTACTACGATACATAAATACAAAATTTTCCGCACCTTCACACCACCCGTCGTTTGAGAACAACAAATGTGATTATCAAAATACGAAAGCATTAAACCGCTAATTACACTCTTCCATGACAGTGATCATGTGAGGCACAATGTGAATCATGTGAAATAAACACTGTAGTATACCAAGCGAAACGTGTGTCTAACCTGAATAAGAAGCTTGAACATGTGGAACATGTGAAATGCGAAAAGCTTCAGTGAAGCGTTGGGTTGAACCCACTGCTGAACACCGGTATCACATGTTCCAGCTTTTGTTGGGTAACCATTTGTACGGAATGCTTGTGTGATAGTTTTTTCTTGTTCCTGTAGCCTGCTGAAGCTCTTACAGATTCGTGGTAAAACCTTGTGGAAAATCGGGCGGCGCAGTCGTTCAACTATTGTGGGAATGACGGGAAGTACACAGTTAGGATCAAATAGCGTTAGTTAGTGAACTGCCAATGGGTGTTCTCAGTTTCAGTTTAGTTCTTCGCGTAGCAGCTTCACCTGGCATGCAGTGTTTACAGACTTGCGTATAAATGTGTGTCGGAGAGTGGCGCTGGGAACAGTATCTTCTTGAAAGTGGCGAGAGATACTAGCTTTCCTGGTTTAGGCAACGTTGCACATTTATGGTTGGTATTTGATTGCTTTCGCAAAGTATCGTTCACGTACCAATTCCGATGATTATATAATGCAAAATTTACCAAGGGAACTGCACAGATTTCACTTTATTGTCAGCATAATTACGTCTTGCCTAGACGCACCCAGCGTGGCTGCAAAACGACGACGAAGCTACGTGAACGCCCCTGAATAATCCGCTGAACCTCCCAATGATAAAAATATCTCTTCTGCTCTGAACTGAAGGGTATTTACAGTGAAGGGAGAGATCCGTTGTATATGAACCACTGTTTTCACGATCTTTCTGCGCCTGAGCCTGCCGTTGGTATAAAAAAATGTGTATTATTTACTGTTTTGCACATTTTCTTTATTTACACAAATTAATTTTTCATATTCCGAGTTCAAAACGTATGTTTCTTTTCACCCCTTAAAACTTTTGTCATTATTTGGTAGCGCCGAATATCGAGAAGAATTTCTAGCAGTTCAAAATAAATAACCAAGTTCAGCTGAATTTGTCCCGGTTTCGGGTCAATATCGAGGTCACGCAGAGTTTCTGTAATCGCCTTTATATTCGGAAGACTAAAGCCAGTCTTTATCGAGAATAACTTCATGTCACTTTGTTTTATTTTCGGTAAGCAAGCGCCGCGAATGCCAAGAACTAAATCCACCCGAAGCAGATACGAAGCATAGTTTCCATCAATCCCATTGTGGTTGGATAGTCTGGCGTCTAGCCTGTTGGTACATAGCTTGGAATCTAGGAACCCAGCCTTAATAAAACACATGCACAAGAAGACCAATGAGACAAGCACACTTGCAGGGGCTTGTGGTCTTCACGTGCTTTTTGGAGGCTGGGTTTCTCGATTCCAAGTCATGGATTCCAACTCATGCAATAGAAGTGCCATAAACGCTTCATGACGATATTTTTAGAGGCAGGGGGTGTTTAAATTTATTTTAAAGATTTTAATGCCTGCACTAAGTTTGTTTTAGATATAATCAGCATGGTGGTCTCTGAGATCCGTTACGGCCGAGGGTCTTACAGCATCGCGGCCTGTGCATTACGAACTACGTTTATTAGCTCCTCAAACTCTTGACAGTTACACTGACACTATCACAGTGACGAGTTAAACTCGAACTTTCTCGGAAAAAAGAGTTTGTATTCGACTTAACGCGTCAATCAGTTTGATCGACAGGCACACGCGGCCAAAGTCGAATACACCCAACACGTTTGCTCTGGCCAAGAAGTGCTCACGCCGAGGGGCGTGATTAATCGATCAGCTTTATCGCGCAGACTGTGCACGCAGGCACGCAGAAGTGTCAGTGATATCACCACGCGGTACGATGTCTCGCATTCAATTTCACCGCGCTCACGGCGTATCTAATCACTGGCGCGTTGCCGTCATGATGCGAGTGTCACTGGATATCACCTGTCCTTATATTTATCTGCAATACTTGGTAGACGCGAAATGAACAGTACGAGTGTGCTGCGTGTGCACCCTTTCTGCCTTCGAGTGTAAAAATTTCTATGCTGCAGCTGGAACAAAAAAAAACCTGTACGAAAGAGGACATACGCCTACGAATACGCGTTAAACCCCACATATCAATCAAAGCCTACGAATACGCATTTGGGTGGCGCATGTTGAGTTGGCAAAAAATATCGTGGCAATCACGCTGATGTCGGTGCACTGATAAAATCTTGACTGAGTGATGGCGCTGACGTGTTCACACTGTGGTGTTTCTTTAATAACCGCCGTAAATGTCTCACATGCATTCCCAACGCCACGCGCGTTCTTGTAGCCATTTTTGGGTGAAGGTCCTTATGGCGTGGCTTATGCGTCCCGATGTCGTATGTAACCACCGGTGGCACATACCCGGGAGAGCGGTCCTTAGAATGTGCGCTGAATGGCGGCACCGTATAAGATAAATACATGAAGAAAACATATGTGAAATAGTGGTACTTGGAGTGTTCACTAGATAGACGGACGGATGGATGAAACTACCCGAGAGAGCGGTCCCTACAATGCCCACTGGATGGCGGTACTTGTATACGATGAATACATGATGAAAATATGTGAGATAGCGGTACTTGGAGTGTTCACTAGATAGACAGATGGACGGACGGAAGGAGATACCTGAGAGAGTGGTCTTTAGAATGTCCGCTGGATGGCGATACTTTTATACGAAGAATACATAAAAAAATGGCCTCGGATCTACATGTTAAATTACAAATGCCTTCGAAAGACGATAGTCATGCGTATGGAGAGAGTGAACAAAACATTTTTTTCATGTTCTGCACAAGAAAATCGGTGAATGGTATTCTGAAGCGCTGCGTTGAAGTGCCTCGAGCGTGCAGCAGAGGCGAAGGAGCGCATCGAGGCACGTTAGACACGAGCGCCATCTGGAAGATATCTGCCAGATGGCGGTCGTGTCTAACAATGCATGCCGTTCTCGGAGGGGATAAGGTGTAGAAAGCAAAGCGACGGGCAGGTGCCACCACCATGTCGTTTTAGCAAAGCGTTGGTAACACTTGCATTTTTTTATTGATATGTAGGGTTTAACGTCCCAAAACCACTCTATGATTATGAGAGACGCCGTAGTGGAGGGCTCCGGAAATTTAGACCACCTGGGGTTCTTTAACGTGCACCCAAATCCACTTGCATTTTTTAGCACAGCGTTGCACTGTCAGCGCCGCGTGTTTACCGCTGCAGTCCCCAGGATTACTTGCGTTTGCCTTCTCTAGTTCGAAGGCACACATACAAAACATCGACGTGTTGTTATGGCACCTCAGCTATTCGCAATTATTGGTTTTTAATCGAATCGCACAAGTATGAACGCTGGATCTTGAGCAATACTGATGGTTGCTGTGGGTGAGGTTGGCCGTTTGAAATATTGTTAAGAGTAAAAAAACAGAGAAATGTTCAGACAGACAGACATACAGTCAGACCAAAACTTTTCTGTCGAGGGCCCCCAAGACTATCGTCTTTAAAAGATGTGATATAGTGGTACTTGGCGTGTTCACTAAATAGACGGACGGACGGATGGACAGACGTACAGATTAACGGAAGGACTCACGGACGCCGGGATGGACAGGCAGAGGAACGGCTGAACGAACAGACGCATAGACGGATGGATGTACGGACGGAGAGACAGACAGACAGACAAAAAATGGACAAATGCACGGAGGAAGGACGCACCGATGGTCACACAGATGGACGGACAAACGGATGGACGCATGGTCGGATGGATGCAAGAACGAATAAACGCAAGAAAGCACGGATGGACTGACGAACACTTCGCCCCACCAATCAACATTCACTCCGTGGATATGCTGTGATTTTTATCGACGCTGCTATCAAGCACTCCGCACTGTCTTCATGTCGTGGCCGCCGCAGAGCGAGCTCGGAGAAAACTCGTCTGGCCTTCAAGCTCGGGCTATCCCGGATAGCACCTCTGATGAGACACATAATGTATATATGTTCCAAAGATGAGCCGCGGCAGTACAAAAGGAGCGTATGCGCACTCAGAAGCTTGAATGGGCACTTTGACGTCAAGCCAACGGCAGTTTTGCCATTTGGGAAACTGAAGCCTGTCCTGTTTCAAACTAGTTATGAGTGCTCTCGATTTGATTAGTAAAACTATAAAGCTACAATAATATGTATGCCGTGCCATGATCCACACACACGCACACACATACACACACACACTAAAACGTGTACAAAGAAAATGGGGTACTTCTCTCTAGTCACCACTGGTCCTCTAAAAAGGAAGAAGGCGCTAGAAAGCCCAACACTATAGAACGGGAAAAGCCAACTGGGAAAGGCGGACCCACCGTGAATTATCGGCCCGTTTGGATTATCCCGGATAAACGGTGAATATAATCAACAAGGCAACAGCGGCTGCGAGAAGACCCAGAAGCGGTGGACGGCCTACGCCAACGACGACGTGCACGTTTATTTTACTAAAGGTACGAGCGTTTGGTATAGTGTGATCAACTTTTATAGGGGTCTGGAGGATTCACTCCAGGGCTGATGCGAGCGCTTCCCACACAGAGGCCAAGCCCCTCTGCACATGGACACATGCAGAGAGGGCCACTGATTTGCTCCGCCAGCACGTCACCATGAAGCATCCTTTGCCACCATTCAAAACTTTGTGTCAGCAAAAATTTGTCTGCGATGATGACGATGATGTGTGGTAATTTATGGCGCAAGGTCCATTCGATGGCAAAAGAGTGCCATTTTAGTAGACTAGACATGAACAATGACATGGCGCGTGGCTGTATAGGGGTCTTAAAATTACTCGCGCTTACGTGGCTAAAACATATCAGTATTTAAAATCATGACAGTGATCTGAAGTGTGTCCAGTGCAAGTGAATGGTGAAAAGTAATGATCATGAAACCATGGTGGGGATGTAGTCACCGCAGCCGTGACCTTGGTACAGTGGTCATGCTAGGGATCAGCTCGAAATATGCAATGTGTACGTTATCTAAAAACCTAAACAGTGATGGAGGTTTAAAAATCGGATCCCTATCGATGAGAATTCCAGGGTGTAGTGGGAACTACTGGCGGAAGCGTAGTAAAGAGTGCTTTTTTCTCAGAACATCTCACTCATCGCACTGTACGAGGATGTGGAGAACAGTAAGTGGTTCTCCACATCTCTCACACAATGGCAGATCGCCACCAGACAAGAAGTGGGAATGTGTTGCGCGAGTGTGTCCTCTTTGTAGACTTGTAAGTTCACTTCTGTGTAGCGTGATCTGGATACTATTGGCCAATTATCATGTCTCGGTTTTATAACGTGGTATTTGTTATTCGTTTCCTATCCCACAGGAGCTGCCAGTGCTCCCTCAGCTACCGCCGTTGGAAGGGTTCCATGTCAACAGCAGGGACGGCCAGGGATGTATTGGCGGGTGCATGGTCGTGTGCCGACCCAGTCATCTGGTGCGCCAGTACGTTTGCAGCAATCTCTTGGTGCCCTGGCACCCAGCGCACCACACCCTGTCGTTTAAGGGCGTAGATTGTGCATAAAAGAGAGTGAAGTGATATCAGGACTAAGTTTTTATGCTTTTTTTCAGCGTTTTCAAAGCTGTTATGATACTCAGCGAATCTGTGCATACAACTGTAGGTTGCAGTTGTAATTCCCTAATATGCTTCATGGCCACAGATATCGCATGTGCTTCTGCAGTGGAAAGGCTTGTTTGCCGGTGCGAAATACCGTATTTTTAAAAGGATGGGCCAACAGCTGCATAGGACACACCAGTACGAGACTATGACGCATCTGTAAAGAATTTCTGGCTAGTGTATTTATGTTGAAGTTCAAAAAAGTGTGTGCGAATGTGTGCAGTAAGTGCGTGTTTAGTAACCTCCATGAAGGATACACCGCAGTCAATAATCCGCCACTAGCAGGGCGGTGGATATGCTGCGGGAGCCATCAACTGGTGCTCTAGAAGTGGCACGCCAGATTCCTCAGCGAGGCTCCTTAAACGGAGGGAGTAGGGCTGTCTCAGTGAAGGACTGTTGTTGAACAAGGCGGCATTGGACGCATCATTAAATATGGAGTGAGCGGGATGTTCCCCGTCAGCGTTAACCTTGAGATAGTGTGTAAAAGACAGGTAACATCTCTGGAGGTGGAGTGACCAGTCGTTTAATTCTACGTACAGACTCGCTACGGGGCTAGTTCGAAAAGCACCCGTAGAGAGGTGAATGCCTAGATGGTGGACAAGGTCGAGAATTTTCATAGCTAATGGTGTCGCAGACTGATAGATTAAAGCACCATAATCTAGGTGCGTGCGTACGAGGCCTTCATATAAATTCACCACACATGTCCTGTCACTATACCTCCTAGTGCGTGACAACACTTTCAAAATATTCATGGTTTTTAAACACCTGTTCTTTCAATACATGACGTATAGTAAAAAAGTTAGTTTTGTGCCTAATATTATTCCAAGAAACTTGTGCTCGGTATTCACCGAAAGGCGTTGACCATGCAGGTCAATGTCGGCGTCAGGGATGCAGGCTCCTTTTTTTGTCAAAACAAGACGCAAGTGCTCTTTTGCGAGTTGAGTTTAAAACCATTCTCATCTGCCCATTAAGAGACCTTTTTCTAGCCTAATTGAACCTGACGTTCACCCACTGAGAGGTTACAAGACTTAAAACTGTACCTGCACATCATCAACATATGTACAGTAACACATATTTCTTGGGATAACGAGGCGCAAGGAGTTCATTTTGACTTTAAAAAGTGTACAACCTAATACCCCTGCTTGCGGCACTCCTGTTTCCTAAACAAATTTACGGCATAACACAGTGCCCACTCGAATACGGAATTCCCGATTAGACAGGGAACTTTCGAATATTGCTTACATTCTGCCCTGCACACGTAGGTGTGACAGGTCTAGGAGTATGCCAAAGCGCCACGTAGTATAATGAGCCTTCTCCATATCGAGGAAAACTGACAAAAAGAATTTTTCATGAATGAAATCACAAATTTGCACCTCAATATGGATAAAGTGGTCAGTAGTGGACTTCGCCTTTCGAAACCTGCACTGGCATGGGTCAAACAGGCTATTTGTTTCAAGGAAATGCATCAGTCGTTTGTTTGCCATTTTTTTTAAAACCTTGCAAAGGCAACTCATCAATACTATGGGCCTTTAGCTTGACGCTGAAGATAGGTTCTTTTCTGTTTAAGAATCGGAATAATGACTGCTTCTTTCCAGCTGGAAGGGATCTCACCGGAAAACCAAACGGCATTATAAAGAGAAAGGAGAGCGTTTTGGGTTTTGGGAGGCGGACGTTTAAGCCTTTCGTACAATATATGGTGGGAGCCTGGGACGGTTTTGATACAGCAGTTTAACGATGCTTGCAACTCGGCTAAGACGAGAAGTTTATTCTATGCCTCATTGTTTGTGAATTTGCGTTGTATTTGCTGTTCTTAATTGTTACTTTGTATCGTTGGAACGCTGGACTGTAATGGAATGAGCTGGAGACCTGTTCGAAGTTTGCACCGAGGGTGATCGCTTGGTCTTCCAAACCATTGGCTTGTGTGTTTACTAGAGGAAGAGGGCGTGGTTCTCGTCCTACTACCCTACCAATCATGTTCCAGACTCTTGCTTTAAGTGTATGAGTTGATTCCAGATAAACACCTCTGCCAGATCTCCCTCCTGGCCGGTCGACACGTTCTCCTGTCTTGGGACTTGATGTTTTTAAAATAGACAAGATTATCAGTGGTCGGTGAATCTCGAATTAGTGTCCATGCTTTGTTTTGTTGTTTGCGAGCATTTTGCCCTACACTGTTTCACTAGAGAACTCGTCGTTTTCCGCCCAGTCCAGATGTTTGCGGAATGAACTTAGCTGCAACTTCAATAAGAAAACCAGTAAAGTATTCTACAGCTGCATCTAAGCTAGAACCGCATATGCCAGTCCAACTCAAGCTAGCAGTTTTGTAAAACTGGTCCCAATCGGGTTTTCCATCAGCTATGTGGGATCCTGTGGAGGGATTTTGTTTTGTACTGCTGAGCTCAGAACTACAGGATAGTGGCCACTTCCAAAAGGATTATGGGTGACTTCCCAGTGAAGTAGGGGAAGGAGCGATGGAGATCCAATGCTTAGGTTCATTCACGATAAGTAATGTTAGCTTAGCCTAGCTGCCACGTTCGACTGCGCGAGGAAGAATTCGCTCTGCCCCACGAGCCCCATGCGTCCGCGCACAAGGTGATGATGGTAGTGATGCCTGAAACATGGCTCATAAACGCTCAGGGCAATCGGTCCAGAATTTAATATATAATTTATTGACATTTTTTAAGCATTCAAGTTTAATAGCCAAAAGCGAAACAGCGTTCATAAAACAAAAAAGTACAATAATTGTTTTCCATCCGTTGAGATCAACCAGTATACTCGTTATCTTTAACATAAATTATCCTCGATAGAAAAATCTGTTTTATGGTAAATTCTTTCAGCAGCAACAATACTCATGCAAATAGAAACTTCATTCGTTTATTTCCATGAAGGTAAGTACAAACGGCACCAAAAGATTTCTTGTGGCTGAAGCCCAAATCATAAGCACCGAAAGAAAGTGTGTTCTCAATCGTGAAGTTCAGACCCAAGTTAGCGAATAGGATAAAAAGAGGTGTTTTTCTTAGTAATCTGTATCGGCTACAGAACAAAAATCAATGCTCTATTCTTTCTGTTTCTAATTGAAAGTTGCTAGAGGTGATGTCGCCAGACCAGCCTTACTTGAATATATATTTTAAAGAGCCCACACAACCTCGTGATCTGGTTACTATGACTTCCAACTGTCTATTAAGATGCTATTGTTTTTTATACGGAAACCTAAAAATGACTAAATTTTTCATGACGCTATTGATTATATGATATCGCCATGCAGGAGAATGGAGCTCAGCAAATTAATAAATAAAATGGGCGAGAAAACTGACGCTTGAGGCACTCCTCTTGTTGTTGGTATGTTTGAGCAGAACAGTCGTTCTGCGAACAATAAAATGCTCATCCGCTTGAGAACCTTTCTACTCATACAACTATATACTCGGTAGCCTTGACGCTTCGTAGTCCAATAATCAATATTGTGTGCTCTACGCTGTCATATTCCTTAGCAACATCCAAGGTCACTAGAGCAGGGTATTGCTTTTTGTGACGAGCAAGCCTAATTCTACTATCTAAGTCAACATGAGCACACCATATTGAACAGTCCGACCTGAATCCTATTTGATATTTGCTTAAACTATTATTTATTTCAATCCATTTTTCAAGATGTTTATATAATAATCGCTTTATTAGCTTCACGAGATTCTAAGTAAAGGAAACAGGCCGAATGTTATCTATCGGATAACCAGCGCCCTGTTTTTTCAGTAGTGGTACAAATTTCGCCACTTTCCAATCTGGGTGGAGCTATACATTTCCTATAAAAATTTATAAAGGTAAGGACATTATTGGGCGATAAATCAAACATAATTTTTGTGATGGCCGAGGCTCACCATGATTACCCAGGATGTCCCATAGTATGGTGCTACTGTTCTATACACCTATCAAATTGGGGACATACAGCGAATCGAATCCATGCAAAGGAAAGCCATTTGAGTAGACACTATGGTCCTAATAACTCAGCCGGCACACGCATCTTCTTTTCCTTTTACGATCGACTGAAAATAAGGATGTTTAGTTCATGGCGACCGATGTCCTTTCTAGTAATTAGGATAGTTTTAGCACACAATTTTACATCGCCTAGTAATCTCGTGTTAAATAACGCCTGTGTTCAGCACATATATTGAGGTTGACTAGATGGATATACAATGTAGCTGTTTCTTCATTGCGCGTGCCACGTGATGAAAACAAAGAACAAGATCAAAACCGATAAATGGAAAAGAAGAGAGAGAGAGAGAAAGAAAAAAGAAGCAACCGGAACAGAGTGAGAATTGTTCTAGTTAAGACCGCACAAGTTGGCACAATGCTGATTAAGATTTTGCTCATAGTTTTGGGTCGACCACTGGTGTGCGCTATCAGTCTATCGTTTCGTGACTAGCACAATAAGTCAAACAAGATTCTTTTGTAAACTCGAACAATGTAACCACGGTGAACCCTGTGCAACGGCAAGGCTAGCTTCAAAACACACGTTCCAGAAGTACTAAATTTGCATGTTTCAAAGTGGTCTAGTGAAATTCTAATAAGAAATGAAATGAAACAAAACCAGCCGAGCTCTGTGTACACGTAATCTTTGCTTCGTCCGAGGGATGAAATGGTCTCACAACAAGGTGGAACATGTGAAAAGGACACCCATGGAAGTGGAAAGACTCTGAATGATAGTGACGCAGTCGAACATTTATATGGCGATTGAAATAGTTTTTGTACGTTTACACTTGAGGAGCTTTTTTGAAATAGACCATATTTAAAACCTAAACAAGTTATATAAGGCAGTTTTGGCGCATAAATACTTCGAACTTTCCTCTAAAACAGCTATAATAAATAAGTTTTATTTTCTCGTATTTGTTAGTAATATTCTTACACCAAATTTAGATAATGTACGTGTCAATGAAGCATTATTTGAGCTAATCTGCTTCAGATTTGGCCCATTTCGAATAAAGCTCCTCATTTGTGCTTTTGTGACATAAAAAGTAGACACACAATATACAGGTTCCAAAGGTCGAAATTAAACAAAATAAAAACCAGTGCATCACCTTGCCTGGTGACATGGTTCGTAACCACGTGAATGAGTCACTCGGTGTTAAGTGGGTGTACCAAATTTGGCGCTTAGTGCTACAGACTTGACCTATTCAAAAAATATGTATTATTAAATTGCCCCAGTAATTGGAAAGCTCCTATTATGTCTTTTCTTTTGCTTTTTTCTGCTGTTCCAAAACTATCTCGTCTTGTTAAAATAAAGTAATCATTATCTCGCCTGCATAATCCTAAATTGATCACTTACGTCAACCGCCGGCTTCTTGGCCGATCCCTCTTATTGGGTAAGAACCACAATACAGAAACAAGCAACCAATAAGCATTGACCAATAAAGGTTTGTTATATTGTGATCAAGCAAATGAAATCGGTGCTGATTTATTTATTAATGTAAGTCAGTAATTTTATTTGTAGTATTTTGTGTGTGCGACAGATCATTAGTCAACAATATAGTGAACCTTGGGTGTTGACAGTAGAGCAGCGAGGTCGCAGCTGCTGCGGTGACGAGCGCCGCACTGGAGTGGTTGGGTCACAGCCGCCTTCTAGGGATCTCGTAGGCGATGTGCCGTTTAGAGTAAGCTGTGCAGATCAATAAACAAGGCAGTATCTATTTGAGCAACACTTCTTTGACAAGGCTGTAGTGGTCATCTCTTCACTCAAATTTGATCGAAACTGCCTGAATATCATGGCAAAAAAAAAGGATGTTCAGGCTAACCAGGATCACAGCCATTTTGCTACTACCACCTCTGTCATTAAGCCAAGAAAACAGCGAAGGAAGAGAGAAAGTATGTGACTGTGCACATTTTAATGTCCGTGACATACCGCACTGCCCTTTTTCTTCTATCACAGTCATAGCTGCCAAAAGATGCAAATGACCGTGCTTTCTTCGAACGCATGACAGGTTGGTTGCCATAGGTGAAAGGAACACAAGTGCAGCATCGAGACAAGTAAATAAAAAAGAACATCAATCAAAAAGTTGTAAGAGCAAGGAGTAAAACGAAAGCACACATTACAACGAATGTAGCATCATTTCAAGATATTAAGACAAGGCACATAAAACAAATGAGACAGGAAGGTAAGAGTACACAACGAGACAGAAATACAGAGAAGACAACACTGGGATGGCCAGCAACATTGCAATAAAAGAATATGAAGGATGTTGTGATAATAGTGGTCTCTTGAAAATAATAAAATGTACAGTTACTAATTAGGTCCTATTTTTTTTGTCGTTGCTAATCATTTCTGCAAAGTCTGAGCAACGTCAGCAACAAAAACTGGTGCTCCAATATGTAAGGTCTGCCTAAAATTAGTGCAAACGTTTTCCACACCATCTCCATTCATTTTTATTTTATTTACAATCATTGTTACTTAATCCCCGTTACCAGCTGGGTAGGAAATAATGCATGGTAAATAAGACATGATTGTTCATTTCTTTCAACCGCAATACAAGTTGCAACACTAATGAGTGGACATCAGAGTATGCCAATATCTTTACGCAAAACCATTCTGAGACATTTTTACGTTGTATTCCCACCACTTCAAGATTAGCTAAGGTTTAGTACAGACCAGTAGAGCACGATCATTACTAACTCATATGCTAATGATGTCCAGTGTTACCCTAATGGCTATTGAACACATTTAAAGGAGGTCCTACTCGAACAAAAAACTTTAATGATTCTGTAGTCCAGAGCAGTAAAGTTTTGCTGCTTACCTAGGTTTATGCGCTGATTTAAATTATGCCATCAAGTTTTGCAATAACTTTCATAGTTTTCGCTTTGTACGATTACAATTTATTGAGCGTTTTTTTTTCTTTCTGAACAGACTTTTTCTGCTACTAAAAGATTATGGTTGTGAACCACTGATTCCTCATGTTGCTCCACATTACCTGTAGAATGCAAAGTATGCACAAGAAAAATTGTTATGTGATAAGTCATAGAATGCTCATCTCATAAAATTGCTTGCTTTAGCTTCGTATTAATATACGAGGAGGTATCAAGTTTTAAAGGAGATACTTGCACGCATCACATTTCAAAGGGGCCCTGAAACACTTTTTCAAGTAACCATAGAATAAGTTTCCTGGACGAGCTTATTGCCTCACGAATTCAACGCCGCAAAATATTTAAGAATTCACTCAGTACGAGCGGAGTTAAAAAGATTTGTCGCACGCTGCAGCCTCATTCTCTCTTCTCTCATCCCGACGAAAGCTCTGGAAGCGAAGCAGAGAGGGATGGTAGGACCACAGAAAAACGTCACACGCGCACGTGTGAGCGAGTAGCAGCCTCCCGCGGCAATCTCTGTAACGAGCGAGCGCGCCATTATTAAATCAGCCAATAGCTGAGAGATGAGCTTGCTACGTGTGATTTTTGGGCATATTCCGTGATTTCTTGAGAGAAGAGAAAGCAATTTTTAGCTGATTTTGATAAATTATTGCACCTATTGTAAACTCCAGGCCACGTGCTGCGCTATAATAATTGGCTCGCTTGTTGTCACGAGCCTCTACTACTGATCGGTAGCGTTTTCTGACCATGCTCAAAAAGTGTTGCAGGGACCATTAAAGGAACACCTGCGCAAAATTTCATCCTGACCTGGCTATCAGAAACACCAAAAACATGATGTCTATCAGAAGCACCAAAAACCTGAATATACTCATAAATGCATCTTGGAGAATAAAAGCTAATCTAAGTGTCAAACTTATGCTTTTTAAATTGCTTTTTGCGTCATGATAGCTTGGGTATCATGGTTATTTTGAGCATGTGGCATTGATGAACTCCTTACGCGAAGTGCAAAGGCAAGCAGCCAGGTGACAATTTCCAGGAGACTCTGCACAAACAGCTCTTTAAAGATTTCATTATCCATCATGTGTTCTTAAGGAAAAACATGTACTTTTGGCAAAAACCTATATTTTACGAGTAGCATCCCCGAAAAAATCATTTCTTTCTACAAATATAAGTTTTGTTTTTACTTCTTTTCGCAAGCTTACTTTCTCTACATTGAAGTCAAAATCGTCAGTGTTGTAAATAAACAAAAAGCACAATGCAGCTATTAAAGACTAAAGAGAGTGAATTATCTGGAATCTGCTTGAATTAGCCACCAGCTGTGGGCCATTGCGTTTCACGTGAGGGGTTCACAAAAGCCAAATGCTCAAAATAACCACGATTCTCAAGTTCTCCTGATATCAGAAATGACTTTATGCGCCCGTAAACCACCTAGAAGTCATAACTAAGTTGTAGGTAAATCATGCATCAGTGTATGACGAACACGGAGTCATCCGAATTTTTCGAAACCGTGCCGTAATAGCGGAGTTACACATGTTTGGTTGTCAAAATCGCAATGATCCCTCCTTTCGCTCTCTTTCATGGTATGCTTTATGGTATCCTCTCCCCAAGCCGCTTTGCCCTTTCACTGAGCGCCACTCCCGTCCCCATCCCAATCTCGCGCGGCGCACGTCATTACATACGCGCTGCTTTAAACACTGCCTACTTCTGGTTTCCCCAACTCAGACTGTCGACTCTGTTCGTTGCGTTGTAGCTGCGTACTTGTTGGCGAATCACGGCTGCCGTACCTATAAGAATCACACCAGATTAGACGGCACGTCGCGCGCATGCCCCTTCAAAGGATCGCTAACACGATGGACGCGTATGGGCATGGAGTTTCCTAAAACTACCTAGAGGGCACTTTGTCGCTGCGATCGTTAAGACCATGGGAATGGTGGGTAGTACTACAGTGTCTAGAAGTATATTCTAGGCACTATAGTAGTACACATATTTGGCTAGTCTTCATACTTGCGGGTGGCAAATCATACTTGCGGCTTCGCTTATTGCTGTGTTTCGGTTTTGTTTTGAAAGAAAAATTCAAGCTTTTTGAGCTTCGTGACCAGATTTGGAAAGGTAAGCCTAAAAGGTCAAGGTGGTGAAGCGCAACCGCTGAACATTTGCTAATTTTTGTTTCGTGAGAAAGCAGCGCCAAGCCACGCGAACACGTACGGATCCAAAAGCAGGCCAGAAGTACGAAGATTAGTCAAATGTGGGTACTACCCATCATCCCCATGCTCGCTGAAGCGCTGTGCGTTGCAGCTCCCATAGACACTAGCGCCAGGGTTCCCTCTAGTGTATATTAGGAAACTCTATGCGTACGGGGACGCGCCGTGCCAGAATACCTCCGCAGCTGATTCGTGAGCGACGCCCACGCACGCGGGCAACACGACGAACAACAAGCAGCGTGGACAGATGCTTGAACTCTGACCAGAAACCGCAGATTTTTGCTCAACTAATCCCAGCATATTTAGACCAGCGTGTCAGATATACTGGACGCCTCATCACGCTGTAGCCTGAAAGGCCCGGAAAGACGGGGGGATTGTTCTTTTTTTGGAATTTGTGGCGCGCCGGTGGCTCGTAGCACTGCCATGTGTAGAATCGTTGATCGCGACGGCATTCTGCACACAATGTGCGTCTTTATTTGCAACGTCTGAAAAATATCGAAGGTGCTTTACAAGCGCTTTAAAAGGCATAACGTTGCCAGAGATGATAGTTATAACGCGAGAACGAAACGACGACACAGAAACAAAAAGGACACAAAGGACATGACCGCTCGTGGCCTTCGTGTCCTTCTTGTCTCTGTGTCATCGTTTTTTTTTCTCGCGCTATAGCTATCGTCATGCCATACCAACTAGCCCAAGCTGCCACACTTCTAAGTTGCCAGAGAGCTGAGCTTTCATTTCTGTTTAAAATGTATTTTTTGTTTAAAAGCAACTTTTGGCAGCTTCTTGAGCTTGGAGATCATGCTTTTGATACTTCTGATGGTCAGGTCTGGATAAACTTTTCCTGGCATATCACTTAAGAACCGAAGACTGCAATTTATTTTCATTAAAAAGAGAGAAGAGAGGGCAAGGATGAGATACTGAGGAATGGGGAGAATAAAACAAGCAATTACCGCGTACACTATAAAACACCAAGGAAGCTTAAAAAAAAAGGTGCGAGTGATGATGTGCGGCTGACGAGGTATGAATGTAAGAAGGGAAAGCCACCAGCACCGCTGTTTCCACAGTGTGTGCACCAGTTGCGAGTAACTGCCCCAATTTCCTTCTGAATTTCCTTTTGAATTATATACATGCACACGTAGACACTCACGCACGAACTTATATGAATCATGGGAAGCCCCAGCTCCACATGAGTGCACTGTTACCAACTAAGTTTTGGTAAGTATACCTCGTCATGGTTAAAATTACTCTGTTTCATCCGACACAAATTTTTACTATCATGCGTTTCGCCCTATGCCTAAAATAGGCGCCATGAAACAATAAAAATGCGCAGACTACACTTCGTCCACTGCCCCACACGCACATGTTCTGTTGATAATTTTGGTAGCTCTTTAAATGTTGGTTTGAAAAAATGTTTCGAAGAGTAAGCAAAAAACACGAAAGACGGACGATTAAAACTCAAGCCCTTCCGATATTTGTATGGGGAAAAAGTTCACTCAGACTTGAAAAAAAAAACGCTAGGCCAGCGTTGAAGGTGCATCACAGTCACAGCGAAAGCTAGAAGAGCGGCCTTTCAGAACCTTTTCAAAACACTCACTGGGTAACTACTGCAAGCTCACTTGCTTGATACCCACTAGGGCATTAGTAATAAACTTTGGGGTAGTAGGCCGGCATTCGCTATGCTATTTTTCGTCATTCTTTTCAGAAGCGTGGTGTCCGCTAAACACTTGCAAGGAGTTTCGTGCCAATTGTTCAGGCAGTTGCTGACGACGATGAAGAAATATGGCTGAAGTGGGTATGTCCCACAGTTATTAGAGGAACAAGAACAAGCTTTTGTAATGGGTTGGAGCATTCGACGGCCCACTCGGTACGCTATTCGCTTTGTGCGACGACTGGTTGTTCTTTCGCTGTTTTGAAACGTTTTATGAGTCGTATTAACGCGATTGCTTTCCCGACATCAAGCCTGCCTAAGGCAACTTTGCCAACAAGTCACAAGCACCAGCGTAGCTCAGTGGAAGAATACTGAGCAGGCACCCAGCGGACCCGGATTCGGGCCCTACTGAGTCTTTGGTGCTTAGTTTGCCAACAAGTCACAAGCACCAGCTTAGCTCAGAGGTAGAATATTGAACTGGCACCCAGTAGACCATGGTTTCGATCCCCACTGTGTCTTTGGTGCTAGGTATTCTTTTTTTGTAGTTTCGCGCGATGTGGCTACGGACACCGGCGGCGGCGGTGGCGGCGGGCAACTGCGCGTGACTAGAGTTGTGATCTCATAACAGCTTTCGCAGTAAAAATATGCGACTCGTCACCAAGCATAGGGGTGGCAGTGTAACCTATAAGGCAACACAGAGCATTAATCGAAATATCAGGTTGGCGAAAAGATGTATACAATAGCACTGATGTAAAGAAAACGGGCTCTGCGTAACCACAGAAAGGGTAAAGACGAAATAAGCGACGCAACACTTTCCTATCACTCAAAAGTATGCGCTTTGGTGTTTGAAGTTAGTGCTGGTTGTTTTAGTAGGAATAGTTTGAAACCGCTATTCAGTGGAAATGAGAAATGCATATGCACCGCGAAGGTTAGGACCTGGCTGAGCATCTTTAGCTGAATGCTCAGACATCCAACCGAGTGCGCGTTAGGCGACTGACCTACATCAACCCTTCAGTTATGGCGACAGCATTGAAAAAGTGAAAAGGTCGGCGATGGATATAAGTAAAAGATGACTAGTGGATTGGTCGAGAAAACGTAGGCAGGTAGCAAAACGAAGCCGGTACACTAACATTGTACTGCGCTAAGCTAAGAAAACTAGGCTGCAAATTTACAAGATTCTTTTTTTTGGGGGGAGGGATGACGATTTCAATTCGTTTAGACAAAATTATTCCGTAATGTAATATTACCTGTTGTATTAATACAATATTGTTATTAAAATTTTCAGCTTGGTAATGTGCAGGTCAATGCCACGTCACAAAGGGGACGCTCTTTTATCCACCCATCTAGTTTCATCGAGAACCCCACATGACCTCTTCCGCACTCATTTAAGACTCCTCGAGCACGATAACCACCTCGTTCGCGTCTTCCCCATCGACTACATTCTTCACCTAGCCGTTCATTAATTAGCTTATTATCTTTCGCGTCTTCCCCATGCTTGTCACATTTCCCGTTTTCTTCAAAAAAAAAGATTTCACTTTTAATGTAATTAGGAATGTGATCATCAACGATGTCGCATCGATATTTCAAGCTTTTCTGTGATCGATGGCAAGCGGAAATGAGAAAATACCCTACGCCAGATCAGGAAATCCCATTACCTCCTGCTACCTAAGGCCACTCGAAAAACTACATAAAGTACCCGACAAATATGGTGATTACCGTACGACTGGCAAGTCTACCTTGGTGTATGTTAAGAAAACCCACTTACTTGCGAAACCTCGTATGGAAGATGGTGGGCCTCTGTTATAGGCTGTTGCTTACATAGATCAAGAGGTGGGAACACAAAGCTTAGTTGTGAGGCACAAACCATGGGCACAATAGAAAAAAAACAGATGCGTATAACATACAGCTTTTCTCTTTAATGGCCTTGGGGTATTCTTCTAACTGGTGCGTTATTTGGCATCTAAGCGTAGATCTTGCGTTTAAGGAACTGAAAGCTGAAAATTCAATTTGTTTTGCGCTTCAGCTAAATGACTGCATAAGACATCGCTAGAAAGGTTATTGTACACCACAACATGCTGTTTCAAAATAAAATGGCTGAAGTATACGGGTACCTCAAGTGTAAGCAGGAATGCTAGCGATATTCCCAAGCCACAGCGTCGAGCACAAGTGACGGCAGCAGAGGAAGCGCATAACCAATCTGCGGTTGCTGAGGAATAGATTTTTGTCGCCACTGCATCGTTACCAGAGATTTCTGCTGTTGCACTTAGCAAAATTCAGGTTTTTTGTGACGTTGAGAAACCAACTCTCACCACTCGGCGCCCGAGACGCACCATCCGAGGTGGCATAGCAAAGTGGTAGAAGAAACGCACTGCCTCTATGCAAATGGCAGCGATTGACTTGCTGGTCGCTTGAAGATAAAGTAAAAACGCTGAAGAAGTTATTGTAGAGATCAGAAAAACTTATGAGAAAAAAAAACAGTTTGGAAATGAACGTCTTCTGTAGGGCTACCCTGCGAGATTTGGCAGGGTCGATGGTGCCTAAATCTTGAAGCCCGGTTCAGAACGCTTGGTGGAACTTCGGGACCTATTCCTATTTCCTCAGTGCTCCGCCCTTAACCAACAGTCAGCGAATCGTTGGCTGTTGGTCCTCTGATAAGACAGTACAATTGGTTAATCAAAAACCCGCTGCAAGGACGCCACCTTCGTGTACGTCAGGGCTGATTGATTGATTGATTAATTGATTGATTGATTGATTGATTGATTGATTGATTGATTGATTGATTGATTGATTGATTGATTGATTGATTGATTGATTGATTGATTGATTGATTGAATAATTTATTGGTTAGCATGTGGGGTTTAAAGTCCGAAAACCACCATATGATTATGAGAGACGCCGTAGAGGAGGGCTTCGGAAACTCCAATCACCAAGGGTTCTTTAACGTGCATCCGAATCTGAGCACACGGGCCTACAACATTTCCGCCTCCATCGGAAATGCAGCCACCGCAGCCGGGATGCGATCCCGCGACCTGCGGGCTAGCAGCCGAGTACCTTATCCACAAGATCACCGCGGCGGGGCAACGTCAAGGCTCACGCCCTCCCCCCAAATAACACAACCAAAATGTAAATGAAACAAAGCTAAACAAAGTCATAGAAGCAAAGGCCAGCTCAGCGGCGCAAAACTATCTGGACTTGAGCTACACGTACGGGGGTTTGCGACCGTAAAATTGGCTTCCCTGGAAAAACGTCAACTTCTTGTTATAGGGGCCACAATCCACCTGTCCTCTGTGCGCTGTAATAGGAACCACTTGCTGAACGCACGTGTTTCTACTTACGAGCTCATTTGCAAGGATTTAGTGCGGAAGCAGTAGAAGACATGTCAATGTGTCAACACGTACAAAAGGCTCCGCTTGCACGTATCGCAAGCCCGCCCGCTTCCGAGAGCTACCTAACTGAACCGGGACGAAAGGTTCATGGCGATCCACACGGTTTCGTCACACACGTCGCGATATTTGGCAGCGCCTTGTAAGCGCGTGAACCGCATGCAGCTGCCATAGGCGAACCTAAGTGAGTAGTTACCACGCCACGCTGGGACTCGCAAGAGGCCCATGGATGCGTGGGCTACCAGGGCCATGAGGCAATTAAGGAGCCGCCACAATGACGTTTCTAGTACCACCCCTTCTGCTGCCCACGTGGTGGTTATTTTCGTTTTCCTGAGTGGCAGTAGTCGTTACAAGAAGAGAAAGGCACCTAATTTCTGCAGCCTGGTAGGGAGCACGGCGCAGTGCCTATTTCATGAGTCACGGCCGGGCTAGACTGCACCTGCGCGCACTTCTTTCCTTACAGCCTTCTCACCCGTCCCGAATACAATGGGAGAGTTTATGAGCGTGTTGATTTGATGGATATGTAGGATTTAACGTCCCAAAACCACCATATGATTATGAGAGACGCCGTAGTGGAGGGCTCCGGAAATTTTGACCACCTGGGGTTCTTTAACGTGCGCGCAAATCTAAGCACACGGGCCTACAACATTTCCGCCTCCATCGGAAATGCAACCACCGCATCAGGGATTCGATGCCGCGACCTGTGGGTCAGCAGCCGAGTACCTCAGCCACTAGACCACCGCGGCGGGGCGTTTCTGAGTATGTTTCGCCACCCGTCGGTGGTGTCGGTGGTAGGGGTGCCGCGACTCCGCCCTTGCATCTTCTGCACCGCGCACACGGCACAAGGCAGTTTGTTCATGTGAAACCGTAGAATGCAGGTTCTCGACGAAAAGGGGGTGGGAAATCATTATAGAAATCAGGGATAGAGGGAAGATCATCTGCTTAAAAAAAACTAATCTTACCAGATGGCTTGCCGCTTAATGTAGGTATGTATGTGCTAGTGGACAATACAAACTGAAACTTAGTAAAAATGCGGAAGAATCGGCTAATGAGAAGCATAACTCGGGAGGCATAAAACACAGTAAGCCATCAAAGAGGAAGATAAACAATGCTGCACCTGTTCTGCAAGCAGAGGGCACCAAATACATATGGCTTTTGATCTCGTTGGATGACGACGGCGCAATTGAGGGGTCGCTAACAGGATGATGAGCGCGCCTTCCATCTGCTAGCTATTTTCTATTTTTCTGTATTTTTATAAATACACTCGGGGTGATGCTCAGGGCTAAAAGCTGTGGCCTGCAACCTGACAACCCCTTTGGACGGTACGCACAGAAAGTGGGGGTGTGCATTGTCAGGGGGTTAACACCAGCTACAAATATTGATTCCAGAGACCCTAAGCCCTTTTGCATTTGTTGCCACGTCGATGGAGAACGCGAACGAAGTACGCACCTGCTTATTCTCGCATGCCGCTTGCCCCGGAACTAAAACTGTAGTGCAAATGAGTTCTGCGCTACTTTCGACTTCGTAGAAGAACATGTTTAAGAATAGAAAGTGACATCATTACACCTTTTCGGCAAGTAAACAGTTTTTTTCTTTAAAAATCTGTATGAATTCACCTGTGGCTTAATGCTACAAGCCGTTTGTTGTCCATTTCCTTCTATCTTTAGTGTGGGTTGCTTCGGTCTGTGATCTACCCACCACGGCTGCATTTTATTCAATGCTTTGTCAGTCGTAAGTCTTCAGTGATTTCTTGAGTAGAGAAGGTAGTCGCACAACCTTCAGTACGCGCGCGAAGCACGTCCAATTAGATAGTTTTGAACTTTATATCTGTTAGGTATAAGTGTTTTCCTGCTAATTACTAATGCCCTGAAAATACAAAGAAATACCACTTGACAAACCTGCTCGCGCACCAATGCGCACGATGATTTTAGTGCTCCATATTTTTCCGCGTACGAACAATACGCTTCCCTCGCCCCGGTTCATGCCAGCGATAAGTAGTCACAGCGGTTATCATTTTTGTGGCCGATAGCAAACCGTATTTATCGTAAAGCCACCACCATCGTTGTGACCCTGTCGAGACATCAGAATGGGGCAAATGCCGTGATCCTTTGTACGTGGAACGTTAGGGAGCACTAGAATCATTGTTCGCGCTGGCGCGTGAGCGAGTTCGCCACGTGGTATTTTTTTGTATTTTGTGTGCATTTGTGATTAGCAGAAACATACTAATACCTATCATATATGAAGTTCAAAACTGTCGAATCAGACGTTGTGCAAGCCGATCTAGAACTTTCTCATTGAAACGTTTTATCCATCTTTGATCTTCCAGAAGTTACTTAATTAAAAATATCTATTTAAACAATATTTTAGAACACAGAAGATAGTCTAACTAACTCCAGGAACGGTGAGCAACGTGCAGTTGGTTGCGTCGTAATTGCGTGTGTCGCCATATTTTTAAACTCGGGCTAAAGTTACCTGGGGCACCTTGTAGAAGCTGTGTGAAGTGTAATGCTGCGTTCCGTCATGGCCGCTAGATCGCTGTGGTTAATTTCCGTATTGCAAGTCCCGTTCGGGGAAACACCCGGTGTTTATTTTCTGCAATTCCCAATTAATACCGAGCTGTGCGCCAAGTAACAAAAAAAATATTGCGAGAGACAACCTCATAATCAAAGACAAGTCTGCATCGACAGCCGTATGTAGCAGACACTTGTACGACGAAGACTATGTGTCCGCGTTCCGCACCAGAATATTTATCCCTGACTCCGCGTCTACTATTTTCGAGGACTATCCTTCCTTCTTTATTCCAAGCGCATAGAAGCCTCGCAAAGATCGATCCTGCTTCACAAGCTTCGCCCCTACGTCAAACATCAAGGAAGCGAAAAGTGGAGACCAACGAAACAGATCTGGATGTTGCAACTTCACAAGACACTTTCACTGAACAAGAAGGAGTAGGTGTTTGAACGCAAACAATAAACAGCGACACTCATCGCGCGGGTCGATACCAGACTGCGATACGATGATTGCGCTCCCAAATGTCGCATCATCGTTTAAAACGCGAGAAGGTGCAGCAATTGCTGAAAGAAGAGAAAAGGGCGTTCCAATTTTATCGCAAAAGCAAGCACCACGCGTGTTTAAAGAAAATCGCAACAGATTCACAGGGAGGAGAGAAAAAGGCTGTGTTACTTTTGCATCTAATGTAATGTGACGAAAGAAAGCATTCAGCGTACCCACACGAACTTGTAAAAGGTGTTATATGGCGCCTTGTGTCACAAAAAGGCTACGATCATGCGCGCACTTTGGGGCTTGTGAAGCTACCAGCAAAGTGCCCTCTTCAAAGGTATATAGGTCGAAGCCCAGCATCAGCAGGTATGAGCAATGGTATCCTTATAAAACTGGCCAAATAAAGCGAACTTAATCAGTAAAAAAAGCAGTTCATGTACCGCCACAATGGTTGTAAGTTTTCTCTGTTTCCCACATAACGCACTTTAGTCTAACGCCATTTTCTGTACGACGTGACACTCAATCCCTGAATAGGTTTTCACTATCTCCTTCATTCACTGTTCTCTTCTTTAAAAATAACTATGGAAGACTTGCCGTATTTGCACACACCACAAAGAGAGATACTCAACCTATATGGGTTTTAATCATGGAATCAAATTTTTAAATACAGCTTCTTTCCCCAAAACACAGATGAGTGGAACAGTACAGCAGGTCGTCCTCGCTTATTACCCAGGGACTATTATTCTCCCTAATTTCCTGCGTTCTGTCTCGTTTCATGACTGTTGCTACAGAACATGAATTTGAATAACAGTTATATATACCGACAACATTTTATTTCGTTTTTGCACCTATTCCTGCAATGGTCCAGCAACGGCATTACAGTTTGCGAGAGTAGACTAATAAAAAAACCTGAATACCGATGCGTTCGGATCACGGAAAGACAGATACTGTATCGCAAGAGTTCAAACAAAATATAGCATTATTGAAGGAGGCCCTTGCCGACCTTAGAAGTTCTATAGAGTATCGCAGGAGTTCAAACAAAATAGAGCATTATTGAAGGAGGTCCCTGCCGACCTTAGAAGTTCTATAGGGTATCGCAGGAGTTGAAACAAAATATAGCATTATTCAAGGAAGCCCTTGCCGACCTTAGAAGTTCTTTCGGGAGAAGGAGTTATCTTACCACGTACGGAGCCTCCAAATGCAGCTGTTTTGCGTTGCCTGTCTGGGCCGACAAACAGAACAGCGCCCCGAAAAGGTGGATGAGTGGTTCACGGGTGAACTCTCCGAGGCTGTCGGCTGAATCCTTGGCTCCAACCCCAACGACCTCCAGATGCGCATTCATGCCGGGTTCCTGTCAACATGCTTTCGGTTGCCTCGCCCTGCATTAACAGCAAATAATGACTACGGCCAGCATGCTTTTCAAGCGCATTTTAGTTGAAGCATTCACACTGTTACATTCAGGTGGTTATTGTCTTGTCGAAAGAAAACACATCCTTTCTGTTTTAACAAATTGGCCAACAGTCGTGTCTACTATACAAGCAAAAAGTCTGGATTACTCGCTCTGCTGAGGTGCTTTTAATAGAATAGATTCTTCAAATCTTAAATGCCCGAGCCAGGATATGATTGTGATGCACACCGTAATAAGCGAAGCTTCGGATAATTTTGACAGTAAAATTTCTTGACAATTCACAATGACGAAATGTGGCGCTAGTGCCTATTGGAAGTACACAACGAATGAGCTTCCCTCCACCATTCTTCTGGCACCATGGGATTGAAGATTTGCCTATATTCGTTCTTCCCACTCTCTGCGCTATTTTGAGTTTTAAGACTGCTAATTGTTAAGGTACAAGTAGAACATTTTAATTATTAGGACGTGCACAAAGTCATTAACAAACAATACGATTACTCAGAAACCAGGAATATGGTTCTAGTCTCAGTGCAGCACTTCTGGTGACATTTAAATTTCGCAGCGATTTCTGTATACAAAAATAACGATAATAGCGAAAGTTGGGCTAGTTAGTGGTTCATACTTGGAAAGTAAAAACAGCGCAATAATATAGACAAGGTAAGAGGAAGAGACGACACAACGCTGAACTTGCAACTAAACTTTATTTAAAGATAACGCACAGATATCAAGCATTTGATCCGGTCACGTGGACAACCAAAGGCGTCTGCGCATCAAAGCAAACAAGGTATGTAACAAGCCTAATCATATTGATAATCAACACGTGTGTAACAACTACGAAAACACAAAAAACGTGCCTTCCTACTTGTCAAAAACTTACGGAACGGCCCCCAACAAACTAACAATCATGATTGATTGATATGTGGGGTTTAACGTCCCAAAACCACTATATGATTATGAGAGACGCCGTAGTGGAGGGCTCCGGAAATTTAGACCACCTGGGGTTCTTTAACGTGCACCCAAATCTGAGCACACGGGCCTACAACATTTCCGCCTCCATCGGAAATGCAGTCGCCACAGCCGGGATTCGAACCCGCGCCCTGCGGGTCAGCAGCCGAGTACCTTAGCCACTAGACCACCGCGGCGGGGCAAACTAACAATCACTTTAACGTGGCAGCGCTGCACCCCGGTACCGAACTTCTTTTTCACCAAGGGCCACAGACGGCTTGCTTACACACCTTTCCCCTCCTTTTCAATGAAAAAAGCCTCTATTAACTTCCCTGGTGCACATGTTGCGGCCTCTTTAATATTTTGTTACATGTGCAAGCACTGCTTTCAATAATATTTACAGCCGAGCTGATCCCAGTCGACTGATACGTGACACTCTGTTATTACCGCTATAATAACCACACAAGGTGCTGAGGTGATTATCTGTACTCATTACTGTACATCATCTAAAGTGTGATATATAAGCCCAACCAAGGCGACGAAACGAACAAGCGCAATGTCCTAGTCTTTCTGTCCCTTATTTTTGTCTTTTAGCAGCCCTGATATCATATAAAAAGACAGAATATCAGAGGAAGGTAGGCTCATGAATGGAAGAAATATTGAAGTACAGGGAACGTCACTGAAAATAACATTTCGACAAGAGGCATTGCGCTGTCATCGAAACGTTGGTTCTTGCGACATATAGTGTTCTGCAATTTCTCGTCACAAAGTACACCTTTTGTACTCCTTTTAGAGCTTTTTAAAGGTAAAATAACTTACAAATGTGGCTTAACAAACAGCACACAGGTGAAAGGAAGCCCGAGGAGTGTTCGGAAATTCAAGCAACGTAGAAAAATCGTACCCGCAAATATGCGATCCTCCAATGCCCCTTGGTAGGACCACCACCTGGTGTCGGATCCCCTGCAAGCTGCTTGCGTTGAGCAGGTGATCACTATGGCACACGGTGACCTTGGCGTCTTCATCAAAGAGCAAGTCGCCCGAGGCTCTCTGGATCTGTCACCATCAATGGTCCAAGCAGCGTACGTTGGGCAGGTTCCACGGCTTGGCTATGACGTCCTGGTTGTCCATGAAGATTACCTCGAAAGCCAATATCATCGACACACAAAATCTGTCCTTAATGTGATGTGCACTCGCAGTCAGGGACATCGGCGCAGCAGCCATTCGAGCGGGCGAATTTTCCAAGAACACGGACTCTCTGTCACAGAGCCTACGCTTAACCATGGTGGGCGTAGGTGGCTTCCGTTCTTCTCAGCGCAGCTCGCTTAGCCTAAATGCCGCATTCGAATGCGCGAGAAAGCATTCGCTCTGCCTCACGAGCCCCATACGTCAGCGCACGAGGTTATAATGATGATGATGATGAGGAGGATGATGATGATGACGATGATGCCTCATACATGGCTTATACCCACTCTAGAGAATCGGCCAAGAATTGATTATATAATTCATCGACACTTTTGAAGCGTTCAATTTCAACTACGAAAAGAAGACATCATGCTCGGTGTTGGAAAAAGTGCAATAACTGTTTTTCACCCGTTAATATGAGCCAGCATACTCGTTATCTTGAACAAAAATTAGCCTGGATAGAAAAATACTTTTTATGGTAAGTTGTTTCAGCAGGAACAATACTCATGCAACTAAGAACTTCATTCGTTTATCTCCATGAAGGTAAGTACAAATGGCATCAAAAGCGCTTTTGTGGCTGAAGCAACTATTCGAAGCCCTAGTAAGTATATTCTCCAATGTGAAGTTCGGGCCCAAGTTTGCAAATAGCATAACGAGAAGTCAGAGTCAACCTGACTAGAGTCAACCTGACTGGCGGTGGAGACGCAGTCTCCAGCCATGGAGACACCACCACGGCTCTTGAACTGCTGCAAGCCCTTCAAGGACGAACAGATATCCACCCATCTAGAACGACTGATTTCGGCCGGCACAGCACAGCCTCAACCAGCGCCAACGTTCCAGGTGATAACTATCTTTAGCCACAACATCAGTGCCTTTGACGGTTCCAAGGACGCTCCATTGGTGCGCGAGTGGATCGAGAATAATTGTTGCACGTCTAACCTTCACGGGTGACCCGCTGCGTACACGCTAGAAACTGCCAAGGCTTGACTAGTGGGAGCAGCCAGGGACTGGTATCGTTCAAGGAATTTCGAAATCACATCGTGAAAGGATTTCGAGGTATGTTTCAGTTGTACCTTTTTCCACCATGGCTCCAGAGTTTTCGTGGCAGGCCATCATTTACTCTCAACCGGAAGCGCCGTGGCGGAAGCAGGCGACACCCAGTGTTTACAGAAACCAGAAATCGCGCCTGTTGCGGCCCTCGAAATACACGTAGACCCACTTTTTAAACAAGCCCCGCCGCAGGCCGAGAACTCTGGAGATTGTAAAACAATGACAACGAAGGAGGGCGAAGATCTAAAGCCCAAGATATCCGCCGGAGCAATAGGAACGCCAAAGGACAAGGACGAAGCAGATGCCCAGGCCAAAGAAAAAACGTACTTTCAACCCGGTGCTGCAAAAAAAAGGCAGCGAGGCGGAGAGAGTGATGGAAAATCTGGAAACGGCGAAAGAAACAGTGGAAAAGGGTGGCGAAGAAGGAAAGAAAAAGGAAGATGATAAAGAAACAGCCCAGAGACAAAAGGCGACACCTAAGGATAAGAAGGAGGAAAGTGAAGTTGCAGAAGACGAAAAACCGAAAGGCCAGCCAAGCCAATACGACAAAGCGGAAGACAAACTACTGGAAGAATCGGGAAAAAGCGCAAGAGAGCGGACGCCTACAATGAAGAACGAACAGTCCCGAACCGATTCGAACGATGTTAGCGAGCCGAAGCAGTCAAAGTCAACAGAACCAGACGACATCAAGAACATTGGAAATGCCAGAGCAAATCAGAAGAAATAACCGCCACAGATGGGCCAACAAAACTCGAAGCCCGAGCCTGACTAAGCGTCAGAGCCGCAGTTTAAACAAGAGGACACTGCGATCGTCCGCGCTTTGGCTTTCCTCAAAGTCCAGCCAGTAAAGATGGCCAGAAGCTACGACCATAAACGACGACATTGCCTTGAAAGTTTCATGGTACTACGGTACGAACGGGTGAACTTCTGCATTCCGTGAAGAACTTAACCCGTCAGCTATGTTCTTGTGCTATTTGCTCGTTTTTGTTCACCTTGTTCCTGCCTGTGTCATATAGTAAACAGTTGAATAGAAGGGCCGAACATTTTTATGTAGAATCTGTGAGGAAATTTTTCGAGACGGCGTTGCAGGATGGCCAAATCTTAGAAATGCACTGCCTTTTTGTATATAGTGAAGGAAGAGGACAACATTCAGAGAGAGACACTATACATTATACATTATACATTATACACTATATATTACATTATAATGTATAGTGGGGCCAATCCCGCTTGTGGGTATAAGCCAAGATCTTCTAGGCGACAAGACAAGACAAGACTCGTGCAGTTTGGCCTGTGTGCCGTTTAGTAGTCTGTGTGGTGCTTGAGTGTAGCCTGTGTGGTGTGTGTTTCATTATGTGTCAATAAACTATTCTTTTTATTTTGATGTAAACGCTAAACCCCGTAGGTCCGTCGAGGTGGTTCTCTATTCCTGAAGCTCTGGAACAGATTTTGACTACTGGTGTGCCATTTTTGTCTTTCTTGAGAAGCAACGAAGCCAAGGAGGCAAAGCGTGAGAAGATCAGATGTCTGGTTTCATCGCCTCAATCTATGCACGGCTTGCTTCTAGTGAAGATGAGGTTTCTGAAGACCAATGCATGTGACATCATTTGAATTACAGTGGAACCTGAGGCAGAGGCTACCCTGGTACACCAAGTTTATCCCATTCTGAGAGTTCGTCTTCACACCCTCATCCGTCAATGACGGTATCTAACCGAGGTATTCGCATCATATTTCCCATTTTGGACCTCCATGACGAGAGTCTATGCTTAACGACCGTCACAGACGTTAACAGGTACTACGCTCCTGTCGCCGCAAATGGAGACCGACAACTAAGAGGGATCTGTGCGATTAACTCCTGTACAAGGAACTGGTTATGTATACTGTGTGTGTTCAAATTGTGAACTCAAATCTGAGGCCTAAACTTCCCTTCGCGTTCGAAACCTATGCGCCTATTTCTCAAATAATGCTTCTTGAAACTGAAGACTTGAAGTGTGGCAGCTTGGGCTAGTTGGTATGGCATGACGATAGTTATAGCGGGAGAACAAAACGACGACACAGAGACCTTCTTGTCTCTGTGTCGTCGTTTTGTTCTCGCGCTATAACTCTCGTCGTGAAGACTTGAGCCTGCTTCTGAGTGATTTTGCGAACTATCAGTGCAATAAAGTATGTAACATTGTTGAACCCCTGTTGTTTTGGAGACTTCACAATGTCCAGTGGCCAGTGCTTTCTCGCTGTACACTGCGCCTTCTTGCGATTCCTGTTTCTAGCGCTAACGTTGAAAGGGCGTCTTTAAAGCTGAAAGTCATCAGTACAAAAAAGCGCGCTTTGATCTCTGGCAGCACTGAATATATGAACAGCGCCACAAAAAAGTAGTTACAATGTAACTACAGAAGCAAGAATTGAGGACAGAAAAGAGCGGTGGCTTTCAACAATGATTTAATAGCGGAGTGGTGTACATATATATGCGAAAAAATAATGGAATGGGCATGCGTAGAAGGGTGGAGTTTACAACTACTGCGAAACAGTGTCAGCAAAACTCTTGTCTCTTGTTGATAGAACAAATACATGACCTAAGTATGATCGAGATACGCAATCTCTTTCTGCAATACCGCAACTAATGGGGAACTTACACATCCACCTCAGTATTCTAGGTGGTACTTTGACCCCAGCTTTTAAATAACACGAAGATCTAAAAGTTGATGTGTTTCGTGATTGAAAATAGTGAATTTCGTGGGGATATTGGAGGATTGAGGACACATTCGCTTCGGCTACACAGCCCTTTATATGGCAGACAGCCGACTTCATCCGTTGAAACCTGGGCGACCCAGCACGCCCGTGAGGCGGCGTACAGGCAAGCCCTTGACGCCCCCTGATGGGACGCCTTGGCCCGGCCACCTAAACCTACTGGCCTCGTAACCTATAACCATTGCTCCGATATTTCAGAACTTTATCCGGACTGCCACAATCGCAGTTATTTTGAACACATGCTCTGGAGGAGCCCTTCTTTACAAAAAAACGACGAGTTTTCCGAAAACTACTATCAATTAATCTTTACGGGTCTGGTTCTCCTGCAACAACTCAAAGCTTCCCAGAAGGTCCATGATGCGGTGGTGAGGCTGGGCCTCCCCGTGCCTACGTGGGAGCGGCCCGCGATCCTACCTCTATAAAACAAGGTGGAATCCTTCAGGACCCCAATAAAAATTTTTCACACATCCATTCATCCTTCTCCTCCTTCATCTGTTGGTGAGTAAGCCTTCGATAGTCCTGTAAAAGTTTTACCTGTACAGAACTCTGCAATCCGCTGATTGAAAAATAGAAAAATGATCTTTAGTTCTACCACCATGCTTTTGCTGGGGTTTCCCGTTGGTGCTAATTATTCGAAAAACATTTGAAAAATATTTGGTTATTTAAATATGCGTTATTCAATTAAAGTGCCTAATCAAAAACAATGCTCTTCAATTCATTATTCAAAATTTTCAATCGTTCGTGCGCCCATAGTAACAACGCGCGACGACGATAAAGCTGGGATACATCACGCGCTTAACGCGCTATCACGCGAAGCCAGTTCGTTTTTGAACGGCGCCCGAGGATCGAGAGAGGGGCTGACCGTCAGATCAAGCTGACGCAGTAGTACCGGCTCCTCGCGTCCCGGTCCGACGCCAGGCTCCTGTGAGTCCCTCTGCGAGAGGGCTGCGACACTCGAGCAGTTCGGTAGCGGATATGAACGGGAACTCGACCTTGGAAAGGGCCAGGACCGGCGCCATCATGAACGGAGTCCAGTTGGCTTCCGACCAAGAAGCACCCCTGCCAATGGCCAAACGGATGAAGCAGTCTGACAACGATGGCACCGTTTCTCCGCGAGAGGCATCCGCGCCGAAGCGCAGGGCAACCATCGAGGAGGACGGCGAAGCGAAAAACACCAAGCCCAATGATATGAAGACTGCCCCACCCGACACCGCCGCGGCCGCCTGTAAGCCGCACAATGACCTGGATGCCCAGATCGACCCTTCATCCGCCACGAGCCTGGCAACCAGGCCTCCGAAAGCCCACCGGATCAAGAGACACAAGAGATTGTCGTTGAACCACGTGGTCTCGGGCACCGACAAGAGTCCAAAGCGTCGGCGCCACTCAGGGAGCCACCGGCACTCGGCCAAAAGCGATGGAGTCAAGCACTCGGATTCCCTTCGCGGTTTCTGCACACTGCCGCACTCAGGCACCGCGCGTAAAGCGCGGAAGCGCGTTATTAGCAGCTCGTCGGACAGCACTCACGTAGAGGACACGAGCCTCAAGCACCATACATCAAAGAGTTCTTCGTGGACGACGATCGTGCGCACCAGGATAAGGCGGCAGACAAGGCGGTTGTGCCGGGCCGTGAAGAAAGCGCTGGCCTCCACAACAGCCAGCACGTCGAAGAAGCGCAAACTCAGTGCTCGTCAACCGAGCTCTACTTGTGGCGAGTCGAGAAGGAAGACACTGCGCACCGAGTCATGGCACGTGGAGACTCGGAGCACCAAGTACCAGAGGATTGCGATGAAGCCGCGTGCCACGTTTCGCCATCGCAGCTTGTTGCGGAGGTTCATTGCGCGTCGCCGCGCACTCCTTGGCCTCGTTTCCGTACGAGTCCACCCATGCGTCTGTCAGCTGAGGAAGCTCATGCGCCAATGGAAGAAATAGCAAGGCCGGCCACGCAAGGCTTGTCCAGCGAGGCCTGCAAGCTTGGACTCCAAGAAGCGCGAACTTTAATTAGTGGCCATGCCTCATGCCAGTAGGCAAATAAATTTGCGTTTCAAACATTTATCCGTGTGGACTCTCTTTTCTCTGCGATTTGGATGAAACGTTTATAAGGGTCCTGCAACACTTTTTCAGCATGGTCAGAAAACGCCGTCGATTAGAATTTGAAACGCGCAGCACGCGGCCTGGAAATAATTTACATTGTTAATTTCGGCAATGAATAGTCCCCACTTCTCTCAAAAAATTTCATAGACCCAAATTATCGTGCCATCAACCCCGAGTCCAAGGCCATTTGCTGATTTGAGCAGCGGCCACCACGGGATGCCGCCAAAAAGTACTTAAGGTCATGACACGCGTGGCCGAGCTGCTAAGGCTTCTTCCCCCTCGTCATTTCTTTCCCTGCGTAGCTTTCAGTTCACGTACCAAAGGAGAGAAAAAGGTTGAAGCTACAACCAATTCTGATAACTCCACTCGTACTTGATGGATCGCTTCTCAAAACTTATCCGGCAGTCGATTCGTGAGCACTTAACTCCTATAAAGGATTGTTGCCTCCCTTTTGGAAATATTTTTAGATATTGATCCTAAACAAATCATTTTTGTATTTGTCTTAAAACAGCTGTTTAAAAACACACTCCAAGTATACTGAACCCAAAAAGTGCAACTAATTACAATTCAATTACGGAAATCCCCCAAAACATGCTCACCTTGCGAAGAGTATTAAGTATCGATCCTGTGACGCAAAAAAAAAATTGCTAGGCAGCACTGTAGCTGTACGATAATATTGTGGAATGAACTAGAATGTTTGTGCTGCCATCGATAGCAAGTGTACTATTGTCGAAAAAACAAAAATTGCTTTCGAGATAGTTGCATTACAATCAAAGCCTTATAACATGTAATTTTTCTGTGCTTTTGAACTATTTTATAGTTCTTGCATATATTATTGATCCATAAAGGAGGATGTGACGTTTCATTGAAAATTATTGGATCGTTTAAAAGTAATGAGTTTCGGCACAATAAAAAAACCAAAAATAAAATTTTGAAACTAACAAAACAGGAGCTTTCCAGACGTGTTATATACACCACTTGAAAATTGTGGGACGCCGGGCTCATAGCTGGGACTTTTTTAGCTGCCATGACTTGACTGTTACATGATTTAGTCACTCTTACTTTTTCAACTTGTTTTTTGTCAGCTGTTTACTGGCGGCTGGTAAATATTCAAGCAAATTTGTTTCCTGCTGAGACAAGTTACTGCGCTACTGTATCTAGGATTGGCACCAGCCTGCCTCAAGATATCCGCCGAGCCACTATTTACATCTCGGAACTGAGATATACCATCCTATAGTCCAAACAAAAAATTCTCGTACTTTAATGGACATCTTTGGAGACACGTTGTCAAAGCATCCCATTGAAGTATTCCTTTTCATTTTCAGTTCTCCAGCAGCGAATTTTATATAACATCTAAACAGAGCTCTGCATACACGCCATCTTCTTTGTTCAGTGTGTTTTTGTAAATATCTCCCCTCTGCATAGTCGCGCTGTGTCGACAACTTTGACTCGGTTGCAGACGTATCAACTTTTCACACTTTACGTTTCGGCCTTCGTTTCACTTCGAAACTTAGCTATACCTTGTTATATTCTTTAAGACAACAATATATGGCACTGAAGTGATGAAGAGTAGCTTTGCACAACACATTAGTGCAGTGTATATACCGTGTCACTTCGTGAATCCCCACATGGCAATCAGCGCAATCTGGAATTAAAATTGGGAGTGCCTTAAGTTTAGCCTAAATTTAAGAGTTTAACGCGATAGCAATATGCTGTTCCTTTTGCACACTGATTTAAAAATGGCTTGTGTCAGTAAAGCTCTCGCATACGACTGTATCCTGTGTGATGGGTAGCATGTTTTAAACCGAGGGCAATTGTGCGCTTCAAACCTTTTCAAACTTGCTATGCACCCACTACGTGGGCTTAAAGACACACTGAAGTCAAATAATAATTTACTTCAGAGTGAAAGCTCAATGTGTGACAACATCTAAAACAATAACATTATCAACAACAGTGCCCTACTTACCGAGAAATTAAGGTAAATGCACAAGAACACAAGCACCGCAGTAGGACATTATCAAAAAGATCCCGATGACATCAGACGGACCACCTACAATTATTCACTAGTAGTCGATCTAACTGCAGTAAATAAAGAGCCTTCCATGCATCAAGAAACGCAATAAAAGGCTGCTTGTTCGTTTCTATTTGATTCATGAAAAAATTAACCACCGGGATGTTAATACGGGGAATGGCACCAATGGTTCGAAAATTCAATTTTCGCATGGTTACACGGGACAGGTGGTGCTATCGAGGGGGGGGGGGGGCAGTTGAAATAAAAACGTCTGCAATCTCAAAGCCAATGGCGGGAAATTCATCAATGGCCGTTGCTGCTTCTTTGGCTCCTGCTGCCTTCGGTCTGCCGCTACTAGCGCAGTAAATCCGGGCAACGCTGTGCACGGCAACAGTGATGTGAGCCGGTCCGGTTGGTCCGCTTGTAGAAACCGGTAATTTGAAGTGCACTAACCCAATGCGGACCAATAAAACGTGATTTTATTTCAAAATAGGCCCTTCCTTGGCACAAAAGTAACACTACGAAGTTTCTGGACTGCCATTTGAAAAATCAACGTCGACTTAATACTTGCCTTTAGTGTCCCTTTAAGTGAAAGCGCGCAGTAACGTGAGTGCCTTTTCTAGTGGATGGCCCGCTTTAAACCATAAAGGCATGATAATTGCATGTTCTGCGCCCTGATTGCAATGTACGCTAGCACCACGCATTACTACTGTGCTGTTGAATGTTGCATTGTGAAGCATGTATACAGGACGCGTGCGTTTGTAAAACATGCGCTACTTTCATTGCATTTCGAAACAGAGGAAGTTATTTTCACTGTAGAAACGTGTCTCTGTGGTAGAACACTCGCTTTCCAAGTATGCGACCCGGGTCCGATCTACCCTAAGACCCAGGACTTCTTCTCAATGTCTATTTTATTTGCATAGTTTTCAATTTCTTGGTCATGCATAGGATGATGATTTTTCGCTCACAACCAACGACACCGACACCGCCGACACCAGAATTTTTGTGAAACGAGCACTTCAACGCTATCACGTTAAAACTTGGCCGTTATTACCGTTACTCAATCTTATTTAGCTTTAGCACACTTCCCTGCCAAGTAAACTGAATGTCCTGTATACTTTAGAGCAAATATAACTTTGTTTCACTAATGAAAATGTAGGTTCCTCAAATTATCAGTGTCGGGTTCAGGGAGGTCTACCAGTAGTTGTAACAACAACACAGCGCTTGAACCAAGCCACATAGAGACATCCTCTTTACTGCAGCCTAATTATGAATGCCTGTAATGTGCCAGCTGCACGTAAGCCCATCAAATACGCGTGCACTTCATTCACCTCATTCTTAAGGCATTCACGTTAGTGAAAAATAAAGAATAACAAATCTGGAGACCTTGAAAAGACCTCTCACACCAAATTTGGGAACAATAGATGCTTGTGTTGTTTGAGAGTCTTCGATGTAGGGTCACTCTGAATAATTATTAGACACGAGCGTTGTCTATAAGATATTTTAGTTTGGTTTTAAAGTAAGGGCGCGTGCTCGTCTGAGTATTCAGGTGCAATCAATATTTTCTGTGTTTTGACGTAAATATATGGACTTCTCGGGACGCTGTAAAGGTCAAGCAAGTATGGTTGGCGTCAGAAAACATTTGCGAGGTGCGCACCACACCCCGACTGGCACCCGGTGAGGACTATTGTACGCCACCCTCCCGCTAGGTTGTCGGGCTGGTCTCAAGGTGGTTTTGGCTATTTACGCTAGGAATGCTTTTCTTTAAAATGCCGGGTTTATTACCCGCATCGTCGGCGGCGTCCCCACTCGCACTAGGCATGCTGTCACAAACGAGCGCACCGAAAAAGCGCGCGCCGCAGAACTTTAGCGACAGTAACGATACCAAGGGCTGAGAGACGCCTCAAGGTCAACGATAAAGAAGAAAACAAGCATCCAAAGACTCCACGGGTGCGCCGCCTCGCCCCCCCCTCCTCACAACCTCCTCACATCGGCGGCCGAGCAAACCCTGGAAGATTCTCGAAGGAAAGGGGCGCGTGGTGATGCAGAGTGGCGTCACGTGTCGCGGACGGCCCTCGAAACGTCTCACTCTTTTCCCAGCCTTGGCTGTGCATTGCGCCGACGAAACGATGAGAATTTTCTGGTATCTAGCGTGGAAGGTATTTAACCGAGCAGCAGAGATGGGAGATCAGCAGAAGAAGGAATGTTGCGCTAGAGTGCGTAGAGTGTTTCCGCCGCGTCGTCAGCGAAGGTTTTGTCCTTAGCGACAAAGCAGGTAATGAAGAGGATTTCCACCTGTGGGGTGAAGGCTCGAGCTACAGGCAAGAGTGTGTGTCTACCGCTATCGAGCGAAAACGCGTGGCAACAGCTGCGTGTGAGAAGCCGACGTGTTTCCGGCGAAAAAGGTTGGAGCCTGGAGAGCGGCCGATTGAAGACGTGAGGTCTCCGGAAGAGAAACTTCGGGGGCAGCGGAAAGACAACAGCGCTGGACTTTGAGTGAGTGATTCTCGGAAGAGTATCATTCAGACTTTTGTTCCAAGGACTTTCAATTGAGTAAGTTTTCGAACTCTTTAGTCTTTAAGTGTCTTGGTTGTTCGATGCATGCGATTGAATTGTAGTGCGTATTGTTGTTTGTGTCCGTTGTTTCGAGTGGGGCTGATTGTACTGTGTAGTACGTTGTTTGATCGGTGACATATCGTATTCAACTATTGACGTGCCTGCATATTTCTGTATTGTTTTGATCAGCCATAATTGAGAATATAATTTGATTTTGTTTATCAACTCTCGGCTCTGACTTGTTCTTTGGGCCACAGCCGGCGTCCACTGGCACGCCTAATAGGACCAGTTCTAAATTGTCCGCGCTTTCGTGGTGCAGTTCGGGGGGCCGATACTTCGGCCCTTGGAATTAGCCCGGCAATCGCCTCCCTAATTAACGGAACCTGTGACACATTCGCAACTCTCATTCTTCCCTCTCTCAAACATGTCCACGTTACCCTCTCAACTTCTCTCCTACGGTCTGCTTGCGCTCCCGCTCACTCTCCTCTAGGCATCCAAGAGTTATCCAATCATATGAGTTGGGAAAATCCCCATAGGCTCCATGTATCAAAATCTGGGCATCTCATCGGCCCCTATGTCGGGAGTATGTATTTTCTTCTGTTACTATTTAGCCACATGAAGCAGCGCCTTTGAATCTTTTTTTTTCCACAATTCGTGCGCACAAGTAACGTGCGCAGCAGCGTGGGTCGACCAATATCAACCATATAAAAAACTTGGCCAAAGAAAAGGTTACCACGCACAAATGTAAACAGGGTGCATTTATTGAAACAATAAATCACCTAGCTCTGTCAGGCGCGTCTGTAGTTTCTGACTCTGCAAGCTCTGGTGAGCACAGTGGGCCACGTATTGCTTTCCAATAGTTGTGGCCGTCGTACACGTAAACGGCTCACCACCGCCTCTCGCAGTGGGAGCCGTAGACACTGCTACTCTCTTCTTAGATTCCTAGCGTTCCATCGCTGAGGCACGCAACAGCTCAGTGCCGAAGGAAAACAGCAAAACTGTGGTGCCTATTATTTTTGGAGAAGCGGATTCGAGCTTCGTAAACAACCACTTTAGACCATAAGCGATATGAACTACACTCGCAACCGTTAAGACCAACGCTCTCTGTAGGCTTCTAACACATTGCATCATCTTAAAAATGCAAGAGCAGCATAAAAATGCACATTCGGAACTCCAGCTGGCTCTTTCAACAACGCTGTCATATATCCTCATCACAGATCACAATAATTTAATTTATTAATGACTAAGAGTGTTCCGATTCTTCAACCTCACATTCTCATCTGTCTTTATAACTGAACCTCGCTTTTCATGTCCATCACCGCCTGCAAACTCACTCTGTATGCCACCCATGAAATTCACAAATCATGCCATATTGTGGCGAATTCTGTCATGTTCACGCACGTTCGCCTGACAACCAGCCTTGTCGCAGCCTTTTGCATACCTACAATTTTTGCAAATATGTGAGGGAGACTCCATATTTCTGCCAAGCCCTCCTAATCGTACAGGCGCGACCATTATTCTTCCAAATACACACTGATGCAAGGAGCAGGTGGGAGCAGACCACTTCTTCAGTGTGTTCCTGGTTTGTAAGGTCCAACTCACACATGCAGGATTCGCAGTGCATGGGTAAATTTTTGGACCGGTGAAACCTTCTTCAGCTCACGCTAAGAGGCTCTGTCGTCTGTCGAAGTCAGAATTGTGGAGGCGAAACGTCTAATTAACGATTGTTTGCGGATTCTCTGCTGCAAAATCGACACTAGATGGGTCACTGCACGAAATTTCAAGACCTGCAAACAGGCTGCAGCGCAAATGGCTGAGTACTGGTGGCTATGCACGTTCAAGAATCTTTCCAGAGGAACCAGGAAGGTAATTCCAAGGCCATCCCAGCTCGCAGTGCTTGGTAGGGTTACATTACCAGAAGGTATTTCAAGTACGTTGAAGAAAGGTCCCGAGTACTCTATGCCTCCGAAAACACAGGCTCAGAACTTGCCGGCACTCAACAGAGGTCCCTCAATTTTGATGCACGTTCTCTGCAGGCACTTTCAATCAAGCAAGCGACTGCGAGTCGTAAAAGTTGAACTTGATAACAACTTTGCATCTTATTTGTCATTTAGTTAGGTGGTTTAAAATAAAACAGGAACATTCTCATGCTGAGTGTTGTGCACTAAAAAAGTTTTTTGTTTTCTTTAGGAAGCTCGAACGTTGTGGTACGACAACTTGGTCTTAGGGTGTGGACTAGCTGTCACACGGATCTGTCCAACACATGGATCTACTACTAAAAGATACCTTCAGCAAAAAAGCTGCGCAGGCAGTGGCAAAAAATTTAATCCCAGCTAAAGGCTTCATCAAAGAGGTAAAAGCAAAAGCCATATCTTTGTTTAAATAACTAAAACTTGGGAAATTATCCAAAGTGATTAACGTCTCTAAACATGCCTCCTTGGCAGCATAACAATATATTTTTGTAACGTGTACTTCCAAGATGTGAAGAGTGCTGCATCCTCTGGCCAATAAAACGAAGCTGTTTTCTGCACACAACTAGAACGATGACAAGTTGATGCCTCAACGTCTAACCAAGCAGTCTGTTATAGTTTAACGGGCATCATGAATACAGGGATATTTTATCATCACCAGTCTCTAAGTTGTAAAAAGCCCATGGAAAACATTTAGAAGTATTCTTTGGTGGGCTAGTTGGTTGATGTTTCTGCACACGCCACGAAAATATAGCTAATTTTGCGTGACAAAAAATGAGGCAAGGGGTCACGGTTAGAATTTTGTGCTCCCCTTGACCCTTTCAATCATTTTTTGTCGCAAAATATTAGCCATATTTTGTGGCCTGTGCATGAAAAACATATTTGTTTGGCTTTTCCTTTTTATTGTGATAGTCAAGTTCTACACAGCTTTTTGTTAACTCAGTTACGGAGATATATTTTAGTCAGGTTTCATGCTGTGAATTTATCACATGTTACAAGAACCGAAATTGGGGCAAGTTTGTAAGACTGCATATTTGAGCAGGCAGTGTGGAAAACATACACTAGCAAGAAGGACACACGAGACAAGCGCTAACTTCAAACCCTGAAGCCCATGTGGCATCTGCTGACATAATGCCTAAGCAATCACTTATACCACTGTTGCACGGGCACTCTAACCTCAGTTATGACCAACCTTAGTTCCCACAAATCGTGGTTGCATCCAGTTAGACGGAGAGCCTACCTGCAGTTATCCCTCTAACCATGGTCGCTCCAAACTGAGGTTGAACACCTCAGTGACCTCAGTTACAGTGTACTGTAATTGGGCAGTGTGCCGTCTTGCGCCCCAGACGAGGCTCTCTTCGCGATGACAGCCAGCGCTGCTGAAGCAGAAGCACATTGTAGTACTGTGTCACAATGCGACGGCGCCCTCTGAAGTAATTTATGAGCAGTTGAGATACAAAGCCTCCAACATTGGTACTTGTAGTAGCTGCGTAGGCCATAAAATATATAAAATCATCAGAAAATTGTATAAACAAGTCGACAAGTACGTCCTTGAGCGTTATTTATTTTTTCACAGCATGACTGCTTACTCTCCTGGCTCACGCAGCTAAGTGATAGTCGTGGAACTCGCCCGCTGATAACATTAACCTTCAAGGCCTCCTAATTTTTTCTTCGCATGAGTTAAAGTTAGTGTGATAGCTAGGCAGGGGAACATATGGCTCAAATGAATAACGATGTGCTTTTTTATCCCTTCTGCATTGATTGATACGTGGGTTTTAACGTCCCAAAACCACCATATGATTGTGAGAGACGCCGTAGTGGAGGACTCCGGAAATTTCGACCACCTGGGGTTCTTTAACGTGCACCCAAATCTGAGCACACGGGCCTACAACTTTTCCGCCTCCATCGGAAGTGCAGCCGCCGCAGCCGGGATTTGAACCCGCGACCTGCGGGTCAGCAGCCGAGTACCTTAGCCACTAGACCACCGCGGCGGGGCTATCCCTTCTGCAGTTGGAACAGTAAGCTGATAGACTATCTCGGTCCTTGTTCAGCAATAGGAATTGTGCGAGCTCGACTACGCATAACCTGCATTATTAATCTCATTAATGCATTTTTATATGCCGGATTTTTTCATCTTACAGATACATTTAATTTCAATCGTTTAATGTGCCTATTTCGCTCCAAATCTGCAAAAAACTCAGCAATACAAATTTTAATTACGTGCGCTGAGCACACCATTCTATGATGGCGCTCCGCTGGTAGCGTCATCAGGGGTATGAGCCGGCAGCTCAGATACAGCGTAAAGGAGGTGAACCATGACGTGTACGAACCCGGCGCCTGTATCTGAGGCGATAACGTGTAGAATGCAAAGTGACGGGCAGGTGCCACCATCGTGTCGTCTTAGCAAAGCATTGGAAACATTTGCTTTTTTGGGGATCGCGTTGCATTGTCGGCGCAGCGTTATAGACGCTATGGTCCTTAGAATTACTTACGTATACCTCCTCTAGTATAAAGACACACATGCAAAATACTGCCGTGTTGTTAAGGTGCCTCAAATATGCGCAATAGTTGCATTTCAATTGAAAACCGCACAAGTATGAACGCTGAAACTTGAGTAATATTGGTGGGTGCTGCGGATTATTTTGGCCGTTTGGAGTATCTTTTGGTGCCATTTGGGGTATTGTTACGACGGGCAAACAGACAAATGTACAGACAGACATAAAGACCAAAATTTTTGCGTTGAATGCCCCAAGAGAGACTATCGTCTATAAAAATTCGGCAGCTGCTTGAGAAATCAGCACGTGCTGTGAACAAGCACTAATTTGGGAGTTGAAAACACCCCCAGCAATGTTTTACCTACACAATGTAAGATCATTAGGTGTAGTTAGAAATGCGACGCATTTTCTCACTACTCATCTGCAAGCTGACGCATGCGCAGTCTTTTGTCCGACGAGCCAACTGGCTTGCAGACAGCTGAAGACGTGTTTACTTCGTGTTTTTTCCATCCAGCAGCAATATTCACAACAACGCTGCAATATCAAAAGATCAGCATACGCTAAACACCATGACAAAAAAGAAGAAACGCAAATCTGAAAAACACACGCACGAGCAAAACATGGCACACCGCCTCTCCCGTCCATGTGTTCGCCGACCACAAACTATATGAATATAAGTAGTGCGAACGCGAACATAGTTGCGCTGAAAAAACGTCGGAGGGGGAGGGGGGCAGCACGGGCGTCAGTGCAATGCTTTTAGTGTGTTCTCTTACTACAGTCATAAAAACAGTTACTTATAGTGCAAGTAATACTTATTCTAGTCGAATTGTGGTTAAAATTTTATATAGTACTAGTATGAAGGAAATAATAAATAATAATCACTTTGTAAGGTCTACATCGCTGGCTATGCTAGCGCTACACTTATTGTGCGTAAGCAGGTTTGTCATTCTGACTCCCAATTTATGTTGAACGATACTGATAAGTTGTGCAGCTGACGAAAGGCGCGTCTGGACTTGCTTTTTTTTTCATCTTTAATGCCTTTTGCACGCGTTTCGGCGGGCGGGGACCGAGAACGGGGGGGGGGGGGGTTCAGTCGACTTTGCCATCTTTCTCTATGGAGACGAGTTTGATCAGCTTTGACATTCCTTTGTTGTATTTATGCTACTATTTCGCGTGTTACACTCGTTGCGGCAGCTGTATTCGCAGGCCATCTGTCGTGAGCCAACGCTGCTTTTATATTTGCCGATGCTAAAATGAATAAATATTTTAATTTGGTGCAGTTGGCACACACAAAAAATCTGGCCCCTGAATATCAATGTGGGCGCACATATTCGCAATGCCTACGGCCTATACGTGGCGTGCCATGCAATCCAAGATGGCCGCGGAGGGATGATCAACCCGTGAACTCGCATAGGAAAAGACAGGGCGCACGGACGTACTTCTCATGCCCTTTTACCGAATGAACTCTTGATCGTCAAATGAATTCATATGAGACCAAAATGCTTTCCCAAACTGTAGAAGCTGCTGATTGTTCACTACCTCATTTTTCGCCGCAGTGCGAAGGGTAGTGGTGTCAGCTAATCGTCCCTCTATCAACGATGCTTTGCGTAAACCTGTGCGGGATACAGAAAACTGCGCAAACTGGAAGTTACGTATGAACGGAACGGCACTCCGAGATAATTTGTGCCGAGCCTGCCTGGAAAATTTGCCGCAGTAGTAAGCCACTAGCGAGTAGCACGCCGTCACAGCTGCACAGGAAGGAATGTTTACCGAACAACGCCAACGATACAAGTGGTCTACGACTCCTCTGCCAGGTCTTCTGCATCCACTGCCACCTCCTCATCTACCATTTGATCAAGTTCGTATCGATTGTTTGGGCCCATGTCTACGCTCGTCCAACAACAATCGATGGGCGATAGTATGCGTCGACCATCTCACTCATTACGCAGAAACTGCGCTGATACCATCCTCGACAGCGGCGTGCGTGACCATGTTTTTGCTTAGATTCATCATTCTTCGGCATGGTCCTCCTAGAGTGATCATTAGTGATCGTGGTCGTCAGTTCGTTGCGGACGCCGTCGAAGAACTGGTTCGTCAGTGCAATTCGCAGTTCTGCCATTCATTCCCTTACCAACCTTAGACGAATGGGCTGGTAGAACGTACGAACAGAACTCTGACTAACATGTTGGCAATGTACGTATAATCTGACCACAAGGAGCGGGATGATGTTCTCCCCTTCATTACCTATGCGTATAACACGGTCAAACATGAGACAACAAATGACAATCCTTTTTACCCTCCTTTGCGCACGTTCACCGTTAAGCTGCATCGATACTATTCTACCATTTGACTTCCATAGCGACTACTCTGTCTCCAAGACACTCTGCCTAGCCGAAGAAGCCCGGCGTATTGCTCGTCTTCGCACTGTGGCTTCGCAACACCAATCGAAGGAAAGCTATGACAGCCGCCATCAGTCTGTCGCATACTGCAAAGGAGACTTTGTGTGGCTGTGGACGCCACAACGTAAACGAGGTTTATGCAAGAAGGTTTTACCCCAGTACAGTGGCCCATACGTCATTGTTGATCGCTTGAGCGATTTGACATACGTGGTAGTACAGCTGGCATCAGCTGGCCGTCGGTCAAACCAGACCCAGCTGGTACATGTCGCTCGCCTTAAACGGTTTCACCCTAAACATTCCGAGCGATTCATACTCGCCCAGCGGGCTTCGTCTGGGAGCCAGGAAATGCCACGGGTATGGGCCGAGAGAGGAGAAGAGGAGGAAGACATGAACTAATGCAGATACCGACGCCATTATTATCCGACCATCATCCTCGCTCTGCTATTAGACACCCTTCGACTTTAACCGCAACAGTATGAATATCCGCAGGGTGCGAAAGTGCATGCACAGTTGAGAAGTGGAAAGTCTTTGCATGGGCCATTAGTGATTACGTCAGTAATAAATTAACGAGCTGTGCACGTTGTGTCGGTGCGTATCCAATAGCACTTAAATTTCAAATAAGCTCTTAGCGAGACTAAATATTCGTTTCCGAATATCCGAATATTCGAATAACCGGATGCACGTTCATTCAAACCGGATGAGCATGATTGCCGTTTCTTTAAATCCGGATAACCAGCTTTTAAGGCCGGATTCACTTTACTCTAGTTTAACTGGATAGCCGGTTTGGCGGATAGTTGCAAGCCCTATTAGAATGTGCCAGATATCTGCAACAACATTTCTGTGCTGCCCTGATATATCTTAGTGATGCAAAGTGGCCCCACCAATCTGGTCTCACATTTACAGCCACGGTAACCCAGTATGCTTAAGCCAAGATGTGTAAACAAAGTGAAATTCACTAAAGTTGCCTTCAAATGTTTGCATGACGATGTGAAGTACTTTCCAAATTCCAGGGAATTCGGCTACTTCGCCAACACGCTGAGAAAAATTAGTATGTTGGCCTATTGGTTGCCTGGTGCTACAGAGCTGTTGGTCAGTCACTATTCTTTGCATGTTACTGTAATGTGGTGCCGCGTCACTAAAATTTTTGTTACACTTCCTACACAGTGACGTCAGTGACAGTCGCACTAGCGAGGGTTTTCAACCACAATAACGAACATTTAGGCACACTTCGGAGGTTAATTAAGATATGTTCTAAACATTTCCAAAGTTCAACACTTTGCGCTGAGTGTCCTTGCGTACATAGGAAGCCTACAAAGGCTTTTAGGGCCTCCAAATTCGGTGGCACCACCCAATCAACATGGTGTTCAAGGTGCTTCAAGAAAAGTTTCTGAAAACGATTTAAAGTTGGAGAAATTTAATATTTACTTGCTGCCTTGCTGCTTATTCTTTCTGTAGTAGAAAACATTGTAGACTACTGAAGACAATAATTATGACAACTTAAAGATTAAACTAACTCTTTAATTGGTGGCAACAGGTAGTCGAGTCAATCAAGGAATTGGGTCCTTCCTGTGAAGAGCCCACTGCTGCTTGGACACAGGTAAAATTCTTCAGCCTAATTGACATGACCTTGTGCGGTTTGACAGTATGAATGCGCAGTGTGTGACTGAAAACCTAACTGAGCAAAAAACTGAAAGTAGTGCTGTGCTCTTGAAGGGCAACTCCGGCGATTTTTATAGGTCAATGGATCTCAATAAAATTCACTGGGTACGTTCTTTTGCACATTTCCTTCATTTATGCCAAATTACATGCTTGAGAGATGCGCTGATTGTTTGCACATGAATTTTAAAGATTGCCTCGAAACGGTCACCTGGCTTGCTAGAATAATATCCACTGAATAAATGCACAGAAGCATAATCTGGGAATTAAGGCTGGCGTTAAGTTCATGCACACACTATTTGATGACTGAAGACCTAAGGTACGACGTGGCAATATAGTCTACAACATTAAAATGCTTTGATTGAAGGTTTGGCAACAGTCTTGATTCTCTAGCGGACTACTGCTAGCCCAGATTTTCAAGTGCAGAGGCCATGTCTAGAAAATGTTTTGCACAACTTTGAGGCCTTCCTTAAGGAAATGTTAATTCTCCTCTATTTTTTCGAAATGGTTGCTCACTGGAAGGGCACAGTGTGCCTCTTTAGTTGACAGCCACATTTTCACTGTGTTGTTCTTTTCTCTTGTCTGTGCCTGCATGACTCACCTTCTTTCTTGTTGAATCTCAGTCAACTAGCTCAATTTTCTGTAGTGATGTGATTGTAATAAATATAAAAACAAATGCAATGAATGTAAGTGTGGGTCACTGTCTTAACAGAGTACAGGTAATCTACTGCACCCCTATCAATACTGCAGCAAGGAAAAAGTTGTGTTGGCAATGATGTGGGAACTAACTCAACTGAACGGTTTTGTGAATTCACTCAATCGTGAATTTTTGGTGAAGTCAAGGAGTGATTGCTGCTTCTTTTTTCGCACATTATATTCATTTCGTGTTACATTGTTTTTTTCAACAAATATTTTCTTTTGTTTTGTTTTTCACTTGTTATAATGCCCCTCCTGCTTGGGCTAAATATCCCGGCTGCGGCGGTGGCAATTCCGATGGAGGCGGAAATGTTGTAGGCCCGTGTGCTCAGATTTGGGTGCACGTTAAAGAACCCCAGGTGGTCGAAATTTCTGGAGCCCTCCACTACAGCGTCTCTCATAACCATATATGGTGGTTTTGGGACATTAAACCCCACATATCAATCAATGCTTGGGCCAAAGTATTGGCCTGCAGTATTTCTAAATAAATAATGAAAATAAGTAATCCAGAAGTGATCCTGATTTCAAGATGAAAGAATCTCAGAAGAAAGCCAGGGCTTGCGAGAAAGCGCGACATGCTAACTGTCAAGTAGCCCACCAAGGCATAATGCTAGAGTACACGGTAACCAGACTGTCTGACCTTCACGCAAGTGTATCAACATGCCAAGGTAGCGAGCACTCGCAGTGCACTAGTTTTCCTTGCAGCTGACGCTTATTGCCTCTACCTCCATTCGTGCACTGTTGCAAAATGAAAGGCAGTAAGATTTCTCGTGCAGGAGCATTTAAAGGTATGAAGCAGTTATTCCATATAAACTATGGGCGCATTGGACACCAAGACTGCTGAACATGCACAACACTTCTATGATGCATTACCTGCACAGTGATGCCTACTATCATTGAATGACTCTGCTAGGATGTATGCCGTACTCAGGCTACGTAGTATTGCAAGACACAAACGCTTTTTTTTCTAAGCTTTAGTTTGTACCCACTTTTAAACACACAGAGAAATAGAAAGCTGTTTGAAATGAGGTTCAGCTTTTTCATCTTTTTTTTTCGCTCGTCTGGACTGGATCAGCATATTGTGGTGCATACAACGCCTCTCACCACCTACGCTAAATATATCATTTGTTATTTTGGAAGCAACAAACACATGAGTTTACAAACACTGCTGGCACCGATTGTTCTTTGCACAGCTGTAGCCGTCACAATAAAACATGCTTTTTCGGCAGTACGTACAAGTGTTACTTGTCATAAAATGTTCACTGCAAGGTAAACTTTAATTTGTTACAATGCAAAGCGATACATACCGCGGTGTCGTAGTCTGTATATATATAAAGACGAGGGGACGGAATCAAAGACATGGGGAAAGTTTCGAAGAACCGCTACTCTGCGCGGCAACCGCACATAATCTAACGAGTCGAGCAGGCAATGTAGTCTTAATTACAACACACTTTCACATACATTTGGGGCCAGGCAATGCACTGGTGGGCTGAGTCCACAATCGGTGGTTCACATTCTTCGCCACCCCGTCTGGCGCAGACTTCCTTTCTCCAAGGCCACGAAGAATTCGTCTTTCATTTGATCCGGCATCCCACAGTCGCGATATGCGTGAGCCAAGAATATGGCCGTGCCGGCGCGCGCACGTTGCCCCCACACATGTTGTAATTTCGGCGTAATATTTACGTGTTTACACCTAAGCTTACACAGCGCGCGCGCATTACACAGAACACTAGAGAAGACAACACCCAGCAGCGCTGCTGCACTACGCCGTTGCTCTGTTGCAACAGTCGCACAGCTGACACCAGAGAACACCTCTGACAGCGAGCAAACGAAGGAAAAAACAAGGAGAACAACATAGCAGCGTGGTCGAGTTGTCCTTCACCTCCCGTTGCTATGGTATGACATCAGAGCGTCTTGTGCTGAAGCATCCAATCCGCGTGCAGCTGCAGTTGCTAGCTCTGCACCTACGAGAATCTCGATATGCGCGTCCGGGACGATGAATGGATTGATATGGTTGTACCCTTTAAATTGGGCGGCGGCTAACGCCACCTAACCGTAATGCTTAGTGAACCAAAAACTAGATTTATCTTTTTTTTAAATACTGAAGTTGAGGACTGGTACTTTGCAGTGAATGGTTTATTTTCACTCGTGCCTTGACTTTTGACACCAATCAGATAACCTCCCTTTATTTAATTCTACCCGCTTAAAGTCTATTTTGCGCAGGTCGCGGGATCGCATCCCGGCTGCGGCAGCTGCATTTTCGATGGAGGTGAAAATGTTGTAGGCCCGTGTGCTCAGATTTGGGTGCACGTTAAAGAACCCCAGGTGGTCGAAATTTCCGGAGCCCTCCACTACGGCGTCTCTCATAATCATATGGTGGTTTTGGGACGTTAAACCCCACATATCAATCAATCAAAGTCTATTTTGCCCTCCCTGTCTCTAAACCCCAGTGCTTTGAAAAACTCTGCGCCATCATTCTGAACTACAGGGTGAAGCCCTTTACAGACCATTATCAAGTGTTTGGCTGTTTCGTCCTCCTCTCCACAGGCACTGCATACCGTGGCTACCCCTTCGTATTTGGCCCGATATGTTTTGGTTCGCAATACTCCTGCCCTGGCCTCAAACAGTAGAGAACAACCCCAAGTATTATCATAGATCCTTTCCTTGGCAATTTCCTGCTTAAAAGTTTGATAGATCTTTAGTGCCGACTTCATAACCATGCGTTATCTCCACATGTTGGTCTCCATTTTCTTCACCTTCCTAACCGATAGTGCTTTTTGGTTTAGCCCCCTACTGTTTTCTAAGTATTTACCCGTCAATTTTCTGGTTCCCTTCCTCCATTTTGTATCGACATTCTTTATGTACAAGTAGCTGAAAACCTTCCTAGCCCAACGCTCCTCTCACATTTCTCTCAATCGCTTCTCAAATTTTATCTTGCTGCTAGCTTCCCTGCCCTCAAATGATGTCATTCCCACATAGTCTTGTACTCCCTGATTTGGTGTATTCCCGTGAGCCCCTAAAGCAAGCCTACCTATTACACGTTGCCTAATTTCTAAACTTGCTTGAACTTCTGATCTCGTGTACAAGACCGCATTGCCGAACGTCAGCCCAAGAAACATGACCCCTTTCCATATTCCTCTCACAACAACATACCTATTGTAATCCCACAGTGCCCTATTTTTCATCACTGCTGTATTCATGTTACCTTTGGTTGTTACGTATATTTCGTGTTCTCTTAGATACTCGGTCCCATTGGTTATCCATACACCCAGATATTTGTATTAATCTGTTATCTCTAGCGTGACCTCCTGTATGCTAAGCTCACTACCTTCATTATGATTAAAAATCGTGACTGCTGGTTTTTCCTTACTGAATCTGAAATCTAACCGATCTCCCTCATTACCGCAGATGTCCATCAATCTTTGCCAATCTTCCTTTTTGTCAGCCATTAGCACTATATCATCTCCGTACATCAATGCTGGTAGTGCCTGTTCAATGAGATTTCCTTGTTTGACGAAAGAGAGGTTGAAGCCAAGTCCACTTCCCTCTAACTTGGCCTCTAATTCTTGTAGGTACATCATGAATAACTAGGGTGAATGAGGACACCCCAGCCTAAGCCCCAGTTTTACCTCTGTGGGCTACTTATTACTACCTTGTTACTTTTATAGACATTCTTTAAAAGATTAGTTACTCCATCTTTCACACCTAGTGTGTCCCGTATTCCCCACAAGTCCTCTTGAACAACGCAATTGTACGCTCCCTTGATATCCAAAAATGCTAGCGACAGGGGCCTGTGTTCCTTTTCTGCTATTTCGATGCACGGCGTCAGTGAGAACAGATTGTCTTCCACCCTCCTGTGTTTCCGAAACCAATTATGCAGTTCCCCCAGCACCCCCTCATCCTCTATGCATGCCTGCAGTTTTTTTTTCTCTTTATAATCTGCCTCGCCAGCGTGTAGACCACTAATGTGACTGTTATAGGATGGTAGTTGTTTATGTCAGCTTTGTCCCCCTTTCCTTTATAGATCATGCTCATCCTGCTAAGTTTCCATCCATCGGGGACTTCACCATCGATTATTGTTATGCTCACTGCTTCTCTCTAAGTCAGTTTAGACTTAGGATCCAATGTCTTTATCAGCATAATTGGAATGCCATCTGGGCCTGTTGATGTACTACTAGGAACCCTCTTCTCAGCCCTTTCCCACTCTCGTGAAAATGGAGCCATTCCGCCACTTGATCCATCCTTGTATATTGTGGTGCATAAGGCACTTCTTTGTTGAAATTTTTTCTGTCACTCTTGTTCTTATATATTCAATAGCTTCGTCCCCTTCTAGCCTATCACCTTGAGCTGTAGTTATAAACCTCTGTTCTAGGCTTGTCTCATTTCTTAGGGAGTTTAGATGGTTCCAAAATTTCGCAGCTGCCTTTCTATCCTTTTTATGTACTTCGGCCAACCACTGAGCCCCCTTTCTTCTAATCTTTTCATTGATCAAAAAGGATGCTTCCTGTCTACAGCTTAGAAAGATGGCCCATTTTCTTTCCACATCGTCTGTCGGTTCACCCCACGGCTTAGCCTGTCTGTGTTCCCTAGAAGCTTTCTGACGTTTTGCTATGGCTCTCTTAACTTCCTCATCCCACCAACTCTTGGGTTTGTGTCTACTTTTCCGGGGTGACTTGTCACGTGCCTTAGCAAGCTCTATCTCAAACAGTCTAATTAGATTCGTGTTGCCCACACTGTTTTATTATCCTCAGTGATTACTTTCTCAATTTGTGTAGTAGCTATTTCTATTTGCCTTTCTGAATAAAAATTATCCTGTAGTTGCTCATCTTGTCTCCTTCTCACTTTCACTGATCTTCCAAAACTTAGCTTGATACGTTTGTGATCACTACCCAGACATCTGGAGCCACATTCATCTATGTGCATTCCCCTGAGCCTATCATAGATCCTATGTGACATCAGTGCATAATATGTCGTCGACTGCAGCCTTCCTACCTCCCATGTTATTTGCCCTTCACACTTCTCAGTACTGTTGCAAATGATCAAATCATGCCTTTCACACGTATACATTATCATTTTGTCTGTTGAGCCAGTATACCAATCTATATCTTCTATGTGCGCATTCATATCTCCTATTATATTTATCTCACACTCTCCTCCTGATTCCTCAATGTCATTTGATATACACTCCACCATTGCCTGGTTTTCCTCTCTGGCCTGTGCTCCCGCCCGCAAGTACACCAAACCAAGGAGTGTCATCTGCCCAGCTACTTTCCCTCATAACCATAAATGTTTCATGCATCCCTGCTTGACTCTTTGCCAATCCATACTTTTATGTATGAATGCACCAAGTACACCCCACCCCCTTTTTGGTGCCTTCTGTTCTATTGCAATATTTCCATACGTAGTCCGGATTGCAAGGTGGTTGTTCCAAGTCCCGAAGGTGTGTCTCCACAACCCCATATACCATCAGCTCCTCCTGCCTTAAACTGCTCCTCTATCTCTTCCCACTTTAACCTATTCCTGTCACCCTGCATGTTAGTATAGCCTACGTCTGATTTAGCTCGGCCCTTGTGCTCACGTCAATTTCTTCTCCCACGGACTCCGTGTGGTTCGAATATTTGTGCCCCTTTAGAACCATATTTGGCTACACTGTTGGCCCCAGGGCTCTGGGTCCCCCTAAAAAAGCTGTGGCTTGACGACCCATCCTATTACCGACGCTTCTACCGATCGCACCACTGTAGTGAATGCCATCCTGTGCAAAGGGGCGAGCGCCGGGCTCGTACACGTCTTAGTTCACTTACATTACGTTGCATCTGAGTTGCCGGCTCATACCCTCGATCACACAGTTTGCTTCCACTACCCTCCTTTCAATCCCACGAGACTGGCCCCATACCGCAAAGACTGGCATATGGTCACATGCACACTCCCAGAGGCTTCTCGGAGCTTACGCATCCCATCCTCTAACTATCTCTGAAGGTTATGACCCTTGCCCTTCAACACATCATTGAGCCCAGCGTGTATAATGGCGAGATTTTCGCCCTCTATGCTGTCCTCCACAACCTCCTGAGCTTTGGCTAGTGCATCCACCATGCTCTTCCGTGACTGGGCCTCCCCCCTCACTCTCACATCTTCCTTCACTGTCGTGAAGACGGACGTGTAAATCGATGAAGCTCACTCTACCGGTCCCGGTCTGGGTGGAGCCGCCGGATTGATTGGCGGGTCTTTCGGCATCACTTTCTTTCTTCTCAGGATCTTAATAAAGTTTATACTTACTCACTCACCACTGCACGCGCGGCTGCACCAAGCCAGCACCCTCAGCGTACGAGGTGAAAGAAAATCGTGGACCAGTGCTGCACCTCTTCTGCTCCATTCGAAACGAATGGCAGGGTTCAGAGGTCGTCAACGTTAGTAGATCCTGGAGTTCGTCGATGCTGCACCGCAGAAACGAATGACAAGGTGCAGCACCTCGTGAACTGGTTAGCGTGGTGCAGGCGAATTGAACGAACCTGATATCAAAACCGAAACAGCGTAATTCAATTTTAATAAATTCTGACAATAAAAAGACGCACTTTTAAAACTTAACTGTTTTTCCTAATGAAATTTTGATAAATGCGTACTATTTGCGCATTGTTACGCACTTTTTTAGAGTTTTCTAACTGGCAGCGTCTTCTGCGCCGCGCAGTGCAGCAGCCACCCAAGGAGGTTCTATAGAACCTCTGCAGTGGCAGTCCCGGCCACCGCCAACGAGAGTAGAGTGTACTAGAACTGGGTAGTGTGCTCTCTGCCTATGCTGTGCAGGTGGCACTCTGAAGCCGGATGTGTTGTCGGGAAAAGGAGTCGCTATGGGCGCTGCTGCAGTTTCCTCTTGAAGCGTCACCGGTCTCGTGCGTGCATGGTCGTCAGTCTCGTGTGTGCGCTCCGATCCTGCCGCTGTCTTGCTCCACACGTGCTCATCGTGACTTCAAGTCGACTGGTTCTTCGTGTTGTGTTATAGAAATGTGTCGTGAATTGCATCAACAACAACCGCAGTATTCGTTTTGCACCGCTGTCCTGTGCTGAAGGTACGCTAAGCAAATATGCCTACTGTGCGGCACAATCACTGCTTCGCGCCGGGGTGCCGGACCGGTTACAGCCGCGTGAAAGGCGTGCCAAAGGTGTCCTTTTTCAACGTCCCTCAAGACGAAGCAAGAAGAAAACGGTGGAAGAAAAACCTGCACCGCGACGATAAGAAGCTTGACGACAAGTGCGCAGTGTGCGAATTGCATTTTGAGCCGCATTTCGTCATCAGAGAAAACACCCATACCATTGACGGCAAAGAAGTACGTATTCCTAGTGGGAGACCGACGTTGTCGGAAGACGCTGTTCCCACGATCCTTCCGAACCTCCCTGCGTACCTAAGCAAAAGTACTCCCAAATCCAGGAACAAAAGCAAGGTAAAGCAGGAAGACCAAACGACTAGCAGCAAAAAAAATTCGAACCACGGCAGATGCGCCGTCCACCGAAAATGAACCAAACGGCCAGTCACGACCTAAGGACGCAGAAACATTTTGTGCTAGCGAAGGAACTCAAGGAACAGCCAGCTCAAATGAGGTACGGGAGAATTTGAACTTCTTACTGCACCTAAAAGCTCCTGAGTGCTGGACGAAACATTGCTTCCCTAACCTGGATGGGGTACTTTATTGCACTTCGACGTTGTGCGAAGAAGCAACTGTGGTGTCTGAAAAAGTTGTCATATTTTTCCACAACACGCCTCATGTTGCCGACTCAAAGGTGTACATGAGGGGAAGACTTGTTGCAGAACAATCTTTGAGTTCACAGGATGAAGAGAAAGACCTGCTCCGAATAGCAGATGCCTTTGAACTTTGTGTGGGAGCCCTGAATGGAGCAGATTACCCTCATATTTTTTGAAAACAGGAATCAGGAGACAGCTGACACTTAGGCAAGGGACGTACTTAAGTTCCAAGTGTCTTGGCAAAGTAGAGAAAAAAGGAAAGAACTGTATGTTATTATTTCGTGAGATTTGATGGAACAAAATATATATCTGAACTGGTTTTTTTGAAAATGACATTTTAACTGAAGTGCTTTTTTTTGCTTGTAGGAGACCAGTGCATCCGATGCAAATACTTGCCCAAGGTGCTGCTGAACAGAAGATCGAGAATTCAACGTGCACCTTCCAGGCCCCTCCGAACAGTAGCTCAGAGGCTGAAACGCGTTGCGCAACACAACAGACCTGTTCGCTCACAAATTGCTGTAATGACAAAAGACGTTGACAAGATGAAACAGCAAATACTTCACTGATTGAAGAAATTGTTAATGATCGCATTTCAGAACTACCTCCAAAGCAGTAGGAAACCGTGAGGCAATGCTTTGCGGCTGCAAGAGTAAAGAAAAAAGGCGTTCGATACAGCAATATGTGGATTTCAGGGTGTATCATTATGAATATGAAAAGCTCCCGACTCCACAACCATATCCGGGATAATGACATATTGGCACTTCCAAGCAATTCCACGTTAAAGCGCTACATGGCTACTTACAGGTCGGCATTCGGGTTTAGCAAGAAGGTGTTGGAGCAGCTGAAGGACAAGACCCGGAATACTGACGCTTTCAAAGGCACGGCGGCCTGCTCGTAGACGAGCTTAAGCTTTCAGAGCACGTTAGTGTGAAAGCATCCGGTCACATTGAAGGCTTCGTCGATTTAGGAGAATTTTCTTCGCCTGCAGACAAGGGTGTAAAATTGGACCACGGCGTGGTCATTTCGTTCGTGCGATTTGTAGGCAAGTGGACTCAAGTGATTGGCACGTTTGCTACGCATGGAAACATAAAGGGTGACTTGTTGGCTCAGGTTATGATAGAAGCTGCTATCCTGGCAAAGAACAGTGGACTTTGTAGATTTCATTACTTGTGACGGTGCTGCATGGAATCGGCGCATGTGGAGTCTGTTAGGTGTTTATGGAACAGCAAACGCTGTGAAGTGCAAAGTATAACATCCTGTGGATGACAGTCGCAACCTCCACTTCACATCCGACTTTCTTCATCTCATCAAATGCTTGAGAAACATACTGCTGAAGTACCCATTCAATACACCAGATTGACATGTAAGTAGTAACACAGCTATTTGGCCTAGTAGGAAACAATTCATCCTTAAGAAGTGCGAAGGAAACTGACGTCTGTGTAAGTCATTCTTCCATTTCCATATCAGACAAAAAGATATCACTATTATTTGCTATGTTGCCACTGTCTAGCCATTTCACGTGTATCACGAAGTGATTTGTTCACGTACCTTGCTCAGTTATGTTATGATAAGAAGTCTGAGTTTGGGTAAATTACACTATAGTTGCTAGAAAGCACCCATCCTGCGAGTATGTCGTCTTTGGCCCTATGTTTCCTTCGCGCTACTTAATGGTGACATGTAAGTGAGTGTTATGTTCACCTTCAGAAAAAATTCTGGCAGTGAGTTTAGTTACAATCAGTTTTTATTATCCCGTAGTCACATATGTTTGTTTACTTAGCTTGTCCACATTTTCTCCTTCATGTTTCAACTGAACCCATCAGACGGGCTTTTAGTATTGACTGCAGTAGTGCGACACTTAAGGCCATGCCAGGCATTACAAAATGCCATCTGCAACCGAATGCTTTCGAAAAAATGAGAGTTGCATTGGCATTTCAACTCTTTGGGCAAAATGTGCTGCAAGCTCTTCAACTCTACAAGGCAGAAATCGAGGAAAGAACTGGAAGCATCGCAGCTTCACATGGATTTTTCAGGTATGCAGTGATATATTGGGCACAAGCTGGCCAGTATTTGATAAAGTATTTCTGGAAAAAAATCAATATAATTTGTCACATATTATGCACACATCAGTTTGAAACTTTATGACAAAACATCTGTTGTAGTAAATGATCCTTAAGTAAATGTTGCCATTGGCACGTCTCTCTCTCTCTCTCTCTTTCTTCCTTTTTGCAGGAGGATTAACAACTTGATAGTAGCCATGACTTCGCGGTTCCCGTCTAAAGCTTTGCGGCTAGACTCATCTTCCAACGATACTATTACTGACTTTTTGAAATATTTGACCGCTTGGGAGCAGCATGCAGGTGGAGCCGGAGAATTTATTAGCGAGTCAACAGCCACAGGTTTGCAAGTGACGCTGTCGAGCACGCTTGAACTTTTGTCATACCTGACCAAGATAGTATATAAATATATCGTGACGTCGCGACTTAGTCAAGACCCTCTTGAGAACTTGTTCAGCATAGTACGCCAATCTTCTGGGTGCAACGACAACCCTACGCCAACTCAGTTTCTTATAACCATGAATTGTATGTCATTTTACAGCTTAGTGAAGACTGTAAGGCATGCGAATGCAGACCCATGTGCTTTAAGTGTACTACTGGAAACTGAAGAACGTTGTATTACTCAGGATACAGTGAGCACCCTTTGGGATAGAGTTGACAGCTTCATTGATGCAGGAGATTTGCCTGCAGCAGGGACAGCCTTGTCATCATCTCGCGATCACAACCAGCATAGGGAAAGGAGTGATTCACGACTTATATACTATGTATCTGGCTATGCCACTCGTAAGTGCCTAAAGAAGACAAATTGTAACCTTTGCATGCAAGCCTTGACATTGTCGTCCACTGCAGAAAGTTCTGACATTGCCTCCTATACAGGACAGAAAGACAAGGGAGGGCTTCTTTACCCTACCAGTACATTCTTCAATTTTGTGAAAATGCTCGAAAACTTGTTCACGGAGTGTTTCAGCAGGAAAGAACTGCATGCTGACAGTATAATGGATATACTTGCCCTACTGAGGTCAAGGTGCACTAGCACCATTGGTTGTCCTGAACATGCCGCTGAACTTACAAGGAAGGTTGTCGGCTTCTATATTACTACACGGCTGCATTATTTTGTGAAGAGAATCAACTCAGAACAGCGAAGCCGAAGAGAAGCAGCTAAGCATAGAAAAATAACCAAGAATGTATGAGCCAATTATGCAGTCTGCAGAGTGTTCTCTCTAATGTACTCTCAAATCAAGCTCTGTACTTGTTCTCCCCCAATAAGTAGGTGGGGCCAGATCTAAAGAGCTCCAGAGGTGTGACCTGAATCAGGCCCAGCTGCAACGCAGCACTGATATGTAAAGAGAATGAAAGAACAGAAGACATCACACTTGTGACTTTCAAAAACGTATTTCTTGATTACCATAAACACGCATTTCATGTTCTTGAATTTGGCCTCGGTGTATGCTTATTCATGCTTTTGAAGTGCCTTGTATTCGGTTAGTAAATGTGACTGCTGCAAACGAAATGTATCGATATGTTTTTGTTATGTGAATGGGTGAACGAAAGGTTCCCATTATGTGAATGTGTTGAACAAAAAGTTGACATTATTTGATGCCTCACCATTTTCTAACAAATAAATTTATAATATTTCTAGGTACTAAAGAGTTCTTGGAGTTTTATTTCGTTTGGTCGATGTTTTGGGCGTAAGTTTTATGCCAGTGCTGCCCTAAGTGCACAATGTAAAAGTCAGGTTTGAAAATAAAGTGATTTTAAGTTTACATAAAGCGATGCACCCGTCACAAGAAAGCTGTGCTCGAATGTATACATTTTTATTTAAACAGCTGGAATATATTGCTGGTTGAAATCTCAAGGTAGTAATTTCCCACAAATATAACGGACGTTGTGGACACCCATTACTTTCGGACAACGCCTACTTTCTCGTGCATGTAAAGCATTTTCCCACGCAAAAAGCGCATCGCTTTTTCGCAACTTGACTGGCGAGTTCCATCAACTTGGGCCTGCATTCACCGCTAACTCCTGGCAAGCATCGAGTGTGTGTTCAAGGAACATAGAACATTCGAAAATGTCTGATATCGCTGTGCGTGAACAGGTGCGAACATCGTGTTCCTGTAATCTATAGACTTATTACATTAGTGACGAGCCATCAGTTAGTAGCGGCTCTCCGGGAGGCAGCCGCCAACATCTCTCGATCCAGCACTGACATCATAGCGGCAGCATGCTCCCTTTGCATTTCTTCACGAGAAACGCGTATTGGCACAAATCCTGCCATATAGACAGCAAGAACTTGCGTACAACTACACACCCCACTAAAATAACCCGCACCGTCCGACTGCGTAGCCGCGAAACTCCGCATCGCCTTTCAAGAGAGATTGCTGGTGGCGCCACCCTTCGGCAACATGAGGTGCCGCAGGCGGCGCATGTGTCTGAGCCCACTACCCCTATTCTAGTACACTGTAAACGAGAGCAAGTGAAGCCGCCGGTGGCCATATTGCTAGAAGAAAAACAGGGCGAACCCCCATAGACCGCAATGGAATACGCGCGTCGGTTTGCAGTTCTACGATAAAAAAAATAGGTGTAAACCACCTTTAGGTTACACCGACGAATAAATGCCTTGTCTTGTTTATGAAACAAATTACCTCATGCACTCATTGTCAGCTGCACGCTTTCAGTTTAATCTGTTTTCCAGGGATGCTTCGCATATTGAGCTGGCGGTACAAAAGGGTTGTAGTATATATAGGGTGTTTTAAGAAATGCGCCTGCTCTTACCCCCGATCCAGGGGAACGCGGCATTTGCTCGTCACGTTCATATATGCGCTTGTGTGTGTGCCGGCAGATTACCAGAGAATATATATAAGAAAGTTGAAATAATAAATAATTAAACCTAAAGTTAAAAAAGAGGTAATTAAGTAAACTGGGAGTCACCAGTAATTTTTCTAGAGTTATTGCATTCTAATCAATTGACAGGCGGAACCAAAACCGAAGCACCGATGTCGCGTGCAACCAACAAACTCCAGGAAACGTACCCCAAATGAACCGCTTATAAAAACGATTGCAGCGGCGTTAGTTACGCAAAAGATTTATCAACTTTCGTTGGCGACGTGTGCTGTCATGGCAAGCGCAGTCTTCAGAGCCTAGAAACGAGGTAGCTTGATGTTTGATATAATGCCACTCACTCATTTTGACAACTTCGTCTATCGGTGTTTTGGTTTCGGTTTCGTCAGAAAGATAGAACGGATTTTCAAAGGTGTCTCATCTTGTTTTAGACGCAATTGCTTATTTTTGTGACTACATTCTGTTGAAGAAACGTCACGGAGGTAGAAACTAACAAATTTTTGCAGATGCGCTCGGAAAGCAGGAAAAATCGTAGGTGCACTGCCAAGCTGCAGTCTGATTGTCTGCCCCGTTCTGTCGAAGTAGCATTCTTCGAAGTTAATAGAACAGAGGTGGTCACCGTCTGTAGCCCTATAACTATTTCTTTGAACAGCACGTTCCGAGACAGGAAGCAGCGGACTGTCTTTCTAAAATCTGTAACACGGATAATCACGGCATGGAAATGTTCTCTACGTTTGCGAATTCCTCAATAAACATGCACTAAATTCGATATTCACTCGCCAAAAAAATATGCATGCCCGCCATCAGCCTTGCCTTGTAAGACAACACCAGAAAACTTGGAATTCAAAGGGCATTCAGACGTCCTACTCGCTCCAATGTTTGATACGTGAAGCCACAGACCTCAAGCCCTTCGTCCATAAACTTCAAACTCAGGAACAACGTCGTGTCAACGAGCATTTAAAGCCCCAAGTTACCTTCCATACAGCTATACGCATGTATTACACGCATGAGCACCTTTTATATTGTTTCTAATTTAACAAAATACGCGAAAAAAGAGGCGATCGTCAGCGAACGAAGCGAGAATACTTACACGTGAAAAGTGATCCCAGACGTCTTTTTGATGCAATTTGAGCAGCCATAAGCGACGTACGAAGTCACCATAGCCTTGTAAATTATTTAACTGCTACGAAGCGCACTTTGTCGTCTGCTTCTGAGTCTTTCCTTTTCCATTATGGCGGCGACCGGCGTCACTTATCAGTAAGGAGAGGCCCTGGCGTCACTCGTTGTGAAGCCGCGATGAAGCCGGAAGTCGGCCATATTGACTAGGCAAATTCTCCTCTCTTGTTTACATATGAATGCGAAGCAGAAGGCGCGACTCCCTATCCGGCTCGGAAAGCACGTGGGCTGCGCAGCACGTGTGTCGTGACGATCCTAAACTAATGGAACTGGGCTCATCACTCTGAGCCCGCGGGACACCTTAAGCGAAATCGCTTCGTCAGAGTAATAACAGAGAGTAACAGCTCGCCGACAACGAAGCAACTACGAGAGAACGCGCTCTAGATGCACTGACAATGGCGAGTGCTTTCACGTCATTAATTTAGCAACTGTACAGACAACACGATCGGTCGTGCGCCTTCTACGGTTGCATTCCGCCACGCGGCCGACGCAGCGTCCGGCCACTGTGTCTGTGTTCCGCGTGAAACTCACCGGCGTCAGCATTCTCCGATCGTGGCGACTTTGAGCACGCGGTGCAAGTGACACTTGAACTCGGTTGCTGTTACGTTGAGATTACATGCAATGCTGGTGGAGAGTGTACCAAGCGGAACAGAAAAGGTGTTTTAATACGCACATGCAAGTTGTTACTGTACACACACAACACGAAACTACGTATGTGCACATGGTCCTCACGGCGTCTTGCTGGGCTCAACAGCGCCGTCCGTTGTCACAAGCAGGAGCACTGCTCAACCGTCACTGACCTGCAAGGCGTTCGTCGTCATTCAGCTTCGTCATGGTGCCCAACGCAATTTCGCTGAACACTAACTGCTTCATCCGCGTCATCCGCCGCACGACACATGGATATGCCCTTGTTCTACGCACTGTTGAAACCCCGTGATGGACAAAGGGATTTGTAAACATTGCTAAGAGTAATGTAACAGCCAGGAGAACACTGCGTAACCAATAACGCGGCGCAGAACACAGATATTGTCCGCCACGGCTCAGCACGAGACTGGGGAGGCACACATTCCGCCGCCAGCCGCGGCCGCTCACTGCTAGACCAGCTCCACTGCGCAACACGTAACCATAACAACGCCGCCATTGTGCCTAGTGAATATGGCCGCCATGATGTCATTTCCGCCACACTTTTTACGCCCTGCGCCGGCTGGGCATGCCCTCTCCTTACCTTTTTCCTTCCTCCGTGCTTATCAGAGTCATAGCCTCCTAGATTTCCCTTGCCTGCCAGATGAGCACGAAACGCCCATCATCTATGACTGCGCTACCTACGTAGAAAAGAAAAAGGTTTTTGTACTCGTCCGGCGTAGTGTCGCGTTGTACCGATGTTCCAAGTCTCGTAGGGACTTGGAACATCGGTACATTGGTATTTACCCGTAACGTCACAGGCCACACCTGGACCAATACGCAGGAAAACCTGGGCAGCGATCACTTCATCATACGAACCGAACTACCCAACGCATCAGCCCCCCCCCCGTACATTCACGCTAACGGACTGGGATGCCTTCCGCACCCTCCGCAAAAACAACACAAAGGAATACAACACATTCACCGAACTACTCACCTCACTTCAGGAAGACATAGCCAAAACAACGAAAACAATACAAACAGAACTCGAGGTCCCGAGAATGGACCCACACCTCGCACATTTGCTCGAGGCAAAAGCGTCAATACTCGCGCGCTGGAAAACACAACGACTAAACAGACGCTTACGAAAACGTCTATCAATACTGAACCAAGACATCGCCAAATATTGCACGGAGCTCACACGACTCCAATGGCATGAACTCTGCTCGGCGGTCGACGGCCGCATGCGAACTGGGGGTAAATGGAACCTCCTAAAATACATGCTGGACGACTGCGAAACAAAAAACAACCAGAGCCATGCCATAGACCGGCTCCTACACTCGCACAAAAAGATGGGAGGAACAAACTCATCCTTTCTTGAAGAAATCTCCAAACGTCACCTCCCCTTAAACACATCACAACCCACCGACTACCCAGAAATAGAATGCGAAACGATACCCGAACTCGACGAACCCTTCACGGAGTCAGAAATTCGGGAGGCATTACACAACCTCAACAGCAGATCAGCCCCCGGTCCTGACAAGGTAACCAACCGCCTGTTGCGAAATTTAGACGACCAAGCCATCACACTACTCACAAAAGACATTAATTACATGTGGGAAACTGGCCAGGTACCTGAACAATGGCGCACGGCCACGGTAATCCTTCTCTCAAAGCCAGGTAAACCACTCAACTTCGACAATCTACGCCCGATTTCCCTAACCTCATGCATAGGAAAAGCAGCTGAACATGTCATCCTAAATCGTGTATCGCGCTACATAGAGGATCACGAACTCTTTCCGTTCAACATGGTCGGGTTCCGTCCGCACCTTTCAACACAAGACGTCATGCTATTACTAAAGAAACAGATCTTCGACTCAAAAACGAGAGATGTTCGTGGCATTCTCGCCCTAGACCTCACTAAAGCATTCGACAGCGTCTCACACCGCTTTATACTGGAATCCATTGCCAGCCTTGGTCTCGGTAAAAGATTCCAGGCGTACATTCGTTCTTTTCTGCAAAATCGAAAAGCTCAGCTGCATTTATCGCAACTTACATCCGATACTTACACATTAGGTTCCAACGGGACACCACAAGGGGCAGTCATTTCTCCACTCCTTTTTAACATAGTAATGAAGGGACTATCTGACAAACTCCGCGACATCCCAAACATAAACCATGCTATATACGCAGATGACATCACCATCTGGTGCCCGGGAGGCTCATTGGCGGAGTTGGAGCAAGCCCTTCAAACTGCTCTCGATACCACAGAAGCCTACTTAAAAAACACTGGACTTCGTTTGTCGCCCACAAAATCAGAGTTGCTACTGTACCGGCAATCTCGCCAAGGCGTTCGTAACTTAACACCCTTATGTGATCTACCCATAGCGCTACACGCCAAAGATGAGCAGCGAATACCCCGCGTGGACTCCATACGCATTCTCGGCCTCCTCGTCGAGGCCACTGGCTGTCATGCAAGAACAATTAAACATATCACAGCTAAAACCGAGAACATGCTCCGACTCATTCAGCGAGTCTCGGGTCGTAGACGAGGCCTTGGAGAGGCCAACCTTCTGCGCATATACCACGCGTTCCTAATGAGTCACATCAATTACGTCGCCTCTGCCCACAACTGGACGAAGGTAGAAAAGACGAAACTAAACACACTCATGCGCAAAAGCATTAAACAAGTCCTTGGTTTGCCACAAAACACGAGCACTTCCCGTCTCGACCAACTAGGCATGCACAACGACATCGATGAAGTGATCGAGGCCCAGACCACGGCCCAAGTGATCCGCCTCTCCTCCTCCAAGGCAGGCCGCCGACTTCTAAGCGAGGCCGGCATGTCCCCACACCCCTGCCTTGAACGCGCAGTAACCCTCCCCAGAGTTGTCCGCGCTACTTACATGGTAACCCCATTTCCACGAAATGTCCACCCACAACACAACGAAGGCAGACGGCTGGCCCGCGCTCGCGCGATCCTCAACCGTACCGCCGCGAATCGCAACTCTACCGCATTCGTCGACGCGGCGCAATACGGTAACTCCTCCTCTTTCGCACTCGCGGTAGTAGATGGCGACGGAGCCCTACGCTCAGCCGCCTCGGTTAGGCTATCAACAAGCGCCATAGCCGAACAAGTTGCTATAGCTTTAGCGATGACCGACCCCTCACTCACTAATGTCTTCACAGACTCTCGCGCCGCCATTCGGGCTTACGAAACCGGCAACATCGCTCCAGAAGCAGCCCGCATTTTACAAACACGGAAATATACGGGCTCGCACTACCTCTCTTGGTTCCCTGCCCACATGGGCAAAGACGTTCACCCACAACAACCCAACCTCAACGAAATGACTCATGATCGAGCACGAGAACTGACCCGCCGTGACGATCAATCAGCCACCGAAGAGCTGGGCCCAGATGTGCAGTTTAATGACCCACTACTCACCTTCCATGAAATTACCTCCCACTACCGACACAACAGAAGCCGATACCCTTTACCCCATTCAAAACTCGAACGCGCACAAGAAGTAGCCTTTAGAATGTTACAAACGAGATCGTACCCATCACGGGGCCGACTCAGCCATTACAACTCAGACATAAATTCACAGTGCCCAGATTGCACAGAAGTGTACTGTTCACTCGCGCACATGCTCTGGCAATGTCCCGCGTTACCTCAGGGACCTCTCACCAGTGAGTCCGACTGGGAGGAGGCACTCAGGAGCCCCAATCTCCGAAACCAACTTAAGGCAGTCCAGAGGGCCCAAGAACTGGCGGAACGCCACCACGTTCCCGCCCCGACTTGGGCGTCGCCTACGGTAGCGGCTGCTAGGATGTCCCACGTGGGCACCCTGGTGGCTTAAACTCCTCAGGACCATATATTAAAGTTCTTGACTGACTGACTGACTGTACTCGTCCTTTGAGATTGGCCATTTTGGCGTTTGCTAATTTGAAAGGCTATGCCTAGCATCGAAGGGGTTGCCTGCTGAATGAGGGCAAAATGCCTCTCATCTATAAGGGCGACACTTACGTAGAGATAATTATAATTTTTTAAAACTTTTTAAAACTTTTTACGTTATTTTTGTTGCATATAGGCTCCAGAAACGTAAAAACTAATTTGAAGACATCCCTGCTTAAGTGGCGTCACCATCATAGTTCCGACAACGGCCGCTTACCAAGTGACCGCCGATAATCCGCAGGCAAAGGAAATCTAGGAGGCCATGTCGGGGTGCACCTCCACTCCAGAAGACATAGTATAGAATCTCCTTGATTAAAACAAAGCACCTAACCAAAAAATTGCATGATGTCACTTCTATGTGCCCAGCAGCCGTTTCTGTGTGGGGTAGCTTGTGCGCCGTGCGGCGCAGCAGCCTCTGCCTAAATATATGCGTCTCCGTGATATGCGTTGTTCCACCAATCGACCTTAGTTCCACCGCCATCGTCATCTCAGCAATGGCAGCTTCCAGTATCAAACTTTTCGTCGCTCACTCGTCGCTCACTCGCTCACTCGCTAAGTGATTGGAACTGTCGCCCTCTAGTTCCTGCCGTTGCGGGTTGCGGTCAAAATAAAAATATTAGCACGCTTCAGCTTTTAAGCGTTCCCTTGTAAAATCTTGGTAAGCTCTAAAAGTTGACGGTACCGTCGTACTCAAGGGATACGGTGCTGTGTCGTTACGTATGTACTGAAGACACGTCCTCCCTCATCTTTCACTGCGCGCCTACAGTAATGCAGCGTTGCGTCGTTTTCGCGCGAAGAAATCTGCCGACCTTCGGCGGGACCTGCAGTGCCTATAGAGCGACGTCAGTGAGTTGCTTCATTCATAGCTATTTCTAGTTCCGGATCGCTTCCTGTTGCGCTACACAGTAGGGTGCAAACCTCCCAACCTGTTATGTTCGACGTGTTAAACAAGCTGCATTGCGACATAACTGCATGTTGCCTCAGTGCCAACGCCTCCCCCCCCCCCTCTTTTCCGGGCACATATGCGAGGAAGAGCTGCATTTTGTTGGGCGCGTAACGTTGAACGCTCCGAAATGAACCATGCGAAAATACACTTCCGAATTTCGACTACAAGAATGACGAATTTAATTTCCGTGCCTCCCCCACTGCAAAATCAGTTAGACTTTTCCCCTCACCAAATCTTCTACGGCGCTTCGATTTCCGTGGTAAAGTCGGTACAATTGAATCGCTTCGCAAAATTGGCAGCAGCTGCATTTTGTAAGTGTCAAAGCGGCGACAGGATCTTTGAAAGAAGGACTTCGATTCTCCCACTTGTGCTCTTCGCCTGTTTCATGAAATTTAAAAAATCCCGGCTGCGGCGGCTGCATTTTCGATGGAGACGAAAATGCTGTAGGCTCGTGTGCTCAGATTTGGGTGCACGTTAAAGAACCCCAGGTGGTCAAATTTTCCGGAGCCCTCCACTACGGCGTCTCTCATAATCGTATGGTGGTTTTGGGACGTTAAATCCCACATATCAGTCAATGGAATTTAAGAATTAATTATTTCAATTTCTGTAATTAATGCTATGATTTATGTATCTAGACATCTAACGCCGCAACCGTGTAGTCAGCACACAAATATTGCTTTTTCTTATTTTTGGGAATTTTCGCGCACTCGTGGAAACAGCCGGTATACCCTGAGGTTAATAAAACGTAGTGGCTTAATTAACTTTTAAAAGCATTGTAAGCAAAAATACAAACCAAAATTGAGATAACCTGGCTAAACACCACATTCAAACTTGGCTTCATTGACCTTCTCGAAAGATTCTTTAGTAAACCATAAAAATAACCTAGGAACAACCAGGCTGCTTAAAATTTCAGCAATAGAAACACTTAGCCCTACTGGCAACAAACCATAGCGCCCCCCCCCCTTCCTATTATGTCAATGTATAGGGCTGACTTTGTGCTCCCCTACCCCCCTCATGTGCACGCCTATGCTGAGAGATGAAACCGTTCGTGAGAGCACGTCTGCTTCATGGAAACGCACTTCCATCCAGCGGCCGTTGTAGGAGTTATCTCATAGGTCGGCAGCAAAAGGTCGAGTTCATTGAGATTCTCTGAAGAAATATATGTTGCGGCAAGTGCTCACTCGAGCTCAAGCTTCACTAGTGTTTTCTTCAGACTCACTCGGACTCAAGCTTGCCTAATTATTACTATCCAATTCTGACTAAGACTCGATCTGGTTAAGTCTGAGTGAATCGACTCAAATTTTCTGACCTTAGGTTTCCCCCATGAATCGTTATTCCCAAAAATTTAGCTACCATTCACTGACATCTTCGGTGTGACCGTGTTTGAGCTATGATTTTCTTTTTGCGCACACTCTGCAGTTTATGCTGCTGTAAGTTTGCCCGCCCCCCGAACCGCAACAATCAGCTGGGCTTCTCATGCTTGGTTTCAGCATTACTATCTAGTTTCTTTGAGTGGGAAAAAAAACGAAAAAAATTGAAGAATGTTCGTGCGTATCATTCTTTCTGAAGGACGCAGGATATGAGAAATATAGATTATTGGAATTACTTCAGAACGTCGTCTGATGGAACCCGTCAGTTTTTTTAACGTGCTAAGAACTGTGATGTAGTTTCGTGTGAAAACATCAAAAATTATTATCATAATTTATTCACCTTTTAAGACAGGTGAGGAAGAATGTGAGCATAATATCGGTCACACTATATCATGCAGTCAATGTCATAAGTAGTTTTTGATAATTGACACAATTAATTTGTGAGTAATACAGGAAAATCATATATCATATTGTTCTTTTGTATTTGCATATGCATGCTTGATTAGCATTTAATGTAGTGCCACTTTTACAGTAATGAAAAGCATGCATACTAATGATGTGGCTCATTAGCTGCCAACTGCTATTTCTTGTTGAAGGTTGCTTCACTAATAAAATACTGCAGCAAAAACAAAGGAGGAGGCACAGCCAGAAAAATACAGATTTATGTTATGTTCTGCATGTGTATAATAAGAACCTAAATTTAATTATATCTCTCTGCAAAATTGTGAGGTAAGGCGAGAAAGAAAAGGGTGTCATTTTAAAATGAATATGTGTCATGTTTGTAGCTTTGACTCTCTGTGCAACGCAAAATAAAAGGTAACTTTTTTTTATTTTCCAGACAAAGCCGACAGAATCGAGGATACTGAGAAAACTGAAGGAAGCTCTAAACGTGAGTTTTCTTGCTACCATTGTTGTGTCGTTGTCATCGTTGCAAAAATCAGTGGAGAGAAGTGGGATGAGAGAGGACACTAAAACACTCTTGGTGGTCCCATAATTGTGTAGGTAAACCGTATTTATCTATATATTTAGGGGTGGTGGGTCTCGCATAAAAAATGTCGTTGAACGTCTTCAATGGTGACACAGTTTATTTGGGTAAACGGGAACAGGAAAAAACACAAGATGCTCTGAAACTGCTTCGGCAAAGGACAAAGAGGCTGGGCAGTGTTTTAGACAAAATCTCAGCTTTTTCGCGCTTCTGCTCGCGTCCCAAAGGAGAGCCCATGCTCCCTCCTTCTCCCCCAAGTCGCCGAACCTCGGTTCTGTAAATCTGCCAGTGCAACACATTCGTCAGCTACTGAGCACTGTTCTGGTGTTGCTGCAGTCGTCGCTTATTCTCCTGACCTTGAAACAGTGGCGACCATAGAGGGAGGAAAAGAGAGAGAGGCAAAGAAACGCAAAAATGCAGTCCTGTGCTGGATCTTTAACTAGTCTGAATGTCCGCCGATGGTCATTCTCTCTTTGACTCGGCAGCCCGTTCGAAATTGAGAGCAAATTTGTTATCACCCAGGTGAATTTCATGTGGTGATATATCCTTTTAGTGACTTCACGTTCAATGCAAGAAGCTTTTCCATTCTCTTGTTCTCTTACCGCAGCCGCAAGAACTCCTGGTTCAAAATGAAAGCCACATGCACAATGTTCCCAAAGGTAAAAAAAAAGTATCCTGCCATATATTCTCCGATATTCGCCAATTTTGGGCCGAAAGTTGTCCAAGTTGGTGCTGCAGAAACTGCTTTCTGTATTTGTCTCTGTTGCATTATTTCATGATGCCACCTTGCAAAGCCGCATGTTACGGCAGAATGGAAAAAGCGCATAGCCAGCAATTTTTTTCAGCGGGGGGAGGAAGCACCTCCTTGATTTTAGGAAGGGCAGCCCCTTGAAATGGTCATTTCTTGCTCTCTTTACCATAGTGAAAAACATTTCGGGGAGGGGGGGGGGCACAGGCCTACTGTGCTGGCCCCCTGGCACTGAATGGCCAGGACTTACATCTGGCAAGCGGTGGAAATAAAATGGGACGAACGCCCCGGCATCTTTGATAGGTGGTCATGAGTCTGGTCTTGAATAAATAGCCCAGCAAGACTAGAATATGTCCATGTACTCATGCACCGCAAGGCCTCCGCATCTTGCGGCTGTGATAAAAAGAACGGCCATCCCAGACCAGCTGTAGCTCATTTAATGGACGATGAAGCGTGAGTCCTCTAGCCTATGTAATCTAATACTCGGTCAGCACACTCTCTCTTCATCCTCTTTTTCATCTTTAGATTGAGTATAAGTAAAGACTGTCTGCTCTTGGCGAGGTGTGCATCACTTAGTAGTGTGGCGGATAATGAGGCGTGTAACCAGCGTGTGAGGTTTACACGATGGATATGCATTTTGTTTTATGTGTGCACCTTCTAAAAAATGGGCAGATCTCTGAATCATGCCCCGAACAGATAAACAGAAGAAAAAGGAGTGAGAGACAGATGCAGGAACAGCAAGAGGTAAAGTACTTTAGTAATTCGAACCTTAAGGGCCACTCACCAGGCCCCATACCGAATTTTAGTCAGACAGTAGAAGTTGCTGGGTGTCCGATAAGGAACATTTTGGTACAAAAATTTTTTGAATTGGTTAATCAGGAGTGGAGAAAGCAGGTTTTTTGAAGCGGCGCGAAACGAGGATGAGAGGAGGCGAGCCTGAAACCCTTGCCGCTCCTCCGCGTAGCCTTCGCAAGCCAAATCTCTTCCCCATCATCTCCAGCATCCGACCATGAGGTGTCGTGCGCATGACGTGCTCAAACAAGTCCAACCCCCGAGCACACGAGCAGCGTTGCTTTGTTGACCAGCCTTATTTTGTGGTCTGTTTCTGCTAAATGGTTTGGAAACGCTGGCTTAGACGTGGTAGAGTAAATGAGCACAATGAGTGCGCGAACGCATAGGAGCGTTCCACTGCGGTCGTCTGCTCAATGCACGGACCGCGGGGACACGAACGCACGCGAAAGGCTGGCACATTAGCCCCGCATCTCATAGCATTTCACGGGAAAAAATGAAAAAATAACGCACACAATTTTTCATTGCGTCTTATTATTTATTTCAAGTTTTATTAGTCTCTTAAAGCAAAAGATACATAAACTACGCATGCTGTGTTAAATAATTTTTGCCATGTCACGTGGTATACTGTTGACGTCAGAGCAGATTCGCCTACATGGAGGACCAACATCATTGCATTGCCGTGTACGTAGGGCCATTCATATGCCCACGGTATGCCCTCATTCTCTAGGCATGAGCCGGCAGAGAGGAGGGGGAGCAGCGTTCATCTTGAAATTTGACCCATTTCTATGGCACGTAGCGTTGCAAATTTTTGCAGGCGTGATCATGAACGCCTCGTCTACGCATTGCGCTTGTCAGCTCAAAATTGTCAAACCTGGTGAGTGGCCCTTTAAGACCATGCTAATGCACCTTTTTCACGATGCCATAGCAGATATGCACCCTTTCCTATCGGCAATGGCACGAAACGTCTCCTGGTCTACGGAGCCTTTCGTTCTAGCAATATCGGTTCTCTGAGCCCCTACCAAAACGTCAGAGGGCAGCTTGGGAAATAGAAGGTAGACTGAGGATCAGGTTAATAATCTATAGGTTGGCCAGAAGCTCCGCTGTTAATCCATCCTTGCATCACTAGTACAAGTTGCCCACAGTTTTCTTTTTTTATTGCGTTATAATGCCAATGCTGATGACGCTGCGTAGATGAATGCCTTTTAATAACCTCCCTTGGCTATTCAATGTTGTGTAAATACAAAGTGATAGTGATAGCATGTCGATAACCGAAGATCGATATGTAAGCCAGTGACCAGTCATTAGTTTCACACATCTGCACTGAGTTATGGTTAACTGTAACAGAGTTGTTGAGTGCTACCTGCTGTGGTGCCACATGAGGTGTTGCGCTATCAAGTCCAAGGGTGCGGGTTCGAGTCCCAGCCATGACCGCTGCCTTTCGAGCAGTGAAATGCAATAAACACCCGTGTGTTCAGGTTTAGGTGCACGGTAAAGGACACCAAGTGGTCTAAATTAATCCCGAGTTTCCCACTGTGGCGTATTTCATAATCATGCCGCTGCTTTTACTGGTGTAAGACTCCAGAAATTATTACTACCTGTAAGGTCCTTCCGTAATCAATGCAACAGTGTATATACCTGCTTCCTAGTATTCCAAGTCACATGTAATTCAGTGTACACGTAGTGTGTGATACGGTCAATCTATGTAGTCGCTGCAAAGTTCCTTTCCTTTCTCACAGGATCGGAGACGCACTTCCGAGTGACTGTGGTGTCGTCCGTATTCGAGGGCAAAAGTTTAGTGCAGGTGAGTAGGAAGTTGCCCGTGTTTCCGTGTCATATCGTGGTACAATTGCAGCTCAAGTCGCCTCTCAATCCTAACCGGCTTGGTTGTGTACTTTTACTAGCTTGTATATCTTGTGATGAAGACAAAGCGGGACATTGGCCCATGCTCGGCCAGGGAAAGATAATGAAGTTAAAGAACTAACCATTTTATAATTAATTAGATTTACAATTAGTATATGATTCCTTCTAATTATTCATTCCTTGGCCTGTCTTTCAGAGTGGGTGTGAGCCATACATTTATGGCGAATTTCACTTATCGAGCGGGGCCAAGTTTTCTTGCTCCACGGCCAAGAATCTGGATTCCACTGGTAGATTCGAAGCAAGTTCGTGTGTTCCGCTGGCAGATTAGGAGCAACTCACTTCGTGACGGAGCGTTTCGCGTGCTCCGTCTTGTAGAGACGAATTTCACCGGAACTCCGAGAATGTGTTGCCGTCATTTCCAGCACAGGCGGGCAGCGCTGTTGCCTGCAGCTGCTATGAGTGTTTTTTTTTTTTTCGAGGCGGTGCCCTCTGCACGGTTTTACATTTCTGAAATGGCATTGTTTGATGCTGTTGTTGAATGTGCTGCTGCTGGTTTGCTTCTCACTTTGAGCGACAGTGAGAGCACTAGTAGCTGCAGCGAGGACGAGCTGCACGTGCTTTTCTGCCGTGTGCGTGGCCGAAGTCTCGACCGAAGATAATCAGCTATGTCGAGGAATTTTTCAAGACTGGTTTATTGACGTATGTGCAAACAACTTTTGGCACGACCTCAGGCAGGGCTTTCACATGTTCCACTCGCAGATCTGGCTTGGCGCAATCCGAGTGCTCACTCCAGGATTTCAGCGGCTGCTCCGGATCTACCAGTGGAATTCGCCATTAGGCTTTCATCATCATCATCAACAACAGCTGGCCCAGTGAACGGGCGTTGTCTCTTGTCTCATTCATTACAATCTATATTCAGGGTGATCAATATACATGGAAGAAAACTTTTCTATCTCAAATTTGGGTTCGATGGTTCATTTGCCGATAAGCCAGTGTGTCCGAGAAGCCTTTATGTAAGCGATTTCTTGATTTTGGTAATAATCAATGTTCGAAATGCATATTATATACCCTCGTCCTTCCTATTTTATATGCTGGGTCATTGTGACTACAACAACTAGGTCTATTTCATGACAGGTGCATTGTTACAGAGAATATGTAGTGTCCTACTTATAAGCCTGCGCATAAGGCGTTTATTTGTTTACATCAGACCGTCGTCAGTCCTCCTCCGCTTACAGAAATTTATCCAACAAACAATCTCACCCCTGCTTCACAGTTTTCCGTCATGTAGTGAAGTCACCTGCAAGCAGTTAGCCAGGAATGGATCATTTAGTGAGATTTACAAGCGCATCCGTGATTCTTTAATGCATGGTCTGGCCTTGAGCATGTGCACGAAACGTCAGCTATGTGCGAAAATGTATTCTGATCGAAAAGGCTTTATTGTATTCTCGAGAAGAAGGTGTCTCTTTTTAAAAAATGTCACTATGACATGCATTGCTGTAGCCAGTCAAGCACTCGCATAGGCCCCAGCTATCCACTATATCCACTATCCACATCTGAGCTGTCTTGCTTTGTTTTTCTTCTCCACACGTTACAGCAACACGCCATGGTGTATGCTGCACTGAAAGAAGAACTGAAGAATCCTGTTCACGCCCTCTCAGTTGAGGTTTGTATATATTGCAATTTTTTTTCGCCAACGCTTTGCGATTTTACGTTTATAGCAGAGATGCATAGGCGGAGTCATATGGGTAGAACGCCTGTTAGGGTACGCTAAATGTTGGTTACGACAACTTGTATCTCAAATCGATCACGGCAATTGATCGGCTCGGTTTTCAGCAACGACAAATAGTGACCCCACAGAATGTTACAAGCGCCATGTCGTCCGATGCAGACATATTCGAACACAAGTGTTTTAAGGTCATGAACATGTGTCAATCGAACCTCACGCATACTTCTTAACAACAATCATGCAGTCTAAGCGGCTTCATAAGAATTCGATTACTGTTGATCCACTCCTCTATCGATTTATTGGCTGTCGTTGTGATCATTTCATTCGTGTTTATTTTATTTTTCTCCTGGTTTATTGTAGAGCCACTTTTTTACAGCAGAGCTGCTGGAGGTTAATATTTGCCGTGTGTCTTGGATGAACAACTATCATTATCATTAAACTGCATGTATACTCTCTGCATCCTCTTCTTCGTTACCTTCCCGCTTCTCCCAAAACATGTGCGCCGATTTGCCCGGCAGGGAATGCAGTAGCTCCGTTAAGCGAGAGAATGAGCACAAGGATAAAAAAAAGAGGGAGAGAAATTCTAGTGGAAAAAAATTTCTTGGGAAGCCAGATTTGAACCTGTCTGACGCTATCCACGACCCAAAGGTGGTCGTCATAATCACTCACTTATCCAGAGGTGCCAGCAGAGCCTTGTGTATTACAGAATAGCAAGGGGGTTGGAAAGAGAAGTTAGATTAAAGAAGACGGAAAGGAGGAGAGAATGGGTACAGAAAGGATGGATTGAAAAAGAAATAGAAAGAAACGGTAAAAGCAAAAATAGATGGTGAAATAGCGGTGACTCATAAAAAGAATGAGTCAGAAGAAAGTGAGGAAAATAAATATAAATAAATAGACATAGATAGAAAGAAATAGAAGACACAGGCGCAAAAAAAAAAAAGCAAGCACAGCTGTATATAGTGTAGTGTAGCAAGGGTGAGAAAGAGGGAGATGCGAGGTTCAAAGGTTAGCCTGGAGAACGAAGCCATGCTGACCGACTTTGCTGTGACCCAGCGTTGCTCGCGACTTAGTTCAATTCACGTATAGTGGCTTTGCATTTCCTCGCTTAAGTTACTTTCGTTTGCACAACAGTGGCCTTATTGTTATCACTAAGGGCAGCTCTGTGGGCACTATTACATTTCTCTTTTTTGCCGTTTCTTTGGTATCTATTTTCTTTCGTCAATAAAGGCGATGGTCAAGATGTATCGTGATCACCGATTGACTGATGTCGCCAAGTAAGTATGTCTTAGGAGCGGCAAGGAGTGAAAACCCTGCTGATTTCAGCCTGTGGTCAAATGCTCTATATTGCTTGCTTGAATTTCACGACAAAGTTGATGTTTGCTTCAAAATGTAGTGCTTTGCAGTTCGTTTGCTTACACAGTTGTAACGTTGAGTTCTCAGAAACACTACTTGGTGTTTACAATTTTTGTTTGTTCAACAATCGATTACTACGCTGTTCTTTCATTACTTTCAGACTTCGACGCCGGACAAGTGGCAATCCGAGACCAGAAAATCGCCGCCTTGCCTTGGAGGAATGAAGAGGGAGAATCGAGAGAAGTAATGAAGCATATACTTGTATATCGAAGGTGACAGTAGGGTTTACATATTGCTATAGACCGGTGATCATGTGTTCCAATATTAAAAAAGAATGAACGTACCATCTTTATAGCTACACAATTGTTTAAGTCCGTCCAATCTAACTTTAATGTTTTGTAACGTGATCAAGCTACGACCTAATTGCGAAGCATGGCGAATTAACTTTGTCTGCCTAAAATTCTCCAGCAAAACACACCTTTTTTTTTTTCATTTAGCTTACACTGTGATGCGACTGCTGTGGTGGTACATCGAGCCATAGACCTTCAAGGCAACGCCACGGACAAATATGCTGCTGCGGGCGTTGTTCCCTCTAACAGTTATTTTTGCTATATGCTGCCGACATTTGGGTGGTATTTTCATGTCCAGGATTCAGTAAAACACTGAACATAAACATACTCCGATCATAAATGGAGGACAAAGAGCAAGGTTACATATATGTATATATTATATATATACTATAAGGATTACAGCGCCACTGGGGCGCGTGCTAGAGGGGAGACTAGGAAGCAGAGGAAGACAAAGTAGAATATCAACAGCCGGCCCGCAGCAGGGGTGCTGTCTCTTGTGTCTATTTCTTCACGACAATAGCACAGTTGACAAAGACAACCTCCTACATCTACGGTTTTTCGTCCCAAGCACCCGGCACCGTGCAGCTTGAGGATGGCGTCTAGGCCTCCTCGCCACTTTCTCATCCGCCGTCACTGCCACTACCGTTCGGGGACGGTGTGTAGGCCTCCTCAACAGCTCATCAGCACCGCACCGACGTGCGATACCTGTCTAGGACAAGGGACAGCGTCCTTGGCCTTGCAGTGGCGTCTGCGTAAGCAGGCATTTGGTGTGTAGCGACACCACGGACCCGAGCTAACGGGGGGGGGGGGGTCGACTCCCTCCCACGCCTAGCCGTGCGTGGCTGAGCCGTGTCCGGGGAAAAGGGAATTCTGGGGGTTGAGCCGACGCTGGGTGCTTGGACCTTTAATGCCCCTCGACAGAGGCAACACACCCCGGTGGCCCCGGCTTCACGTAGATGGCACCCCTGGGCTGACCCACCCAGGGGAAACCGGCAGTCGTCTTTTCCTATCTCTCTCTCCCGACATCTTCATCTTTATCTCTCACTTTTTATCTGTCCTATCATCTTCTCTTTTCCGTGTACTTCCAAATTTCCTGGCGGCAAGGGTGAACCTTGTGTGGATACCCAGTCTTGGCTATTCCATATTAGGTTATAGCAGCGCTGTACAGCTGGCGTCGACAGGACTTGCCCAGCATCTCCTGCCACGTCCCCTGGTTGGGTTCGGTGGTGGGTGGCTGGTACGGCTGCCGAACTTTATAGTCAATTTATGGCAAATGCTTCCCCCCCCCCCCCTTCCTGATCGCTCCCTGAAAAGGTGGCACACCGAAAACACTTTCATGCTCAACACACCAAAAACAACCTTTTCAAAGTACCGTGTGATTCATAGCCAGAACGAAAATAAGACAGTACATACTATTTCACCCTTTCTTGTGTCCAAAACTCTCACCGAAGCAATAGGTCCAGGCTATAAAGTCGCAAAGAGGGGAAGTGGCGATCTCCTTTTGGAGGTTCGTGACAAAGCTCAATATGAAAAGCTATCTAAACTTGTAGCATTTGTAGAAACCCCTGTTTCCGTGGGCCCACACAGGTCCATGAACACAGTAGTACGTGGCGTCATTTCTGATGATGATATTCTACAACTTTCAGAAAGTGAACTATTGGAAGGCTGGCAAGACCAGAATGTAGTCAAGGTACAAAGAATCATTATACGACGAGACAAGAAAGAAACACCCACCAAACACATAATTGTCTGCTTTGGTACTAGTGACTTACCAGAATCAATTAAAACCGGCTACTGTAAGCTTCGTGTCAGACCATATATCCCCAATCCTCGTCGATGTTTCAAGTGTCAACGTTTCGAGCACGGATCGCAGAATTGCAGAGGGCGATCCACTTGCGCAAAGTGTGCATCCACTCAACACATATTGGACGACTGCACCTCAGAAGCAACTCATTGTTCAAACTGTGAAGGAAATCGCCCTGCCTACTCACGTTCATGCCCCACATGGAAAACAGAGAAACAAATAGTAGAACTCAAGGTCAAGTTCAATCTGTCATTCTAAGAAGCACTTAAACGTTTTTCACTGCACAACCCCTCTTAACCCTCCTTAGCAGATGTGACGCGCCGGGGCGCCGTGCCACATGTTTCTGCACCCGCGAATGCCACACAGAGTGTGGCCGCGGTTGTGCCACTAGCGCCTCCGGCTGGAGCAGCCTGTACTGCTCCGCCACCTGACAAACAGGGCCGGCAGACCATCGTGTCTGCTGAACCTTGAACCACTGCAACCGCAGTTAGGTCCGAAAGTTCTGTGAATGTGCCTGCCGAGCAGGCACCATTCACCACCTCACAAAAGGCGATGGATACAAGTACGACTCCTCCGGCGCCTCAGACGCCGAAGGATAGGCGCAACTCTTTGGAGCGCTCCACGAAAGAAAAAACTCGAATTACAGGGCCCCCAAAAGGTACTGTAACCTAAGGCAACACTTTTGTACACACAGCACCACACAACACTAAAATGACACAAATACTACAGTGGAACGTCAGAGGACTGCTGAGAAACCTCGATGAAATCTAGGAGCTCTTACACGAACATACGCCAAAAGTGGTCCGAAAGGACCGGAATTATGCCAATGTGCCATCCGGTAGTTTTGCCATTATAGTCAATCAAGGAATTTCATGCACACACCTACCACTACAAACATCCCTTGAGGCGGTGGTTGTTTGAGCAGTTCTTTTAAATAAGCTCGTCACCATCTGCTCTCTATACATACCTCCACGACACCGTCTTAAAAAGCGTGAATTCCAGTCCCTCATAGACGAACTTCCAGAACCCTACCTTGTCCTAGGGGACTTTAATGCGCATGTTAGCCTCTGGGGTGACTCTCGCTCCGATGCGCGAGGTCGCCTGATTGAACAGTTCCTTTTTTTTTTTTTTTTCCAGTGCGTGCCTCCTGAATCGGAAAGAGCCAACATATTACAACATTGCTAACAATACGTACTCAGCCATACACCTCAGCATAACATCCCCATCACTCCTGCCTCTATTTAAATGGCAAGTCATTAATAATCCATACGGTAGTGACCATTTTCCTATTGTTATCAGCACATCAATAACAAATACATGTCCTGCACAGGTTCCCAAATGGCTCACCGACAAGGCCGATTGGGAACAGTATCAAAAAATGACTCTCCTAACTTGGACTGACATGGGGGTGTTAAGCATAGAAGCTGCTGTGAGCTACCTGACAGCCTTTTTGATTCATGCTGCAACAAAGTGTATACCACAAACATGTGGACCGTCAGGCAGACAACGAGTCCCATGGTGGAATATTGAGTGCTGTAATACGCACAAAGAACAAAATAAGGCATGGAAGTTGCTTAGAGACTTGCCTACAGCCGAGAATTTTATAAACTTTAAGAAAATCAAGTCGCAAAGAAGTAGGGTGCTCCGACAGGCGAGAAGAGGAAGTTGGCATAAATTCTTACCAGGCATAAATTCATACACAGATGAGGCGAGAGTCTGGAACATAGTTGGTAAGGTGGCAGGACGACAAGCACACACACTTCCTCTAGTGAACACACAAAGGGAGATCTTGGAAGACCAAGCAAACACTCTTGGGGCGCACTTTCAGCAGGTCTCCAGCTCATCACACTATAGTGAGGCGTTCTGACGATACAAAACCAGAATAGAAAAATAGAGATTAGAGTGTGAACTCACAATACATGAGGCATACAATGAACATTTCTGTTTAGCTGAACTACAAGCCTCACTCACCTGCTGCAATAAATCTACCCCAGGCCCGGACCGTGTGGCATATGACATGTTAAAACACCTGCCCACTGAAACCCAGAAAGCTATCCTCTCTCTGTACAATGCGATATGGTCTTCCGGCGAGCTACCCTCAGCCTGGAAAGAAGCTATCGTTATCCCAATTCTAAAAAAAGGCAAGGACCCGGCCTCAGTTTTCAGCTACAGGCCAATAGCATTAACCAGCTGTCTTTGCAAGGTCTTTGAGAAAATGATTAACAGGCGCCTGATGCACTTCCTTGAAATTAATGGCCTACTTGACCCATACCAGTGTGGGTTTCGAGAAGCTCGGTCCACCACTGACCACCTTGTCCGTATCGAGGCACGAATTGGCGACACTTTTGTTCATAAGCAATTTTCTCTTTCTGCGTTCTTCGATATGGAAAAGGCATATGACACTACATGTTGCTTTGGCATATTGCGATACCTGTCACATTTAGGTGTGCGGGGTAGAATGCTGACAATCATCGAAAGCTACCTGTCCGAGTTGGCACTGTCTTGTCTCGAATATTGGTCCAAGAAACAGGAGTGCCACAAGGAGGTGTATTGAGCTGCACACTTTTCATAGTTAAAATGAATTCCTTGCAGCTGTCTCTCCCCCGTCATATCTTTTACTGCATATATGTCGATGATGTACAGATTGGTTTGAAATCGTGCAACATCTCAGTGTGCCAATGTCAGGTTCAACTAGGGTTGAACAAGGAATCTCAATGGGCAGATGAGAATGGTTTTATACTCAATGCGCAAAAGAGCACTTGCGTCTTGTTCAGCCGAAAAAGGGGGCATCCATCCTAACGCCGACATTGACCTGCATGGTCAACTTCTGTCAGTGAAGACTGAGCACAAGTTTCTTGGACTAATATTAGACACAAAACTGACCTTCATTCCACACATCAAGTATTTAAAAGACAGGTGTTTAAAAACAATGAACATTTTGAAAGTTGTCACGCACTACATAGGGTAGTGACACAAAATGTCTAATAAATTTATATAAAAGCCTCGTACACACACGCCTAGATTATGGTGCTATAATCTATCAGTCGGCAACACCATCAGCCTTGAAGATTCTCAACCCTGTCCACCATCTAGGCATTCCTCTCTCAGCCGGTGCTTTCCGAACTAGCCCTGTGGAAAGCCTGTACGTGGATTCGAATGAATGGTCGCTCCACCTACAAAATGTTACCTGTCCTTTTTGTACTTTTTGAAGGCTGAGGCAGACAAGAAACACCCCTCTCATTTCACAATTATTGATCTGTGTTGTTCTGGCATGTTTGAGAACCGTCCTTCGTTTAGGCAGGCCTTCTCGCTCCGTGTAAGAGGCCTGGCCAAAGAAACAGGTGTGCTTCTTGTGGAACACAGTTTGATGGCTCCTGCAGCATATCTGCCACCGTGGCAGTGGCAGCTTATAGACTGTTATGTCTCTTTTCTTGAAGTCACAAAGCACGCACCACTTGCACACATACATACATACTTCCTAGAACTACAACATAAATACACATGCCACGAGTTCTTTACCAATGCGTCAAAGTCCAACACTTCGGTGTTATATGCAGCGGTAGGCCAATCCTTTTCCGAGACCGGCGTTCTTCATCCTGATGCAAGCATTTTCACAGGAATAGCTTAGGCAATACTGGCGGTCATAAAACACAACAAACAGATAAAATTACAAAGACGGTAATGTACACAGATTCCCTAAGTGTGGTCATAGCCCTGAAAACTCCTAGAAAAAACACAAGAACCCCGTGCTGGTGTCACTTTACTCACTTCTGTGCACACTGTACACATCAAAACAGCATGTCGTCTGCTGGGTTTCAGGGCACAAGTGAGATACAAGGGAACGTTTTGGCCGACAAGCTGGCTGCTTCCGCCAACGACACTACTCCCAATGCATCCTTACCAATCCCTGCACTTGACTTAAAACCTTTTCTAAAACAAAAGCTCAGGGGGTATAGGCAGAGCACGTGGGATAGACACACAGATAATAAACTTCATGCTATGAAGCCGCAACAAGGTTATTGGCCGCCACTATCAAAATCACGACACACAGAAGTAGCACTAACAAGTAGCACTAACAGGACATACACACTCTACACATTCATATTTTTTAACTACCGGCAATCCACCATATTGTGAGAGATGTGGAGAACCACTTACGGTTCTCCAGAATCTCGTCCAGTGCAATGAGCTAGATTCTCTAAGAAAAAAGTACGTTTTACTGCCCTACCGACAGCAGCTCCCACTACACCCAGGGATGCTCATCGGTAGGGATCCGTTTTTTAAACTGCAATCACTTTTCACGTTTTTAAAAGATGTTGCTAGCTTTCACCCCATATTTCGAGGTTATCCGTAGCACGACCTCTGTACCGTGGTCGTCGCTGCGGTGACTACACATCCATCATGGTTTTATTATCATGACATTTTGCCATCCACTTTCAGTGCACATATCTCACGCCACAGTCATGATTTTATTACTTCCATGTATTTTACCGGCATCAGCGCGAGGACTTTTAAGGCCCCTTTACAGCCATGCATCATATCATTGTTCATATATCTAGTCTTTTGAAATGGTGCTCTTTGGCCATCAATTGGCCCTTGCGCCATTAAAAACCACTCATCATCATCATCACAGCATCCTTGGTCCTAGATCTTGCGGGACCGTTGCGTACACCGCTCTCACAATCTTGCCAGCCAAGGAACTTGCCCGTTTCGGCACAGAAACTTCTGGATTCTACCAAACCACATTACTTTTAGCTGCTGCATGCGAAGCACCGGAGTTTTGCGGTTACCAGGACGACGTGTTCCTATGGGTCAATACTATCAACTCACTTGGCAACTGTCATGGCTAGACAGACCAACAGAAATGGTGGGTGGCCATCGACCACCTTCAGGATGCAGCAAAAGCGTGGCACACCTATGAAGGCATCAGGCAACAAACCTGGCCTAAATGGTGTGCCAAACTGACAAGTCTTTTCTATCCTCTTTCGATCGACCCTGTCCTCTCTGATCCACTCTCTACCACGCGTGGGAGCTGCGATAAAACCCACTTTGGTGGTAGAGTTGTGCCATTCAGTCCATGCGCAGAGAGCACCGCAGAAGACCCTGTGGAAGACACCAAGGCTGGCCATGACAAGGGTTCTCCGCCGCAGAACTCCTGTTCCGCGATGTCACCATCGCTAGGATCATCACTACAGACTCTTCTCATGCCTGACACGTACACTTTTTGTGGAGAACCGTAAAAGGGCAAGCCATTCATCTCTTTCCTTGGTGATCAAGATTATGAGGGGCATGGTCTCGGCACTGGAGACCGGCTGCGAGCTATATTTTCTGCCACAGATGGGAGCAGCTACAGGGCTACTTCCCACGCCAGACCATACCGCCCAGAAGCCACAACAGTTGCCGAGGCCGCCTCCAAGCTCGCGAGGGCTTCAGCGCATTAGAAGGCCAGATGTTCTCATGCCTGACATACCCCTCGTGCAAACAAAGAAACCACTGAACTTGTGCGAGGAGTGAACAGTGAGAATATTTGATCTATCACTTGCAGAGCTGTGTAGACGCACGCAAGTACAGAGCAGATGGCCTCCTTGTGGCCGCACAACATTACTGCAATCGTCTTCCTGATGATATGATTCTCTTACAGTACGTCTAGAAATGCGACCAAAGAGGCGACAATGGCACCTACAACCACCCTAAATAGCCAGTGCCGACCCCCGGAAACATCTACACTCCAGCATACACTCACAGCTGAACCGAGACCTGCAAAGACCACTGAGGAGCAGTCAGAACCGCCCGCCAGATTATTTCCGCGGCTCTTTCAGCAATGTCCCAGCGTGGCTGAGACCTACGGCCACAGCGAGGCAGCCAAGCTCGGCCACCTGAGTCTTGGGCGCTTCTGCAAGACACATGGAGGCCTGCAAAAGAACTACCGCCCAGGTACAGCCAGTCTCGACCACCAGAGACAATCCGGCAGCTCGTCATGCTACGTCGCAGGCATGGCCGAGTGTAAGGATTACAGTGCAGCTGGGGTGCGGGCGTGTGCTATATATATATATATATATATATATATATATATATATATATATATATATATCCTATAGTTCTCTGACCACCTTCAATCCCGCTTCTGGCTTAAAACAAATAGTGCTTATATCAATGTGATAAGTAGTTATTGAGGCATTATTTTCCAAGAAAAGCACTGCATATTTTGCGCATGGTATTGAAACTGTGTCTTGCACATAATTTAAAAATTATTGCTTTTAATCTTTACTACTACTCCTGAATGTGCTGGTCTTGCATGCTTCTCACGGTTTATAATCTTTTTTCATTTGCGTTATTTTTTACCGAAACATCACGAAATACTGCGTGTTTAACGTTCTTTAGGAAAATCAATGATTCCTTCCTGAGGATCGTGTTTAGATTGGGGCTTATTACATAGCTAGCCGCTATGTAATAATGTACGTGGCTGAGCGGCTAGCTATATTACATAGCTAGCCGCTCAGCCACGGCAAGCATACGCAGACAACCGCAGACTAGGGCAACGAGTGAAAAACCTTTATTGTCTCGCGCGAGCTTCTTTTGTAGCTTCATCTACGAAACAGGGAGAGGGGGAAAAGGGGGCGGGAATGGCTATCGCTTCAGCCATCGACAGAAACACGAAGGGGGGAAAGGGGGGACGTAGAAGTAGGAGAGTTCAGTTCGCAACACTTCTCTCTTCTTAAAAATGGAACCGTTGTACTGGCTTGCGTTGTCTGGTAGAACGCCGAAGCACTGGTTCCGCGCTTGGGGTCGCCGCTTGTGTAGGACCGGCCTGTGGCATGGTTGGCACTGGATGGTCGTGGGGGCTTGCGGTAGTGAGCGCTTCTGGAGGCAGCACGGTGGAGCTTGTAGTTGAGGGCCCCGGCGATCGTTTCGGCAGCATGGACATGTTAGACTCTGATAAGGATGCAGAGCCCGGCGATGGGGACTGCGATGCTTGTCGAGGGCGCACTTGGTCAACGTGGCGTCTGACTACAGAATGAGGAGTTTGGACGGTCACCATTCGGGATCCTGCAGTGGACTGCACACGCCCTGGTGTCCACTTTTCTCCGACACCGTAGTTCCGCACGTACACGTTGCTTTCCATGGGGACCACCCAGTCATCTGATGCCGGCGGCGAGTCTGCAACAGTGGAGGGAAAACACGCATCCAATCGTGAACGTAACTGGAACCCTAGCAGCAATTCTGACGGAGATTTTCCCGTCTTCTGTGGTGTTCTCCTGTAGTTGAACAGGAGCCGCACAAGGTTGTCCTCCAAATTACCCTCCCTCATCTTCCGAAGTCCATCCTTTATTGTACGCACTGCTCGTTCTGCCGCTCCATTAGACTGTGGATGAAAGGGCGCCGTTTTCAGATGCATTATGTTGTTCTTTGCCACGAACGTAGCAAAATCCTGGCTAGAAAACTGTGTCCCATTATCCGAAACAATGGTTCGCGGGACGCCGAATCGACTGAACATGGCGCGCAGACAGGTGATTGTGCTTGTTGTGGTGGCATGCTTTACTGGCACGGCTTCTATCCACTTGGTATGGGCATCTACTGCAACTAGAATCATCTTGCCTGCTATGGGTCCGGCAAAATCGACATGTAGCCGCGACCATTTTTCATTGGTTTTCGGCCAGTTTACTGGTGGTGCCGCTGCCGGCATTGGCATGTTTTGGGCACAGTTCGTGCAGCCGGCTGAAAGCGCTTCAATATCGCGATCTAGTCGGGGCCACCAAAATTTTGACCTTGCCACTGCTTTCATTCCTGACGAGCCTTGGTGGGTCTCGTGCAACAGTTTCAAAAGACGGTCCCGCGCTTTTTCCGGTATCACTACGCGATGCCCCCAATACACTAGACCATGGGCTACGGACAGTTCTAGTTTGCGGTCGAAAAACGGCCGCATCGTTTCCTCCAACTGTTTTGCACTTTTGGGCCAGCCATGTAATATACAATTCTTTACCGCCGTTACTGCGGGGTCTGTGGCCGATAGCTGCTGTAGCTCCCGTGTTGTGATAACGCCATCGTCAAAATTATCCAGAGCGAGGACATATTCCGGTGGCTCACCCACGTCATCAGCCTCCGTAGACCGCAGTGGCAGCCTGCTCAGGGCGTCCGCGTTGAGCAACTGTTTTCCCGGCGTGTATTGCAGCTTGTAGCGGTAGCCACCCAAGTACAGTGCCCAGCGCTGGATACGTGCTGCAGCCAGGGGTGGCGTCGGGCGGTCGGATTGCAACAAGCTCAAGAGGGGCTGGTGGTCCGTCACGAGAGTGAATTGGCGACCTAAAAGGTAATCACGAAACTTAGTGACGCCAAACACTAAAGCCAGGGCCTCTCTTTCCAGCTGAGAGTAATTTTTCTCGGCGGCCGTCAGTGTACGGGACCGGAACCCAATGGGTTTTGGCATGCCGTTACTCGTGTGAAAAAGCGCCGCGCCCACACCGTAAGGGGAAGCATCACATTCGAGCTTCAACTCTTTCAACGGGTCAAATTGAACAAGAACCTGAGCTTGCATTAGGCTGTCTTTTGCTTTCTCAAAAGCAGCTTCTTGTTGCCGCCCCCACTGCCATACTGTGCCCTTCTCCAAAAGTTTGTTGAGCGGAGAAAGTAGAGTGGACATATTTGGAAGAAATTTGGCATAAAACGTCAGCATTCCTAAAAAGGAACGCAGCTCCGCCACGTTCTGTGGGCGAGGTGCCTGAGCGATCGCTTCCAAATTTTTCTCTGTGGGATGAAGACCCTCTCTGTCTATCCGATGGCCGAGATATGTGACAGAAGGCTGTCTAAAGCTGCACTTATCAGACCTTAGCTTAACTCCGTGTTCACGGAACCGTTGCAACACACTCTTCAGGCGTTCACTCCCATCGCCACGAGCCTCCGAAACCAGTACATCATCAAGGTAAGCCTGAACCCCTGGCAAACCTGACAGTATTGCATCCATTTTTCTCTGAAAAATAGCCGGAGCAGAGGATATTCCGAAGGGAAGCCTATTATACGAAAACAAGCCTCTGTGCGTGTTAATGACGCAGAGCTTCCTTGCGGCTTCATCCAAAGGAACTTGATTATAGGCATCTCGCAAATCAAGAATGCTAAAATACTCCCCGCCGTTTAGAGATGCAAACATGTCTTCAATCACTGGGAGAGGGTACTGCTCAACTGTACAGGCTGGATTTAGGGTGGCTTTGAAGTCACCACAAATTCTAACAGTTCCGTCTTTCTTAAGTACCGGCACGATGGGAGTGGCCCAATCGGAATGTTGGACTGGTGAAAGTACACCGATGGCTACCAGCCTGTCCAGCTCTTGCGTCACCCTGTCCCTTAGAGCGTAAGGTATGGATCTTGCCTTACAGAATTTCGGCACCGCTCCCTCTTTCAGCTGCAATGTGGCTGGAGGTCCCTTGATCAGGCCAAGATCCTTGGAGAAGACGTCGTGGTAGTCGTCGACAATGTTGTGAACTGCCCCAGCGGGTTCTGGCGTTGAGTGTAGCAAGTCTTGTGCCGACGGCTGCAAAACTGGAACCCCCGCTCTGTGGAGCAAGGAAATCAGATCCCGGCCACACAGGTTAGGTCCCGAGCAGTTCAGTACAATAAGACGGCAGTAAACCGAGACGGCCCTGTATTGCACACAAAGTTGCAATTCCCCCATCACTGGGAGTGGTCCAACGTAGCATGACAACTTCACCTGAGAAGGTTTAAGCGCTGGCCACTGTTCGCGATGCTTGTCAAACACGTTTTTGGAAATTACGCAGACAGGCGAGCCAGTATCTACTTCCATTGTAAGTTGTACGCCATTCCATGAAAAACTGCGCCTTATCGGCGGCTCGAGGCGGCTTTTTCGTGCAGAAAGTAAGGTCCATATATGTGTCTCGTCCTTATCGTCGTCTTCAGTTACGGCTTCTTCGAGAGTCAAAGCCCTTCCCTCCACTGCATGCGTTGCGACGCGGCTCTTACTGGCGGTTGTGCGGCACATCTTTGCGAGATGCCCATGACGTCCGCAGCGATAACACCTTGCTCTAATCCAACGACAGCTGTTGCCGTCGTGTTTGCTGCTTCCGCATCTATCACAATGCTGTGCCGCGTGCCGAGTCGGAGATGTTTTAACAGTGTTGGCCTCGGACGCGCGTAGCTTAAGCAAGGGCGTAGCTTCTGAGGTCATGCTTTCGGCACCATTTTCAGCTGCTTCGACAGACAGTGCCAATGCTTCGGCTTCTTCTAGCGTTAAATCCTTTTTTGCCAACATCTGTTTCCTCAGTGCCACGGAGCGTACGCCGCAGACAATGCGATCCCGAAGCATGCGGTCAAGAGACGTGCCGAAATTGCAGTTGTCTGCTATTCGGCGAATAGCAACGAGAAATGCGCTAACGCTTTCGCCTGGAAGTTGTGAGCGATTGAAGAACTTATAGCTTTCCGTTATCTCGTGCTTCTTAGGGTCATAATACTCATTCAAGCTCTGAACGACTTCCTTGTATGTCAGTTCATTTGGTGCACGCGGGGCTACTCTGCCGGCTAGCACCTCGACCGTCTTGCTAGACAACGCCGAAACTAGTAGTGCTCGCTTCTTAGCCGGGTCCGTTACACTGTTCGCCTCGAAATACGCTTCTGCTCTGACGAGGTAAGGCTTCCACTTATCTTTCGTTTCGTCGTAATCCGGCAACTGCAGGGAGGCCATCGTGGTCGTTCCTCGTTCGTCTGACGCCAGGACTCGTAGTCCGTCAGGTACCGTGGGTAGCGAAAACCGACTTCGTCGCCACTGTTACATAGCTAGCCGCTCAGCCACGGCAAGCATACGCAGACAACCGCAGACTAGGGCAACGAGTGAAAAACCTTTATTGTCTCGCGCGAGCTTCTTTTGTAGCTTCATCTACGAAACAGGGAGAGGGGGAAAAGGGGGCGGGAATGGCTATCGCTTCAGCCATCGACAGAAACACGAAGGGGGGAAAGGGGGGACGTAGAAGTAGGAGAGTTCAGTTCGCAACAGTAAATTTATATGATAAATGAGAAAACTTCTGCAGCAAGAGCCATAGCAGAAATATTGCGACAAAATTGAGACTAAGTTGGAAAAAAATTGCATTTTAACCCATGTTTTTAGGCTTATGATGGTTCAGTTCAAATTTTTTTGTCTTTATAACATAAATTGCTTTTCTCAAGCTTTCTGTATATATTACAGCTATATATAGGCCATGTGTTTACGTGAAGCACTATGTTGCAAACATAAAGCATAATATGGGACAAAACACTTTTTTTCTAACTTTGTCACAACTTTAATTGTTTGTCCCCATTGTATATCTATCCTTATATGAACTTATATAGCCAACAGCTGGAATATATTCATCTCAAGAAAATCGCTGCTTCGTTTTTCAAAAAAAAAAAAACAGAAGGTGGAACTTGCAAAGTTTTATCATGGCCATAAAAATATTTTTTTAATTAATCAATTGTCGAAGTGACAAAAGACCGGTGTGTCTAAATTAAGAAAATGTTTCATATAAAGGTGCAAAGCAGTAATTTTACCTAAATTATTTCGCTGGACACACTTTTCATGTGTGCAATGTTACGTTATAAGAGTGCTAAAGAGAATCATGGTTTGTATTGATAAATAGTACTCTGATAACCCTAATGTCGTTAATTTCACCAGCACAGGTTTATTAATAGGCGAGAAAAAGTCACAATTTTTTTTAAATTTTGCGCCTAAATCTCCACCTGTGAAGTCACGGATTTCAAAGTACATTTTCGGCGAGATTGGCCCAACAAAATTTACTGAAAATCAGAAAGGCTGTGGGCTCCTCAGGGTACAATGTACTTTATTTTTACTGATTGGTAACTACGCAGGAACTAGTAGACGCCGTCCATGACGTCACTGCGTTTGGTGCGGGGAATTCCCACTTTCCAGATCATCTTGCGGCCAGCGTGGTGATATTGGGATTGGTAAAGATTAATTTATCATTCAAGAAAAATAGTTTTCTCTGTCGTGGCCCTTCAACGTGTGTCGCGATTACTAAACACCTCTCATCTCAGATTGGTATCGAGGCATATTGAACGTGTGTCAATTGTGTGTTCGCTTGTGCGCGCCCCAACCGCGCGGAAAACAGCTAAGAAAAAAGACAAACGACGCGGCGCGTGAAACCGTGGAGCAATGACCCCAGTGGTGACCCCCTCGATACCTTTCTAGCCACAATGTCCCGACTCCCGTTTACAAAAGGCTCGGCGGGTCCACTTTTTTTCGGGGTAGGGTAGCCCGAAAAACAGACCCGAGTCGCACAGGGCGGACTCCGTGGAGGGCTCGTGTCACGCAAGACGCTCAAAGCTTTACGCAATAGAACTCGAGGGAGAGGCGGTGGGATGTGTCAGACCACCCTCCTGGGCGTCCTCGAGCCGTGGGCATCGCGTAAACACAGACCCGGGGGCAGGACCCTCCGAGACGCGCTTTTGTGTACACCCGAGACGGGACCTGTTATTCGGTTCCCGTACGGCGTGTACTCGGGTGGCGGCGGGGTGGATCACTCGGCGGGGACCGGGCGGCTCGATGTTTGTTCACCTCTTGCGAGGCGCTCGCGCTACAACAATCGGCGACGCCCGCTCCTTCCGATCTTCGAGGCGAGCGTGAACGGGGGCAGGGCGACCACGAAACGGGGGCAGTTGTGAAGGAAACCCGAGCTGCCCCCTTCTCTTTCTTGAGACGCTGTCTGGAGCGGGGAGCGAAAGGCTTCGACCGGGCCGCTGTGCTCGACCTCGAGGCTCGCTTTCTCGACGGCGGAGCCGCCTTGGACGACCCAGAAAGACCGCGCACCGCTCGCGCCTCGTCCCCGAACAGTAGACGGGAGCCCCGCTTTCGCGGTGACCCTGGCCTGGCGTCCGCCTGACCTGCTCTTCTGGCCCACATAAATGATATCGCCGACAGACATGAAAACCCCATTACCGATTCGCTATGCGGGTAATTTCGCGACTGCGCTTACTAATTATGTGGTCGCTTTGTCTCATGTTAATGACAAAAAAGTCATTTTTTCTGCGCACAGTAACATAGTTGTTTTTGTACAAGTTGTTATTATGTGTTTTTCTTATTTATGTGGAAAACAAGTGGCATTTTTTTTTATTAAAACAGATTTGGAGGTGAAAATGATGCCATAAGGAAAGTAGGTTAAATGAGCTTTCCTGTTTCGTTTTTTTTTATCTTTACCTTACCGAACGTTAATTTATGTGCAGCTTCACCGCCCACGTAGTAAAAGCAGCTTCACCGCCCACGTAGTAAAATAACCGAGGAAGTTTTCTTCCTCGGTTATTTTTGTGAACTCCCGGCCTTTGCCCTTGTTTTAATTAAATGCTTGTTTGTATGTAATCAAATGTCCGTGTCTGCTCTACGAGTGTGTCAGTCAGCCTCATACATCACCACACGTGCAACCCCGCACGTGTCGACTGACCTGCTAATAAATTTGAGATGTACCACTTCTAGGCCTTTCAGGCGTCGCAGGCCGAAGCGCAAAGTGGAAGCCTGCTAGTCTGCTGCATGTCAATGTTAGATCGGCGGGGCCTCACCAAAAGTGTGTGACAGGCTTCGACTCTCAACACACAAAAGTGTATCATTTACTTTTAGCAATATAATTAATTCATGTCAGCGCTAGAAGCCTATAAATCAAATTTCTTTTAATTTACGTGGAATGGGTTTTTTTTTCGTTGGATGCTCGCGAATAAAATAAATATAAATACGACCCCTTTACGGCTCTCAGCCAGAAAATCGCTATGGTCCTTAAATTTTCCTCTTCAAAATAACCAGAAAATACTAGTGATTATTCACTAGCGTAAAAATACATTAAATATACGGCCCCTTTGCAACTTTTACCCAGAAAGTCGCTAAAGACCTTAAAATTTTTCTCCTCAAAATTCCCAGAACATACTAGGGATTTCTCTATATTTCTACGTAAACTAGGCCAACTGCGACACATTTGTTTACACACTATGGGCGACAACGAGTGCTCTTCATTGGCCAAATTAAAAAAAAAAACGTAGGAGCTTTCGGTGTGGGCGGTGCCTCAAGCATGGCGTAACAGGGAATACGGAATAGAAGTACGTTACACGGCCACTGGTGATGTAGCTTCCTTCCCTATTGGGGGCGAAGCTCCTTATGGCAATGGCTTGTGCGTTCCTCGTTGTAGTGCGTAACCAGCCACCAGTGGCCCATACCCGAAAGAGGGGTCCTTTTGAATGTCGGCTGGATGGCGGCCCTTATATGATGAATACATGATGAAAAGATGTGAGATGGTTGTACCGCTAGATAGACGGACGGACTGACGCACGTACAGACGAACGCACCGACGGTCACACGGACGGACGGAAGCACGGACAGACTGATGAACGCTTCGCTCCATCAATCATCATTCACTGTGTGGATATGCCGTGATTTTTTTGTCCCTCCCTGTTTGCTCACTTGTCGTAAGGAAAGAAAAGAGAAGGCGCTTTAAAGCTTGCGACATACCTGCAACTCCGCTTGTGCTTGATTCGATTTTTTTTTTTTACGGCAGTCGATTGGTGAGGCAACAAGCTCCGATAATAAGGTCTTTCAATGATTGCAAGTGAGTCGCTCCATGGCAATGTATATAAATGAAGCATCGTTAGCGACGGGATGGGATCTTTGGCCTGGAAGGAGATGGGGTTCATGGAAGTAAATGATGTTTGCAACGCCGATCATCTCACGTACTCTCAGAGGACTTAATCGTTGTTGTTTGAACCGACTCAGTATAGTCATCGGTGAGAGCGATATGTGGTGCCAGGTGCACGTGCGTCGATGAGTGTCTGCATGCAACGCTCATACAGCATGTTCCCGGTGGTATGCGAAGGGCAGCCGTTGTACACGCGGAGTGTATATTGCTTATTCAGTGGTTTTTGCAACTCTTTCGCCGTCGCGTATCAACCGAGGATGACCTGCCTTAGCCCGTCTCCGGTCCATGTTATTTCTTCCTACCTTACGTCGCACACGTACCCAATAAAAGAGCGCTGCTATGCAACCAGACTGCGCACAGATGGCCCGCGCCCTTATTCCTCAGCACGCGCTTTTGTTTCAACCACAAAAGGAGGGCCGCGAAAGTAAATGGAGCGCGCGCTGCTCCACTGACATTGAACTACTTAGCCGCCGCCCCTGTTTTTATTTCAGGAGCACTCGGTCACCGCACGGGGCCATGCGCACAGGGGTGCTATTCTGGACACTGTCTGATTCCGCCATATTGTCAAATTTCGTAATGGCGGCATTTTAAGCCGATCAGAGAGGTCATAGCAGCTCAATTGGCCAATTAGCATCAATCAATGGCGGAATCTGACAACATGGGGAAATTTGACAATGTCGAGAATAGCGCCGGGTGCTATTCTGGACATTGTATAGACATTCTGGACAATGCGTAAAACGGGGCCGAGCAAGGCACGCCACAGGGTCGACGGCACCGGCGACCGAGGTCGGCCCCACGGTGCTCCACTGGCCTCGACGCTTTCACCCGGTGCTCTGGATTCGCGATTCCTGTGGCCAAGGCCCTGAAGCTTATAATGGACCGAGTCTAATCGTGGTCGAGACAACATGCCATTGTTGAAAGAAATTATCTCGTAATACCGATCTCGCGAGCCGTGGCTGCTCAGAGGGCCGCAAATGCGTTATTGCAGCTACTATACCGAGAGCAAACCTGAGCGACTGTAGTATAATGGCAGGTGTCATCACCTTTCGCGACAGCTTCGCGACTACAGGGCAAAAGGCAAATATATATATTGTGAGACGACGTCAGGTACGAAGGAGCGACCGTTTTATTGTCAACCCAGACGCGCGAGCCAGCAACCGAACAAGCAGCGAGCGGCCACGATGATGATGATCACGGTGCTTTGTATGCGCAGGTGAAAGTGAAAATGATGAGCAACACAATCAGCGCTCACACTATTTCCCCCCTACACGAAAGCGGTCTGCAAGACGTTCATTTAGTAAGTGTATGAGCGCCGGATGTAAGGTTTCAGGCGAGACACATGGACGATCTCGGTCCCGCGACGACGGCGATCAGAAGCCGAAGTAACCGGAGCGACGCGATAATTTACGGCCGATGTTCGTTCAAGCACGGTGTAAGGACCCAGGTATCTGTGAATGAATTTTTCACAGAGGCCGGGTGTGCGAACAGGTGTCCAGAGGAGCACTTCGTCGCCTGGGTAGAATGACACAACTCGACGTGTCGCATCACAACGAACTTTTCGCTGGGCCTGAATGGTAGAGGTGTTGGCGCGGGCGATTGTGCGGCAGTGGTTGACACGGGCAGCGAATTCTTCGGGAAGGGACGCAGATGGGACAGAAGGCGTGGACAAAAAGCTGGTGTCTAGAACAAAAGATGGTGCACGGCCATACACAAGAAAAAAACGGGCTGTAACTTGTAGTGCGTTGTAGGGCAGTGTTATAGGCAAACGTGACGAAAGGTAGTATTGTGTCCCAGTTCTTGTGATCGGGTTGGACATACATAGAGATCATGTCTGACAAAGTTCTATGAAAACGCTCAGTAAGACCATTTGTTTGCGGATGATATGCCGAGGTGGTCTTATGGATTGTGTCAGAGGCCTGTAAAACTTCAGCGAGCACACGAGAAAGAAATGTCTTGCCACGGTCACTCAGGAGAACACGAGGGGCGCCGTGGCGCAGGATAATGGCACGCAGAACAAAGTCGGCTACTTCGCTGGCAGCTCCAGTAGGAAGAGCTGCCGTCTCAGCGTAGCGAGTAAGATGGTCTACGGCAGTAACAATCCAGCGGTGACCGGCGGCGGTAAGCGGAAGGGGTCCGTATAAGTCTATGCCGACGAACTCGAAGGGAGCGGATGGGCACGGGAGAGGTTGTAGAGGGCCGGCGGGAAGAGATGTCGAACGTTTTCGGTGCTGACATGATGAACAGGAAGTGACGTACCTGGAAACACTAGTGGAGAGGCCAGGCCAGAAGCAGCGAGTCTTAATGCGATCGTAGGTTTTATGAAAACCCAAGTGGCCAGCCGTCGGGTCGTCATGAAAGGCTTCTAAGACTTGGAGTCGAAGTGAGCGAGGTATGACCGGGACCCATCGGCTACCGAGAGGATGGTAAGTTTGTCGAAGTAGCGTTCCGTCATGAAGTTTGAAACGCGTGAGTTGTCGTCGCAAGCGGCTGTTGGGAGCACGAGATGAGCCGGTGAGCCGATCGATGATTGTACGGCAGTATGTGTCTGCACGTTGGAGCGAGGTGAGGTCTGCGGATTGAAGGAAGTCATCCGGTGCAGTGGGCTCGATGGGACTAAGACTGGTCATCTGCTTGGTCTCTTGGCTGGGAGGTGCTGCGCAGCAGGTAGATGCGTCATGATTTTGCAACAGCGGACAGCGTGACAAAGCGTCGGCATCTTGGTGTTTGCGACCCGACCGGTATGTGACACTGTAGTCATACTCCTGCAGTCGGAGCACCCAACGACCGAGGCGTCCTGACAAGTTTTTTAATGATGACAACCAACAGAGCGCATGATGATCCGTGACGATCGTGAAGCGGCGGCCATACAAATAGGGGCGAAATTTTTGCACGGACCATACGATAGCGAGACATTCCTGTTCAGTGATGCTGTAATTGCGTTCCGCTGGGGAGAGAGTACGGCTCGCGTAAGCCACGACTTGCTCTTGTGAAGCCTGGTCACGCTGCAGCAGGACAGCGCCGATTCCGTGCCCACTTGCGTCAGTGTGTAATATAGTAGGGGCTGTGGGATCAAAATGGCGAAGAACTGGCCCTGACGTGAGGCATCGCTTCAGGGTCTGGAAAGCAGCTTCACAGTCATCTGTCCAAAGAAATGATGCACTTGTGGTCAGGAGTTTGTGAAGAGGAGCCGCGATAGTGGCAAAATCACGGACAAAACGGCGGAAGTAAGAGGCTAAGCCGAGGAAGCTGCGAAGGTCTTTGAGCGTGGTGGGCTTAGGAAAGTGCAGCACAGCGGCCACTTTGTCGGGATCAGGTTCGATGCCAAGCTTGCTGACAACGTGGCCTAACACTTTGATGCTGCGGCTCGCAAACCGACACTTCTTGGTATTTAGCTGGAGACCGGCTTTGGCTAGACATGTGAGCACCTCGTCTAGACGTTCTAGGTGTTGCGAGAAGCTGGATGAAAAGATGACGATGTCGTCCAGGTAACAAAGACAGGTCTTCCATTTTAGGCCACGCAGCACCGTATCGATCATCCGCTCAAATGTGGCTGGGGCATTGCAGAGCCCAAAAGGCATCACATTGAATTCGAAGAGACCATCAGGAGTAGCAAACGCTGTCTTCTCTTTATCAGACTCATGCATCGGGATCTGCCAATACCCAGATCGTAGGTCGAGACTTGAGAAATATTCTGCACCCTGTAAGGTGTCAAGTGCATCGTCAATTCGAGGCATAGGATATACATCCTTGCGCGTAATTTTGTTTAGTGCCCTGTAATCAACGCAAAATCGCACTGATCCGTCCCTTTTCTTAACTAGGACAACAGGAGAAGACCAAGGGCTTGTGGAAGGCCTGATAACGTTGCGTGCGAGCATGTCATTGACTTGTTCCTCGATGACCTTGCGTTCTGAAGACGACACGCGGTAAGGGCGACGGCGGATAATACGAGAACCGTCTGTGGCGATGTGATGAGAGGTCACCGTAGTTTGACCTAAGCCGTCCGAACAAACGTCAAAACAAGTCTTGTGTTTTGTTAAAAGGGCCATTAAGTCATTAGTTTGCGTTGAAGTGAGATATGGACTCAAAGTGGCTTTAAGCGCATTAGATGAGCCTCCTGGTGGCGTACACTTAGCGACTGACGGCGGAGACGATACAGTGACGACACATACCGGTGCTATGTCGATAAGGCTGGCAACAGTGGACCCCTCTGGCAGTAGTTGTGGCTCTGTTGTCGTGTTGTAGGCGGTGATACTGGCATGACCACGCGAAAACCGCACTAGACAACATGCGATGGCGATTCCTCGGAAAATGCAGCGCTGATCGGGGACAACCACTGCGTCACCGTCAATGGTATCGCTGGATCTAATGGTGAGGATACGTTCTTGGGCCGGGGGCAGTACAAAGTCTGCAGCTGCAACAAGGTGAGGCGACGAAAAATCGTAAGCACTAGAATTTTCAGTGTCCGTAATGCGAATAACGGGCGGACCACACGAAATGACAGCGGAAGCGGCTGACAGGAAGTCCCAGCCCAATATAATCGGATGAGCACATGAAGAAAGCACAGCCAATTGTATATGGTGACGAATTCCGTCGATCAGAACACGAACAGTGCATTGTCCAATAGGGTAAATTCTATTTTCATTAGCACCACATAACACCGGACCAACATATGGAGTTTGCACTTTTCGTAGACGATGACATAGTTCGCGATCAATGACCGAAATGGCTGCTCCAGTGTCCACGAGTGCGTCAACCGAAATGCCTTCTACACAAACAGTTAGTAAATTTGCAGGGCGCGCAGGAGGAATTGGGACACTTCGACGACAGGCAGTTTCTCCTCCAAAAACTGCAGCTGCTAGTTTTCCGAGTGGCTGTCGAGGGGCATCCGGGCAGAACGTAAAGGCGAAGTAGTACGGCGGAAGGGCGATGGTGAACGACGGCGGGGTGAGCGGGAAGAACGAGGTTCACCGTGGGACAAAGGAGGCGAAGGCGAACGTCGTGACGAGGGAATGTAGGTTCCTGGAACGTAGGGGTCAGACCTCGCAGCCCGGTCACTCTCGTACGAAGAATAACCTCGTCGTTCATCTTGCTGGCGCCGACGGCAAAAGCGGGAGATATGTCCTCTTATGCCACAGTAGTAACAGACGGGGCGCGTAGGGCGCCAGGCAGGGAAGTGTGGTTGTGGTGGTGCCTTGGCTGCCATCGCGGCCAAATGGTCGTATACGACGTCCGTAGTTACAGGTGGAGTAGGTGGAGGAGGCCGTGACACGACTTCGGCATACGTAGGCACATGTAAGGGCACAGGAGGCGGGGCACGTGCGACGCTCGTCATCGACGCCAATTCGTCCTTTATAATTTCCCGCAGGTTAGGAGGGGGTGAGCGGGCAGGTGAAGTCGGTGCGCTGGCAGGAACAAGGCTGTGAAGTTCCTCTCTCACTATGGTGCGAATTAGAGCTCGCAGCTCATGCTCGCCAGTAAGACGAGTGTCATAGGAGGCGTGTGGAAGGCGCATTGAGTAAAGTGCGTCCAGGCGCTGGCAGGTGGTAATAATGTCCTGAACTGTTGTCGGGCTCTGCATGACAAGAGCATTAAAGGCGACGGAGTTGATGCCTTTCATTACTTGCCGAATACGATCGGCCTCCGGCATGTCCTTTTGGGCGCGGCGGCAGAGGGCCAGAACGTCTTCAATGTACGATGTGTACGATTCGTCAGGCCCCTGGATGCGGGTAGCGAGCTTCTGTTTAGCTACCTCAGAGCGTCCTGTAGAAGTGCCGAATATTTGACGCAGCTGCACCGTGAATGCTGACCAATCAGGAAAGTCGCGTTCGTGGTTATGATACCACGTCTTAGCAACCTCCTTCAGATAAAAGGGTACATAGCGCAGCTTATGTGCCTCATCCCAGTAATTGCAAGCACTGGTACGGTCGTAACTGTCCAGCCATTCTTCTACGTCCTCACCGCGAAGGCCAGAAAACACTGGAGGGTCTCGTTGCGAGGTACTCACGGTGTGGAGAGGCCCAGCAGGCTGAGCGGGTGGTGCGAAGAAGGCGGCAGGGGGTGGGTCGTTTTGCGCCATCACTGTTGGCAAGCACAGCCGTCGACCTGATCGGAGCTCCAGAGGTGACCGGTAGTGCACGAGGACTTGGGAATCACAGCACGCTCCACCACTTGTGAGACGACGTCAGGTACGAAGGAGCGACCGTTTTATTGTCAACCCAGACGCGCGAGCCAGCAACCGAACAAGCAGCGAGCGGCCACGATGATGATGATCACGGTGCTTTGTATGCGCAGGTGAAAGTGAAAATGATGAGCAACACAATCAGCGCTCACAATATATATATATATATATATATATATATATATATATATATATATATATATATATATATATATATATATATATATATATATATATATATATATATATATATTCCTGCTCACGGCAGGTTATTTTTTCACCCACTTTACTTTCTTCTTATTTAGATTACATTGGTGCTAATAACTTCCCCAATACATTCCTTCGCATTATTGTCTGTTAGATCTCATTAATACTGTGTCCAAACATGGAAAAACGAGCCCTTAGGTATACACTCCTTTCGCTTATATATATATATATATATATATATATATATATATATATATATATATATATATATATATATATATATATATATATATATATATATATATATATATTCCTGCTCACGGCAGGTTATTTTTTCACCCACTTTACTTTCTTCTTATTTAGATTACATTGGTGCTAATAACTTCCCCAATACATTCCTTCGCATTATTGTCTGTTAGATCTCATTAATACTGTGTCCAAACATGGAAAAACGAGCCCTTAGGTATACACTCCTTTCGCTTATATATATATATATATATATATATATATATATATATATATATATATATATATATATATATATATATATATATATATATTACGTGTGTGTGTGAAAGTCACAGTGAAAAACATATAAACTACATTTATTCTGAACTTTCGGCCAGGGACCAACTCTGATGTAAGGCCGGTCCCTGACCGAAAGCTCAGAATAAATGTTGTTTGTTTTTCACCCTGACTTTCACACACACACGCACACGTGTGTGTGTGTCTGTGAAGAGCAAGCGAATAAATATAAAACGAAACACACACCCAGAAAAATTCGCTGATGAGTTCAAATGGAAACACAAGCCCACGCGCAAACGTATCTTCCGTAAAGAAAGAAAGTAACGGAAGAGCAACAAACGTCACTCGAAAAGATCTCCAAACCAGCCACCTCGACATCGAAAAGACACGATAACAGGGGGACGGGTAGTCGAGGGTGCACGGCCGCAGAACGAGTGACCATGACCTCGGCGTGAGGAGAGGAAAGGCTGCTCCTCGCCGACCTTGGCCGCAAACCGGGAAGGAGGAAGCCGGTCAAGGTCTGTCGGTCAAGGTTTCACCTTGAGCCACAGCCCCGGCTCTAGAAGGGGCGTCTTTTCCAAACGAGGAGCCGCCGGAGAAGACCCTGAACGGCACTCGGCGACCTTGGCCTTCTTGGCGAAAGCGAACGCGGAAGAGGAGGCCACAATCCTCTCCCCGCTTCCGTTGGTTTATCCTTCCGCGCAGCCCGCGGCAGTTTGTCGACCCCAGTTGCGTATTTTCCAATGCTGGTGCTGCACGGAGGAAGTGTGGCGCTACATCGCACGCGAGAGAGAAAACAGAAAGTGAGAAGCCTTCCAGCGCCTCCGAGAGGAGCGCTCGCGCGCTATTGGTTCCTCGCGTGACGTGACGTATCTGGGCGACCGCGCGTTTGCAAACAGGCCCACGCACGCACGGAGGAATGCACGGCAACTCTTCGCAGCTGTTCAATCGTATGGAAGCACTCCCTTGGGCATGCGAACGTTCGGGGTGTGGCTGTTCACCTTTGGAGGGGGGGGGGGGGGGGGAGCGCATAGTTGGCACTTTACATTGACATAATAGGCAGGGGCTCGTGTGGACAGGGAGAGGGTTGGCGGACCTTCACTCCCTTCCACCTGTACCCTGATAGGGAACTGCGCACGCCACGATTTCTACATTTGCTTTCTGCATCCCCCTTCCCTTCTCTTTCAAGAAGCTAAGCTGAACCATGCTTCCGCAAGGATTCATTGAACCCATTGGCACGGTTTTTTTAAGCCGCTCGCCAAGGTTAACTAGCGCTTCTTCTTTTCCCGAGTCAGAACCTTTTTCTTTTCACTTCTGTTCTTTTTTTAATCCGACTATTTTCTCCTCTGCCTGTCTGTTTTATCCCCACCCCTCGAGTTTTTTTTTTTTTTTCTATTAGGGTGTCCTCACTAAAACAGTTATCCTTACATTTTCCTTCCGACAATCTTGCTTTTTTTCTTTTTAAATGAATAAGCAATGATTCATTTGCAAGGGTTGAAAGAGTGCCTCTTTTCTTGAATCAACCCCTTCATCATCCGTGCCATGAGACCGGTGACCCTCACGTGCGATTTGAAGTTCCAACGTACTATAACCTCCGAGCTGGTTTCGATCAGCAATGTGCTTGAGTTGGAAGCACGTTGCCAATTGACATGGTGAACTTCAGCTGCGTTTCGGTGAACTACGTCGGTCCGATCGACATTCGCGTGCAAAATAGTCGCCAGTTCGAAATGACCATCTAATCTACTGAAGGGCCTCCGCGTCGACATGTGCAACGACGGCGACGCGCATTAGTGAATCGCCAGCTACAGCCAGGCAACAAATACGACGTTGATCATCGACTGGAAAAACAGAAATACAAAGAAGTTTGGATGTTCTCCATTTCCTTTACACGAGGTTAAAGCCAAGTATAACCAGATTTGATGATATCGACGATCATTGCGAAGCCACACTAGTGCCACCGAACGAGAAAATGTTACATTAGCCTCGACGTCAAGCACCTAGTTCTTATTTACGAAGATTACTGCTTGTGAAACACATGCGGCTTATTTACTTACAGTACGGACATGTGCATGCTCGCTCATCATATTGAAAGACACAGCGTTTAGTTAATGATTGAATGTCATAATAGTTTGCTCTAAAATCTCAGCTGAGCCGTGGAAGTGCCACTGCTGAAATCCGCGAAAGTGTCGATGACTAGCATAATTAGCGCATTTCATACGTTGTTTTTAACTGAAACTAAGAACCTTCCATTTTCACTGATTTCAATACGACGAGCCAGCATTCAGCTGTAAATAAGCCACATGTTCTGTAAGTAAGCCACATGTGTTTCACAACCAGCAGCATCCCCGCGTAAATAAGAACTAAGTGGTTAACGTCGAGCCTAATGTAACGTTTCCTCGTTCGGTGCAGAATGCTACCAATGCATTGACCTCGGGTCAGTAGAAAACCAAGCTGAGTGCAGAAAGCATCATGGGAAGCGCGGATCAAGTGTGGCTTCACAATTATAGTCGATATCGTCAAATCTTATTATACTTAGCTTTTCGCCCCTTGGGACGGAAACGAACAACATGCGAATTTGCCTCTTTGGATTTCTAGTATTGCTGTCGATGATCCACGTCGCATTTGATGCGTGGTTGCCGCTGGCGATTCACTCGTGCACGTCGCCGTCCATGCACATGTTGACGCGGAGGCACTTCAGGTTTATAAGCTGGAGCTACTTCGCACATTGAAACTATCACCACCTAATCAAAACCATTCGCAGGTGCCTCACGCACGGTGGCGCATTGGCGTGAGCGGCCGCCTGATCCTTCTTGTCTCTTTGTCGTCGTTCTGTTCTCGCTGTGTGGCAGCTTGGGCTAGTTGGTATGGTATGACGATAGTTATAGCGCGAAAACAAAACGACGACTAACTATCGGCAACTGCAAAGTAGCGAGGGTGCGTCCGCACGATGAAACAGCCGTGAACACTTCGTGTGTACGTGTGTGGTGCGTGCGTTTGAGGGCGCACACGTCCCCAGCCTTGTGACCTCGGGAGGAAGGACCAGCCGGCTTCCTCTTCGCTATCTTTCTTTTGTCTCTCGCGTGCCATGCGGCGCCAGCATCTCAAAATACGCACCCCGCTTCCCAAAGCGGCGTCGCTCTCTCCTCCGCCCCTCTGAAGGACAGCGAGGAGGAGCCGAAGTAGTTCAATGCCAGCCGCGATCGTAGACCCAGGAAGCGGGCGCCGAGAGAAAGTTGTTTCCTTCCCGCTTTCACTTTTCCGAGCGCCCTTCCTCGCGGCCTGCACCGCGAAGTGCGTTCCACTTAGAAGTCGGTCGTTACTCTCTCGCGCTTGCTGTGAGAGGAGAGCTCGATGACGGCTGTGGAGGGAAGCGGAGGCCCTTTTCGCGTTCATGGCTGGTGCGATAGCACGTTCTGGAGGTGCTGTACGATGATACGGCGTAATAAGAGTCGTGGCAGCTTGAAGAACACGAGCGCTCGTGTCCTTCGTGTCCTTCCAGTCTCCGTGTCTTCGTTTTGTTCTCGCGTTATACCTATTGTAATAAGAGTCCTTGTATATTTGGTACACGTGCTCATCGGATGACAAAGCCATGCGACAAATTCGCTGCAATTGCCTTGAAAATGTGTGATGTCTGAAGAAACTCATTTGCGATGTTCCGATCTGAACGGAGCCGCGTGCGATGATCATGCAGCGTTCTGCGGAGCTAGGAGAGGAGTCTGTGGACGGGATCATAGTCCTCATACAGGACGCCTTTTTAACTGGCATCTCAAACAACCGTGACCGTAGCGGAAAGACGGACAAACAGACGGACAAACAGAGAGCATCGCTGTATGCGTTTACAGCCGCTCCGCTTGCTGCAAACGCATACAGCGATGCTCTCTCTTGAGTGTGAACGAACCGACCCCAGACTCCTCCCTCTTTTCTCCCCTCGTCTTCAACCTAGCGTGGACGCGCCCAAAATCCAAGGTGCATGTCGAGAAGGCCAGCAGGACGAGTTCACTCTGCGCTCTAGGGGTGGCGCGTTGCTCTCCAGCTGATTCCGAGCTCACTACCAGAACAGAGAGAAGGTTAACAACCCTCGCTGTCGCCTGCTTTTACGTCCTCTGTGTTATCGGGCACTGCGGGGTGCAAGAATGAATGCCTCTTCTTCTGAAAAGGAAAGCCGCGGAACGAGTAACATAGATATATAAAAGCAGTCATGCGGGGCGAGGATAAGAGCGGCAGGGTTGGCCGCGGTCGGGCGATGTCATTCTCGCGTGACAGGTAGGTTCTGGGAGAGCGCGGCCCTTGGATTTGAAGGCGATTGCTTGGCGAAGGTGGGCGTCCCAGCAACCGTCTTCCCCTCAGGCACTGCGCCGTGCTCCTGACTGGGCTGCAGAAATTAGGTGCCTTGCTCCTCTACTACTACCACCACCACCACCTTTCCTGGCCTCTTCTGAATAATGGAACAGCCGGCTTCTGCCACTTGTGTTTTCTTTCCTTATTGTGATTTTCTTATCATTCCTTTTTCAAAGCGTTGCTGCGGAATATTGCTTCATTCCACGAAGGTCAAGGGCATTCGTTGTGGTGGAGCGTACCACTAATTTTTTTGAGTGCGGGGTAATTATAACGCGAACGCATAAGCAAATCAGCCACCGTTTATTTGTAATAACAAACTATTTAATATTTAACTACACATAAGGCAGATGAAAACGTTTACTGAAATAAATAAAATAACAACACCCAAAGAAATTCTGATTTGTATAACGGGAAGAGCGTAGTATACAAAATCTGCGGGTGGGTATCTGTAGCACTGTACCCATGCGTTGTCTCTCAAATGAAGTTAATGTAGAATAGGACACTGAAGTACACTGTAACTGTCGATGAGGTTAGAAAGACTGTGCGCACGAGACATTTCAGGCGACAAAGCAGCCGAAACAGATTGGGTAACAGCTTTTTATTAAAGGTGAAGGGGATTTTATACTTAAGAAGCTGGATACTCTGGGCAGAATGTCTTGGTACTTCAAGTTTACCACTAAACTGGGAGTACTTCTCAATTGTTTCTCAATAAATGCGACGTAAAAGACGGATCCATCAGCTTACTTTCAGTAGTATACTAATTGTTTGCAAAGGCAGTTCTGAATAGGATAAGCGAAACACTTTAATCAACATTACTGGAAACATTTCGGCGCGCACACAGTAGAGGAAAACGGAGTTGTGAGTTCTCGCCCGTTTGTCTTCTCGCCTTTCATTTTTGCTGTATTGTGTGCAGGCTGAAATTTTTCCAATAATGTCCTCAAACCAACTCGCTCAGGTTTCCATATTATTACATTACACTTTAATCAAATTACAGATAAAGCTGGCTTCAGAAATGGGAACTCTACATATTGAACCACAGTATGGGCGTCGGCAGGGAAGGGGGGTAAAAAATTATCGTCCCCCTGCCCACCACCTAAGACTAAATCCTGATTTATTTATTGATTGATATGTGGCGTTTAACGTCCCAAAGCCATTATGAGAGACGCCCTAGTGGAGGGCTTCGAAAATTTCCACACCTAGTGTTCTTTAACGTGCACCCAAATCTGAGCACATAGCCGGTCCTACCGCATTTTCGCTTCCATCGAAAATGCAGCCGCCGCAGCAAGTATTCGATTCCGCGACCTGATCAGCAGCCGAGTACCTTAGCCACTAGACCATCGCGGCGGGGCAATCCCGACGACGTCATGTAATCAATCGAGTGATTCAGAAATCTGCTGAGGGCATATATACTACATATACTGCTGATATACTACATAACGGCATTCGACTCGACTACAGCAGTTCTGGAGGTATTGCACCTTGATGGAGAACTTGAAATACAACTAAATACCATAGACAACATCTGCAAAGACTGCGAATTTACTCTTCTTCTTCACAACAAAATTTTTGATCAATCGCGACCCATCAAGGGTTCAGGGAGGGAGAACCAAGTTATTTACGCAACATCGTTCACTATACATGATTCGAGAAGCGAAGGGGAAAGACTGGCAAAAAGAACGGTTACTTTAACAGAACAACATTTATTTAGATAAAGCAAAGTGCTGGAGAGACTTTAATACGGCGTCTCCAGTTACACAGCCATCCCTCTTCTGCTTCCTCTTTCCCGTAGCCCGCACACTGTCACGCACCCGTGCGCTTGGTTCGCTTTGGTGTCACATATACCGGGTGTTTAAAAAAATGTGCCCAATGTTCCTAAAAAATCAGGAAAAGGCGCTATTTGCTCTCTGTCTTCACAGTTGCTTTTTATATAGTGGCAGGCATCTTAAGACGGTTGAATATGTTATTTGAAACGGTAATTAGGAAAGTTGAAATAATGTTTTAATCAGTCGAGTTAGGCAGTTAAGTAAAAGTGAGAATTGAAATCCTTCATGCGAAAAAACCGATTGCCGCTTTGAGATTTCGGAAAAGCGGCCGCTAGTAATAACTGCGAATTAATTAAATTCTCCCAAAGTCTGCGGCGAAACCGAAACGCAAAAGAGCGCAACTCAAATGAGGGAGCGTTGTTATATTAACCATCAACCGACTTTGCTGTGTGGGTGTGTGTAAGCTGTGCTCGCAATAGACTCTTTTCATGAATACGCCGCCTGCAGGTGAGTTTTTCGTCAGTTTCGATTTTGCCAAGGTTTCTGGGAATGAAGCTGTCATGTATAGGGCAGGTGGTGTGTGCACGCGCTTCGTACGTGCATCCTACCACCAGTGAAAGTAGTTCCACAATAGCGCCCGTATCTTCAACGTGAAATATAAAAATTCCTCCATAATTTTCTTCGTGGAGTTTTGAGACGGAACGCAGCTCACAACAGTAAGGTATTGGTATCTCTTTTAAATTACTTGTTGTGAATTCACGATTCTGAGCGCGCGAAACAGTCCCGCCTGCTTACGTGTACCTCAAACGCTGAGCGGCGTCTGCGTCTACATGAAACGCTGGTGCTAGCCACCATACTGGTGCGGCGTGGTGCCGTCTGCTCCGGATGGCGGCAAGGAGTAGTTCGCGTAATGGGCGCTTGGGGAGCCCTTTTACAAAAAAAAGGGATATTAAATGGCAAAAGTATTACGGCTAGGTGGCGTAAGCCACCACCCGATCTAAAGGGTACAGCCGTACCATCCATCCATCCATCCATCCATGCAGAAATTGGGTCGTAGAAGATGCAGGAGATGAAGAAGATGAAAATGACGTTCGGTAGCGCGAAGAGATAACGATTTCATTACGCCCCCAGATTATACACCAATATTTGAAGCGGAATTAATGGCCGTTATACTAGCTATTCGTAAACTTCCTGCGACTCATTCGACAGCTGTGATAGTGTCTGACTCGTATTCCGTGTGTTCATTCTTATCATCGTCGTCGACATCAGCAGTACTAGAGACTTTTAAATCATTAATACCAGCAAACATTCGTCTAGTGCGAATGATATGGGTGCCAGGCCATCGTAGTATATTTATAAACGAGATGGCTGACGCACTTGCGCGAACATCTCTTGATCTTCCGATTGTGCCAATAATGCCTCCTACAGCTTATGTAACAGCAGCGAGGTTTAGAAAACTTTCCCTTCTTGGAGACTCATCAAAAATCATGATACCGAATCCAGATTTCTCGCACCTGCACTTCAAATGGAATAATAAATGGTGTCCCACGCGTAAATTGGAAGTCTTGATAACAAAATTACGTTGCCGTGTACCACCTCTTAATTTCTACTTAAACAGGTCTGGTCTGGTGCCATCCCCTCTGTGCTCAAGCTGTAACGAACCTGAACATGTCGACCATTTTCTTATCACATGTCACCGATTCAAAAATCAAAGAAAAAACTGCTCGAAATTTTATTAAGAAAATTAGGAATATCACTTAATACTCCCAATATTTTGTCTTTTGGGGCCACTTCACAGGGACACAGCGACAGGAACATCTGCGGGGCTCTCTGCGAATTCATATATAACACAAGAAGATTACCTTGCTGAGTTAGTCATCAGCTCTTCAATTTTACTAGCCAGACTACCACTTATTTTTTAGCTGATACACTGCAATGATTCAACTTTCAGGAGAATTTTATATAACGATTCCACCTCAGATATTCAACAAATTCTATTATTTCTCCCCCCCCCCATTTTTTTCTTTTTTTGACATTGCGCCAAATTAATTTCACAGTCAAAACACAGTAATCATATTCCCCTAATCTAGAAAATCTATAGGTATTGACTTGCGTTAACCACCGGCTTCTTGGCCAATCCCCCTTAGTGGGTGAGAGCCACAAAAGAAAGGAACATGCAAGCAAGCAAGATAACGATGATGCAAGAGATAACGATGATCCATCCATCCATCCATCCATCCGTCCGTCCGTCCGTCCGTCCATCCATCCATCCGTCCGTCCGTCCGTCCATCCATCCATCCATCCATCCATCCATCCATCCATCCATCCCTCCATCCATCGTAGTTATCATTAGTGGCCGAGTTTTTGTAATCTTAAAGCAGCAATAGGTTTCCCGCATCAAGAGCTTGAATTCTCCTATTTGACTTAACTGCCGAACTCCACTAATTCAAAAGTTAATTTAACTTTCGCAATTACCATTCCAAATGATGTCTCCGACCTTCTTAAGATACCTGCCACTACAGAAAAAAGGCAACTGTGAGGACAGCGAGAAAATACCGTCTTTCGCTGATTTTAAACAATATTGGACACATTTCTTGAAACACCCTGTACATTACAGCTCCAGCCTCTGACCGACTCGGCTCGCACATTGGTCGTGGTCTGGCGCCATCCTTCGAGTTCATGCTCGCACAACAAGAGCGCGCACAAACGAATACCTGAGCATAAGTGTGAATTAAGATTAACAGTGAATATAGAAGTAATTTACGGCTTGCATATGACTGCGCGTGCCCTCCACCAAGGAGGGGGCCAGAGATGGTGACGAACGGCAAAGAAAAGGAAAGCCTAAATTGAAAAAGTGTAAAAGTATGATTGAAGATGAATATGCAGAAGATGAAGATGATGTTCGGTGGCGCGACAAGATAACGATGATTCAAGATTGGCAACCGTACATACGCAAGAATATGTAATGTCCATGTTTAGGTAAGTCGCACAAAAGAGGCTTCCCAGGCGAAGAAATTTAACCGCAGGGTCAATTGCTCTTGGAACGTATTTGAAAACAAGCCACAACTTTAGCTAAAAATAGCCAAAGGTGTAGCCAAGTCTAAGTATGCTCTCTTTTAAAACGATACCGACAAAAATGACGCAGAGAGTGGCTTTTGAAGCAGCCATCGTGGCTTCACTGGGTGACGAAAATTGCGCCAGCATGACTTCCTGGTGAGGTGAATCTCGTTATGAAAGTGCAAAGATCTGTGTAGGCAATAGTGCTGTATTTTTTTTTTCTTAATCGCTCTCACGTGTCTCTTGCACTGGTGTATAATTAAATAACGCAATGAATAAATCAGTTGAAAGTTGCACTTTTTCTCGTCCATTTCTGTTTGTCTCTGCGTCTTCTTCGTTGGTTTCCTTTTTAAAACAGTGCATAATTTAGATATAAAAAATTAGCCACAATCGTCGCCTTACTGTTATAGCTATATCGTTTATTGTTAGCGCTCTTGCTTTCGTTGCATTTGCTGCTGGCGCTGCGGTGGACCTTAATCCCTACTCCTATACCTAGGGGGCACCGCGCACTGGTAGGCATGGGTGAAGCCGGAGATTGGCTTGCCGAGGCTAGCAAAATCCCGCGACGTTCCCTCCTATACCGCTTTTAATTTATTTTATGACAGAAAGTATACTCAGACCTCAGAAATGAACAGCTATATAGCATGCATGCACGGAGGAGACCATACACACTCGTTATACAGTATCCTCCACCGTTAGCACGTCGCCGAATCAAACAATGCGCTTCCATGTGGATTTCAATATGAAAGCACTACGTTGTAGAGATAAATTAGTGCTAATGCAGAATTATTTGTGTTATAGTTATTACATCTTTTACAAATCAATTAAACAATAGTAAGCCTCTAAGCGTCGAGAAGGACGATTGTTGTCAATCAGTCGGGTCGGCGGAAGGATTTTGTTAGTAACGAGTGCCGAGAACGTGGAAAAAAGGCCGCCAAAAAGGATATAGTTCTGCCAGACCCCTGAGTGAGTGAATAAACTTTTATTTCGTCCAGCAACATGCGATAAAACGCGCATCCAGTTGATCCTTCGACGGCACCGATAGGTCTAACCTACTGGCTCAATCCCGCTGGGCGGCAAAGTTTTGGTCTTCATACACGGGACTTCGCGGAAGCGCCTTTCACTCAGCTTGGTGAACTTCAGGCCCGGCGACCCGCACTCCCACATCATGTGAGACAACATAGTAGACTCGTCACAGGGCAGCACAAGAACTGAGTAGGAGTTGGTTTGCATGCAGGAATGTGAATGTAACCGCCTGCGGCCTGCTAGTTTGGAATGAAGCGGAGGGAGGACCCTTGTATATGAATGCTATCCTACCTAAGTAAGAGAATTCAGTTATTTCATTGTGCGTGCTAGTCCCCGGTAGGAAATTCACCCGTTCTGAGAGCAGCGTGGTCGGTAAAGTCACGCGCAGCTTTGTGTGCAAACTCGTTAAGGATTCAAGGAACCCCCCTCAATCGCCCCTACGTGGGAAGAAAACCAGAAGACAGCGTGTGTGCACAGAGCTGTCGTCTTTTTTAATGCGAATCATTTCTTAGCGAACTTCGCTAACTTTGACCGTATCTGTCTATCTATCCATCTATCTATCTATAGCCGCTTACGACTTCTAGCTCTTCTGGCCGTTTCGATAATCAGATCGATCTATACCAAAAGTGGTATCTTATAGGATGACTATATGATAAGCAAAAGGTGTTAGTTGCAACATAAAAATCATGACGTGTATTTCATGAATGTCATGATTTACATGTCATGGTCTTGCTACTCTTGCGGTGTTCTTTTTTTCACATGACATATTTCAAAACTGGTATAGGACATGAATGGATGGCGAGCATACGTGACAGGTCCTAACGTGCAAATTATGACATACATGTCATGTAAGTGATGACTACACGCCACGCTCATGGTGCACTCACGGCCGTTTCACTGGTTTCACATATACCGAATTTGGTGTTACATGACGTCAATGGATGACGAAGCTACATGACTGGTGCAAACATGATAGCCATGACATGCATGTCATATGTGTCATGACTACATGCCACGCTCACGGTGTGCTCGCGGTCGTTTCGCTAGCTTCACACACACCTAATTTGGTATTACGGGACGTGAATAGATCATGAAGGTATATAACTGATGCGAATTGATAATCATGAGATGCGTGTCATATAAGAACATGACTACAAGCTACGCTTAGCCTCTCATGGCCGTTTCGCTTGTTTCACGTACGCTGAATTTGCTTTTCCGTGACGTACGTGAATGGATGAAGATGGTACATGATTGGTGCAAACAGGATAATCATGGCATGCGTGTCATGTAAGAACATGACTGCATACCACGCTCATGATGCGCTCACGGTCATTTCGATAGTTTCTCATGTACCAAATTTGGTATTATGGGACCTGAATGAATGTCGAAGGGATATGACTGGTGCGAACAAGATAATAATGAGATACGTGTCATGTAAAAACATGACTACATACCACGCGCTCATAATGCGCTCTCGGCCGTTTCGCTATAGCTTCTAGTATACCAGACTTGGTATTACGTGATGTGAATGGACGACGAAGGTAAACGACAAGTCCAAACATGATAATCATGACACGCGTCTCATGTAAATCATGACTACGAGCTACACTTATAGCGCGCTCGCGGCCGTTTCGCTAGCTTCACATGTACCAAATTTTATGTTACGTGACATGAATGGACAACGAACAGAAACGCCAGGCGCAAACATGATAATCATGACATGGCAGTCATGTACGGCATAACGCATAACTTACGTCCGCCTCGTAACGTTGCGCTCATTTAAAAGTGGCATATCGACCTTCCTGAATCGTGCTTCGAAAATCATCGATTCCCACTGTGCGTAGGACCTACCAATTTTTTTGTATGTATTCACTGCGATTACCTGTCGGGCTAACCGGCCTTTCTGGAATGCCCTGGCGGCCGCTTTCGACCCTGTTTCTCCGACCGTCTTGCATGAAGTTTGCTCTGCCACCTCGGGGTCCGTCGTCCGGTCAGAGGCGTAGCTGATGAATTTTCTCAGCTTATCCACGACGGCAACTGCAAAACTGTCGGGCTAACCGGCCTTTCTGGAATGCCCTGGCGGCCGCTTTCGACCCTGTTTCTCCGACCGTCTTGCATGAAGTTTGCTCTGCCACCTCGGGGTCCGTCGTCCGGTCAGAGGCGTAGCTGATGAATTTTCTCAGCTTATCCACGACGGCAACTGCAAAAGCCTCGCCGTTTCGGTACGCGGCAGCTTCCACGAGGCTTCGATATTGTCCTATTTGCTGTAGTATCGTCGGCACTGTTGCCTTGGGACGACCTGAGTAGTGCACTGGATGTACAGGCTGTTTCACACGGGAAATCTCGACGCGCCTGGCATCGTGATGGGGCCAGCGTTGCAACCACACGCCGTCCGCAGCTCGCGCGTGCGCTGGTGATTCAGGATTGTAGTCTTGAGCCGCGTCGTCTGCTATGGCGGCTCTTGCCGTGTTCCTTGCCAGCAAGCGGATATCATTGTTAGTGCAGTGTTACGATCGGCCCTGGGGAGCCAAGCAGGAAGTGGACTGTTACGATCGGCCCTGGGGAGCCAAGCAGGAAGTGGACTGTTACGATCGGCCCTGGGGAGCCAAGCAGGAAGTGTTTGGGGGAGAACCGGTTCGTGACTCGCGGTGGCGGCCACCCCCACCTCCCCATTCGGGTTCCTCCTCGCCGGGAGAGCTACGCGGTCTGCTGTGCGTTCGTGACCATATTTGGTAACATTTTGGGGCGCCGGGACCATATATGGTGTTGGATTGTGCCACTCCTTGTGTTGTGAGAGGTGTTTTCCCCTCCCTCGTGGCCGAGGTGCCGGCGACACCGTATTGGCTGACGATGCGGACAAGACGCCCAGTGTCAACAACGTGGCGCTATAAAATGCCGAAGACGTTTTGTATCGCACGCACTCTTCTCTCTTTGGGTCACTTGACCACTTCTCCACATGTAAATAAATCTCTGTTGTTCGTTCGGGCGCTTCTTCTCGCTGAATTGTTGGACGATGGATCCTGCGACGGGGCCAGCTACCGAAAACGAGACCGGCAGGACCCGGAGTCCCAACAACTGGTGGCAGCGGTGGGATGCTGATAACCCCGAAAGCGACCACTGGACGGAGTGAGCCCGAAGTTCAACAACAGGACGACAGGAGAAGAATTACACGAGCTCATCGACTTCCAAAGGGAATCGAACGGCACTTCTGAGAGGCACGACGCCGGAGACATGACTGCGAACTGGGTGAGTGCCGGCTTTCTCTGTTAAATTTTACCAGGCATTTACTCTATGTGTTAAGTAAAAGCTGGTAGAGAGGGGCTGTCTTGGTCATTGGGTTAACAGGTAACTTGCGTCAGGCAGAAATTGTGTGATAGCTTGGTTAAGCTCTTTCTGTCAGTGGCGTCAAGGTTAACAGTGGCAGGGCAGGATTCCGTATAAGAGCTTTTGAAGCTTTATTTGTAGACTAAGTTAACGGAAAACTTGAGGCAAGGCAGGTATCTAGAGCTGTCGTTGCCGTCAAGGTTAATTAGTTGCAGGACAGGAGTCTTTGTGGAACAGAGACAGCGGTACTGGAGGCAGTCATGAATCTGAAATCCCTGCGAAAGTCCATGTTGTTGCTTCTTGCAAGGGAGTTGAATCTGGAGGTGTCGGACTCTCAAAGAAAGCCAGAGCTGATAGAGGCGATTCTCGCATTGGGGGCGGAGGATGACGAGCTGTCAGAATGTGTCGAGGAGATTCAGGAGAGGCAAGCGGCAGAGGCCGATAGAAAGGCGGCCGAGGCCGAAGCAAAGGCGGCGGAAGCCGAAAGGAAAGCGGCAGAAGCCGAGGCAGATAAGATGCGAAAGCACGAGCTTGAAATGAAGCGCCTCGAGCTAGAGATTAGCCATAATAGTAGAGCAGGAGGCAGCGAGGCATCCGGTACAGCAGAGCGGGCCAGGTTCAAAATGACGGACCTAATGAGATCGTACAAGCTAGGGGAGGACATTGGGCTGTTCCTCGTCAACTTTGAGAGAACTTGTGAAAGGCAAGGTTTCAGCCAGGATACATGGTCTCAACGCTTGTTGTCCCTACTTCCGGGGGAGGCCTCAGAAGTAATCGCGCGCCTCACGAAAGAGGAGGCTGACGAGTACAGTGAGGTAAAGTCGAGCCTTCTCAAGAAATATAGGTTGTCAGCGGAAGGTTTCAGACAAAAATTTCGCAACGCCGTAAAAGAGAACAATGATTCGTACCCGGAGTTTGCTTACAAGTTAATGGCCAACATGGGGGAGTGGCTGAAAGAGGCAAAGGCGTATGGGAATCATGACAAGGTGCTCGAGTGTATCGGTCTGGAACAATTCTATCAAAGGTTACCAGAAAAGGTGAGGTTCTGGGTTCAGGATAGACCAGACGTGAACACCGTAACAAAAGCCGCAGAGCTCGCTGAAGAATTCGTTACGCGCCGCGCCCTCGGGGCAAACAGCGAGCCTAAAAGGGAAAAATTCCTACGGCCGAATAAGGCGCCGTTTAGAAAACAACCGACAAGTCTCGCACAAAAGGGTGAGGAAAACAATTCATCTAACCATGGGGCGTCGGCAGAGGCAAGCAAAAGGAAATTTGAGGCGAGAAAACCGGCTGCTTGTTTCAATTGCCACGAAACAGGGCACTTCGCGAAAGACTGCCCGAAAGAAAAAGTGGCCTTTTTATCTATAAATGAAGCCGACGAGAACATGAAGTTGTTAGAGCCCTATATGTACGACCTTACCGTGAACGGCAAGCAGTGTCGGGTTCTTAGAGACTCCGCAGCCACTATGGACGTAGTTCATCCGTCTTTTGTTCAGTCCGGACAGTATTCAGGAGACTGTGCCTGGATTAGACAAGCCGTAGAAGCAAACAGTCAGTGCCTTCCCGTAGCTAAAGTTGTCCTTAAAGGCGCATTTGGAACATTGGAAACAGAAGCCGCGGTATCGCCATATCTACCCCCTCAGTATCCTTGCTTATTTTCAAATAAGTCAGATCAAATGCTGAAGGAGAAAGGTCTAACGTTGGGAGAAGGCATAGTGCAGGCACTGACTAGATCGAAGGCACGTGCGCTGGCTGCGAGAGCAACATTCACTGAGGCAAACAAGCCTCAAATCGACAACGGGCCTGGTTGCGAGTTGGACACCACGGAAACAAATCGACGTGTGCGAGAACAGGCTGCAGAAGCCGTAGTCGCGGAGGCAACCATTCCTAAAGGCGACGTTGAACCTCCTCCCGAATTGGAAGGGGTCAATTACGCCTCGTTGACCGAGCAAATAGAGAATGCCATTGCTCCCAAGCCGATTCCTGGTAGTACAGAGGATAGCACAGATGGTGACACATTGCAGGTACTAGGAACTACAAAAGAGTTGTGTGTCATGCCAACTTCGGATAATTTCAGTCGGCTGCTGCAGGTGAGCCCCGCTTCATTAATAACCGAACAAAAGGGTGACCCAACGCTTAAGCAATTCCAGGACAGTTCGAAAGAGGGAATCGCCAAACGAAATGTGAGATTCCAAGAGAGGAGAGGCATACTCTATCGAAAATATCTAGATAGGCGAGGAGTAGAATTTGACCAGGTAGTCGTACCTCAGGCGTATCGTCAGGATTTGCTTAGTTTGGTGCATGGAGAATCATGGTCAGGCCACTTAGGCGTAAAGAAGACGAAAAATCGTCTCTTACAGGAATACTACTGGCCTGGATGCTTTAAAGATGTAGAGAGGTTTGTAAAATCTTGCGATGTGTGTCAGCGAGTGGGTAAGCCGGGAGATAAGGCGAAATTTCCAATGAAGCTGGTACCCGTAATCACGGAACCCTTTCGTCGGTTGGTAATTGACACAGTAGGTCCTTTGCCCAAGACAACTTCAGGCTACCGTCACATCCTGACCTTAATCTGCCCAGCTACTAAATTTCCAGAGGCGGTCCCGCTAAAAGAGCTAAGTTCCGTCGAAGTAGTGAACGCACTTCTGTCCGTGTTTGCCCGGGTAGGCTTTCCTGCCGAGATACAATCAGACCAGGGCACCATTTTCACGAGTGCCTTAACGACAACCTTTCTAGAGCGGTGTGGCGTGAAATTATTGCATAGCTCAGTCTACCATCCGCAGTCGAACTCGATAGAAAAGCTTCACTCCGTGATGAAGCGAGTGTTAAGAGCCTTATGTTTTGAACGGAAAACTGACTGGGAAATGTGCTTACCTGCAACGATGTTTGCACTAAGAACTGCACCACATGAGACAACAGGGTTTACGCCAGCGGAACTTGTTTACGGCCGCAGACTGCGGTCTCCTCTTCGTATGCTGAGAGAGTCGTGGGAAGGTCAGGGTGATGATCCTGTAGTAGTGGAATATGTCCTCACCTTATTGGATCGTCTAACAACAGCCCAAGAACTGACCGAGAGTGCGATGACCAAAGCACAGCAGAAGGCTAAGCTTTACTACGATCGGACCGCTAAAGCACGACACTTTGCTGTAGGAGACAGGGTCATGTTGTTGAGGCCCTCCCAAAAGAATAAGCTTGAAGTGCAATGGGTCGGCCCGGCCGAAATTACTCGAAAATTGTCTGACACCAACTATGTGGTAAAATTACCAGGAAGTCGTAAGGCACACCAGGTGTATCATAGCAACTTACTCAAACCCTACAAAGAGAGGGAAGCCATCGTGAACATGACTTTAAATGTTCCGGAAGAGGTTCCGGCAGAAATCCCTGAATTAGCTCCCGAATCGGACGAAGTCCCGATCGAGAAAAGAGTTGAGGATTTAGTATCAAAGTCACAACTAACAACGAAGCAGAAGCAGGAATTGCGTGGTCTTTTGACCGAGTTTCAGGACAGATTTGTAAGCGAGCCAGGCCGGACATCCGTCCTCACTCATGACATAGAGCTTACCTCGTCGGAACCGGTAAGATCTAAGACGTATCGGGTGTCACCTCGCCGGCTTGAGCTAATAAAAGCAGAGGTTAACAGGATGCTGGAATTGGGTGTGATTGAGCCGTGTGAAAGTGATTACACTTCCCCGTTAATTCTCGTGGAGGTACCCGGCAAAGATCCGCGTCCTTGCGTAGACTATCGTAAGTTAAACCTCATCACCAAGGATCAGACATACCCAATTCCCCACATTGAGGAACGCGTCGAGAGGGTAAGCAGCGCGCAATTCATCTCAACGCTAGACCTAGTGAGAGGTTACTGTCAGGTGCCGCTCACCGAGAGGGCGAGCCGGTATGCTGCATTTATTTCACCATTGGGGACATTCCGCCCTAAAGTGTTGAGTTTCGGCCTAAAGAACGCGCCTTACTGTTTTTCCAACTTAATGGATAAGGTTTTGCGTGGTCAAGAGGACTTCGCATTGCCTTACTTGGACGACGTCGCCGTGTTTTCCTCGTCCTGGCCAGAACACTTGACGCATTTGAGAGCAGTACTGACACGCCTACGCGAAGCAGGTTTAACGGTAAAGGCGCCCAAGTGTCAGCTAGCACAAGCAGAGGTACTGTATCTCGGGCATGTTATCGGTCGAGGGCATCGCCGTCCCTCTGAAATGAAAGTGGCAGCTATCCGAGACTTTCCCCAGCCCCGAACGAAAACCGATATTCGGGCTTTTCTTGGAATAGCTGGTTACTATCGTAAGTACATCCCTAGATATTCCGACATTGCCAGCACTCTTACTGACGCGTTGCGCAAGACCGAGCCCCAAATGGTCGACTGGGATGAGGAGAAAGAAAAGGCTTTCCGCGTTTTGAAAGCGGCCTTGTCGAGCCAACCTTTGCTTAGTTCACCGGACTACTCGAGGCCTTTCATAGTACAATGCGACGCTAGTGATAGAGGCATGGGGGCAGTTCTTAGTCAAAGGGATGAGGGGGATCAAGAGCATCCCGTCCTATATGTTAGCCGGAAACTCACCCTTCGCGAGCAGGTTTACAGCGCTAGCGAAAAGGAATGTGCGTGCTTGGTTTGGGCAGTCCAGAAACTGGCTTGTTATATTGCCGGAAGCAAGTTCATTGTGGAAGTGGACCACTGTCCTCTCACCTGGCTACAGACCATGTCCTCTAAGAACGGCCGCCTGCAGCGTTGGAGCCTCGTTTTGCAACAATATACGTTTGAAATACGCTACAAAAAGGGTGTACTCCATGGCAACGCTGATGGCTTAAGTCGATGCCCCTGACGCGAGAGGATGTCTCGAGAACTCTGGCATTTTTTTCCTGACCTAAACAAGAGCTAGTGATTGTTTTTTTTACTCTTTTAGGTGTACTTGCTTTAAAACGTTGAAGACACGGCTATCCAGGGTTTCGGGTTCGGTGTGCTTCCAGTGTTGTTGTTTTGTGTCACCTTAAAGTGTGAGTAACATTTTGAATAAATTGTGTATTTCCTTTATTATCAGTTAAAGGGGAAAATTGCCTGGTGGAGTTTGGCGGAATTGTCCGGCGCTCACCGGCTGAGTAGTTGTGTTTTCATGTGCGTATGTGACGTCTGTTGAGCCCACAATGAAGCAGGTGTTGCCCTCTACTTCATCAAAGACGGTCGTCACCAAACCGACTGCCGGCGCTGATCTCTCCGGACAGTGGCTGCAAACCTCAGCCCATCGAGATCATCACCCCCCCGCGCGAGAGACTGTTACGATATGCCCTGGGGAGCCAAGCAGGAAGTGGACTGTTACGATCGGCCCTGGGGAGCCAAGCAGGAAGTGGACTGTTACGATCGGCCCTGGGGAGCCAAGCAGGAAGTGTTTGGGGGAGAACCGGTTCGTGACTCGCGGTGGCGGCCACCCCCACCTCCCCATTCGGGTTCCTCCTCGCCGGGAGAGCTACGCGGTCTGCTGTGCGTTCGTGACCATATTTGGTAACATTTTGGGGCGCCGGGACCATATATGGTGTTGGATTGTGCCACTCCTTGTGTTGTGAGAGGTGTTTTCCCCTCCCTCGTGGCCGAGGTGCCGGCGACACCGTATTGGCTGACGATGCGGACAAGACGCCCAGTGTCAACAACGTGGTGCTATAAAATGCCGAAGACGTTTTGTATCGCACGCACTCTTCTCTCTTTGGGTCACTTGACCACTTCTCCACATGTAAATAAATCTCTGTTGTTCGTTCGGGCGCTTCTTCTCGCTGAATTGTTGGACGATGGATCCTGCGACGGGGCCAGCTACCGAAAACGAGACCGGCAGGACCCGGAGTCCCAACAGCAGGAACTGGGCCAATTATCTGCACAAAACCTTGTGCGACGACAACCTCTCAGTCTTTATTCGTGACAATGGAGTGCTACAAGCAGAATTTGACAGCATACCTTGTTTGGTCTCTCAAAACGCCGTGGTGCTGTGTGCGTTCCTGAATATTTCTTCACTGCGTGTACACCGCAGTACGCTTGGACGAGGAAGACACGTCAATCAGCTCATAATGTGCGTTGTCTCGATATGACTTCGAATAAAAACACGCTCAATAGTAACAGTCGTACTGCTGCGCTGGCTTAACACGATAAAACGAATGGGAACAAATTTGGGAATGCTTTAGGTGAGAACAAGCCTGAACGTGTCTTTTTAAGACGACAATTCATTACGGCAAAACTTGCTGACCGGCTCTGAAATGTAGTGTAGTTTTTACAACAGAGTTCAGTAATCTTATGTCGCTCTTTTTTCTGGTATACGGGACATGGTAAACCAGACAAATAACACAACTATACTGCTATTTTCGGACAAGCCAAAAATGAAAAAAAAAAACGTGCGGCACTGACGAGCCCCTGTTTTGTTCAGCTCAATCTGTATCTTGTGATGCCACGCCCTCATTGTCAATGAATGGGACATACGGTGGCGGAACACATCGCTGACACCATGCATTCACTGCCGCCTAGAATAAGCGCTATCACCGCTACCGCTGCGGTAATGAACTTGGAAGCGTCACGAGTGCATTTCGGGGCCGGGAGCGAATGCTTTCTGTAGTGATCAAATATCGCCGAGAATAAGCACATTCAGGTGGCTGTTCTATCCTAAATCATTCCTGACTTAGAAATATCTACTACTGGCACACGTACTTTAGAGTCACGAAGAAAACGGATGTCGACGTCAGCTTGACGAACGACACGCTCCCCTTTCGTTCTTCGGCAGTCCAAGTAAACGAGAACCATAGGCGTATCAGCCGGGGAGGGGGTGAAGAGAGCGCAAGCCCCCCCCCCCTGAGAAAATGGGGGGGGAGGCTCAGCCCCCCCCCCATTTCGGCAGTGGTCACTGTCCACTGCAGGCCGGGGCAAACATCAACTAAGACAAAACTTTCATTCACCACTCTAATCACTCACTTATATTGTTACGAGAAAAAGAAAATATTACGAGGCAAATATACAATGTATTCATATTTTCTAACATTTCCTGAGTGACGATTTTTCTTGAAGGCTCCTTGCGATGCTTTCCGCCATGTGCAGTAGCACTGCAGAGCAGCCTAGCGCTGAACAGGGGCCATATATATTACATCACTTGTTCATGTTTTTATTCTGCTGCGACTGGCCGATGCAGTTGTAGATGGGAACGAACAAGCTTTTTATGGACCGGTCAAAGCATTTGCTGCTTCAGCAAAATCATTTTCTTTCATCAAAAAGGATTACCATCCCCACTGACCTGTCGATCGAAGCTGCTGTGAGCACATCATTGCGACTAATCTTTCTAAATATTTTAGTTTTCCCGTACTGGAAATACCGAGAAAGGTATCCGCTTTAATCTCCAATAAGTCTGATCAGCCTTGCTTATGGCTACTTGGAGCGATGGGGGCAGCTTGCAAAGTGGTGACTGATAAAGCTGTGGACTCGAGCTCAGTGGAAAGCTCAAGTAAGTATAGATAGAAAAGCTCAAAATACCTTTAGTTCCTCAAGGAGTGCTTCCCATTTAAAACCTGAATTCTTTGTGAGCATTTTTAGTCATTAAAAATTTCGTTCAATGATAAGATATTTACTGTTGAGGAGGCCACCATCAACATAATTGTATTCGTGTGGAAAGTTGTGAGTTAATGAATAAAAATGGGCGTGTGTAATATTTCATGCATCATGCATGAGAAACATACGTGTTGTCTCAGTGCATGCTGCCTAAAACTGGCTGTTCTTTTTTTACGCTATTGAACAGGTGCTTTGTGTATGGAAAATCTAATGAAAGTGCGAGCGCGTTCAAGAAGTTCTCTCTCTCTCTTAACATATATTGATTGATTGATTGATATGTGGGGTTTAACGTCCCAAAACCACTAAATGATTATGAGAGACGCCGTAGTGGAGGGCTCCGGAAATTTAGACCACCTGGGGTTCTTTAACGTGCACCCAAATCTGAGCACACGGGCCTACAACATTTCCGCCTCCATCGGAAATGCAGCCGCCGCAGCCGGGATTCGAACCCGCGCCCTGCGGGTCAGCAGCCGAGTACCTTAGCCAATAGACCACCGCGGCGGGGCTCTCTTAACATATATATATATATCAGCATTTGCTTAGCAATATATATATTATATATATATTATATATAATTATATATACTTAGCATTTGCTCATGCGAATAAATAACAGCATAACTAAAGAAAACGAACCAATTACCATTATGTCTGATTCTTTGAGCAAACGAAATCATCATATGGCTATTGCGGTGTAGCTCCCTGCTCCCCTCGCTCGCCCCCGCCATCAATTGATCCATATATCTATACCCAATAAAGAGGCTGGGGGGATAGCTGTCGTAGTAGCTCAGTGGTAGAGCATCGAACGCGTTATTCGAAGGTCGGAGGTTCGGATCCTGCCCATGGCAAGTTATCTTTTCACCCACTTTTCTTTCTTCTCATTCACATTACAATTGGCCTAATAACTGCCCCTATGCCTTTCTTGGCATTATTGTCGGTTATATCTCATTAATACTGTGTAAAACACGAAAAACGAGCCCTTGAGTATACACTTGTTTATGTATATATATATATATATATATATATATATATATATATATATATATATATATATATATATATATATATATATATATATATATATAACAATGCGCCTCAAACAAATACGCTTTATCGATCACAGAGGAAAGACTGCAACATCTTCTTCGTCTTTTGCCCTCGGACAAGGACGCTCACGCTGCTTCGTTGTCGCCACCACTGGCACATACGCACGGCATTATTCCCCCTTGAAAAAAACATCGCCCTGATGCTAAACGTTCGGGAAGCAAGGCGAAACCAAAAGTGCACAGTTAGTCACTGAAAGATAAGGCTTCACCCGAAGCACGTGGACAATTTCTGGTGAATGTCTGCGACGCTCCGAACACTGAACGCCGTCCGGAACAACCTCGTAGCTGACGTCACTGATGCGTCGCAGAACCTGTAGGGTCCGAAGTATCTTCGCAACAGCTTTTCGGAGAGCCCACGCTGACGAATAGGTGTCCAGACCCATACTTTGTCGTCCACGTTGTATATGACGGATCTGTGCCGGTTGTAATGTTTGGCATTGTCGTCTTGTTGTTAGGTGATTCGCAACCTGGCGAGTTGCCTGGCTTCTTCTGCGAGCTGGATAAACTCTTCGGCGTCCATCTCATTGCCATCATTTTCATGAGGGAGCATTGCGTCTAACGTTGTCGTAACTTCGCGTCCGTAAAGGAGACGGAAGGGTGTCTCCCGAGTGGTCTCCTGACGAGCCGTATTGTACGCGAACGTGACGTAGGGAAAAATGACGTCCCAGTTCTTGTGCTCTACATCTACGTACATGCTTATCATGTCAGCCAGGATCTTGTTGAGGCGTTCGGTGAGCCCGTTGGTCTGGGGATGATACGCCATTGTCTTCCTGTAAGCTGTACCCCTTAGTCGGAAAATGGCGTCCAAAAGCTCGGCCATGAACGCAGTACCTCTTTCGGTGATGACTATTGCGGGAGCACCGTGTTCTAAAACAATGGCTTCGATGAAAAATTGCTCCGCTGCGGCTGCCGTTGCCCGTGGCAGAGCACCTGTCTCCGCGTATATGGTCAGGTAATCCGTGGCGACGATTATCCACCTGTTTCCAGTGGCAGACTTTGGGAAGGGGCCCAGGAAATCCATGCCAATTTGTGCGAACGGTGTCGCCAACACTCGCACAGGCTGCAGCAGGTCAGCTGGTTTGATGGATGGTGGCTTGCGACGCTGGCAATCTAGACATGCCTGCACGTAAGTTTTGACAACTTCGGCAAGTCCTGGCCAGTAATAGTTCTGCTTTATCCTCGCCAATGTTCTTGCGTAACGCAAGTGACCAGCGGTAGGTTCGTTGTGGCAGGCTTGGAGTACCTCACGGCGAAGCGAAGAAGGAACGACGAGCAAGTAGCTGCTGCTGGCGGGTGAAAAGTTTAAAGAACGTTATTTCGCAAGCAGTACGATGGCAGCCCTCTCGCAAATAACTTCGGCACGCTATTCGTTTGTTCTTGTAGGTAATTTCTGAGAGGTAGCAGTTGAGCATCGTCACGCCGCTGTTGAGAAAAGGCGGCAGTGTCCACAATTTCCAGAAAGGCCGTGTCGTCGTCGTCGTTGTCCGGGGATGCCGTCTCAACAAGAGACCGAGAAAGACAGTCGGCATCGATGTGTCGTTTTCCCGACTTGCAGACAACAGTGAAGTCAAATTCTTGGAGATGAAGACTCCATCGTGCAAGACGGCCAGACGGATCTTTCAAGTTGACTAACCAACAGAGTGAGTCGTGATCGCTGATAACGGTGAATGGGCGGCCGTACAAATAAGGACGAAACTTCAGGACTGCCCATACCATTGCAAGACATTCTTTTTTCGTCGTAGTGTAACTAGCTTCGGCTCGGGACAGCGTCCTGCTGGCGTAGGCGATCACGTTTTCGTTGTCCTTCGACTGTACGAGCACTGCTCCAAGACCCACATTACTAGCGTCTGAATGAAGTATTGTTGGCACGTCTTCATCGAAGTGGGCCAGCACGGGGGGTGTTTGCATGCGCTGACGAAACTCGTGAAATGCCTGCTGTTGGTCTTCGCCCCATCTGAAGGGGATATCTTCCCGAGTAAGCGGTGTCAATGGTCATGCGATGCGCGAAAAATTAGCAATAAACCGCCAGTAATAGGCACAGGGTCCCGAAAAACGTCGCACTGATTTTTTGTCTGATGGCGTCGGGAAGTTTGCCACGGCGGCAATTTTATCCGGGTCGGGTCGTATCCCTTGGCTGCTCACGACGTGACCGAGGAATTGAAGTTCGTGGAAGCCGAAGTGGCACTTTTCGGGTTTTAGAGTAAGACCGGCCAAGCGTATTGCTTCAAAAACTGCTTAGAGCCTTCGTAAGTGTTCCTCGAAAGTCACCGAAAAGACAATCACGTTGTCGAGGTACACCAAGCAGGTTTGCCACTTAAGTCTCGACAGAACCGTGTCCATGAGACGCTGGAATGTTGCTGGAACACAAACCGAAAGGAAGATACCTGAAATTCATAAAGTCCACCGTGTGTGTGTGTGTGTGTGTGTGTGTGTGTGTGTGTGTGCGTGTGTGTGTGTGTGTGTGCGTGTGTGTGTGCGTGTGTGTGTGTGTGAGGAAAAAAGTTTTTTCCTCCTTCATGAGCGACGACGAACTTCTCTCTTGTTAGATGCGGAGTAGCTCTTTGACTAGCCGCTTGAGGCGCTAGCGGCGTTTGCTTCTATGGCCTCTGTCGCCATGTCACAAAACAACAGTGGCTAGCCATTGTAACAGAACACCTACCAGTTAGATCTGGGCGCGCCCTTTTGAGCCGTTCGACTTCAGCAACGATGAAGCTGTGTGTGATTTGAAGTTCTCGCATCGAGTTCACGGACATTAAAAACCACCTTGTTGGCAGCACAAGCTACCACCTTGTTGGCGGCACAAGCTTCGCAACAAGAGACAAGCTTAAAACCTATAAATCAATGGACGCCCACAACTATGTGACTAGCGGATGGGTCCAACAGCACCAAGTTAGAGACGAGCTCGGAGACAGCCGCCGCGTCGTCATCGGAAAAGTGACTGGTTTCCTTTGCTCAGTGCTCGGCCGAAAAATTTTTGTCACCGCAGTGGTGTCGCTTCGCGAATTCTTTGTGTGGAAGGGCTTCACCGTTTGCAAGAATATGTGAGGTGATACAATTGGCATAGTTCGTTCGTGGTTGAGCTCAAGCCGCTTGCGATCAAAAACGCTCTTTGCTGCAGGGTTCAACGACGCGCGTCGGGTAGTTGCGCACCCAGAGATCAAATACGACCTCGATTGCAACTGATGTGATTTCACCGGTTATGTGCTTAGCTGACCATTCTCTTAACAGACAGCGACGCATTGCGCCCTCGTCAAAGCGTGGGTAAACGAGAACGCACTGCGGCATGCCCGCACTGCGTCACTGACTGTTTACCAACACGCCGCGCCTACCTCAATGATACCGCTGATAAGCAGCGATCGCGGACGTAGTGCGCTCGCTTGTCTCCTGCTGCGTAAACAAAGCTTCATAGCACGTCGCGAATACCCAAGCTTTTCACCACAAAAGCAAACCTCTATGATGTTGCATAGGTTCTGAGCACTTACCGGAAATGAAATGTTTAACGCGCACGCGGTATAGTATGTGGCTGAGTCATCCAAACCTTTTCGATTGGTTTACTATCACTTTAGGTATTTAAAAATAGCCGACATCAGACACATTCTCATGACCAGGCTCCTTACTCGAGTGGTTGTAGCAACCGAATACGGCACAGTTCACCATTATGACCACACGAATTCTCGCACGAACGCCCATGCGAGATTCCTGTGTCCGTATGGACAGTCCCTCCGTCCGCACCGCGCTCCCCTGGCCGCAGGTGTTGAGGCTGTGTCAAGTAGGTCACGCCATCCCTCGCAGTGGGCGCGCGTTGATGTCTTTCTCTCCCTAGCCTGTCGCCGCGTGTGACACCCGCAAAACTGTCCGTCCTCTTCCCCTCTCACGCCTAACAAGGCCATCGGCTAGTAAAAAAAAAAAAACGACTACTCGCTCTGCACAACCGTTCACTGGTCACCCGGTATATAAAGGCACTGGATCGCACGTTCGGAATTCAGTCAAGGGCGTCTTTATTTAGCTTCGCTTGATTAGCGCCAGCGTCAACATCGCCGCCAATGTAAGCGCTAGCGCCCACTGCTTCACATCTACACATGGTTCTCTTTAGCGGGAGATGGTCCGATTTATTGGTCATAGTAATCGAATTCTTGAGCGCACATTAATGCATCGGCTGTTCTGCCCCACGTATGACCGCCGGAATGTAAGAGCAAAACGATAAGCAAGGACGTTACTGTAAAATTATTCGCATTAATAATGTTTCCTTACCCCGACTGGCCGGCGCTTTCAGCTGCAACGCTCCTCCCAATATATATTTCTCTGGGCATTCGTGTGTTTCCAGGGGCGCAGGCATAACTTTTTTTTTTGGGGGGGGGGGGCTTCAATGGTCTTTTTTTTTCGCTCTATATGCCATGACGAGAAAAAACTCGGAGAGGAGGGTGGGGGGCACGAGTTCGGTGTGCCACTCCCTGGCTACGCCACTGGGTGTGTTGCTATAGCCAAGTTCTTGGTAGGCGCGAGTCCGATCTCCTCAAGAATCCGCAACCGGCCGGCGTGATGGAGAGTCGGGTTGACTGTGCCTGTTCCTCAGATGTCACGGTGTCGTGTACGCCGAGCCGGAGAAGGTCCTCGGTATGCGCTCTGACGGGCAACCCAAGGATTATATTGAATGAATGAGCTTTATTAAATGTCCAGCAGTTTCCTTCGGGCGAGGCGGGCGGAAGAAAAAAATTAACCCCTGTCTCATCCCACCCTCCGTCGACCAATGAGGGCATGGAGGTTGCCCCACTCTGCTTTGAGCCAATTGTGCATGACCACAATGTAGGTGAAGTGGCACAGCACAAAGGCGTTGATCAGCCGAAGCAGGTTGTCCTCTTTGAGGCCTTGACGTCTGTTCATAATTGATCGCATGGGGAGAACAGCGTTGACGGTCTTTGCAATGATTTTGCGTGACGCATTCCCATAGCCCCCACGGGATTTAATGAACATATCCAAGACGTTGATGGTGTCGACATGTGGTCGCCCGCTACGGGTAAATGTCACTTTCGGAGGCTGGCTTCCAGCTAAGCGTGAGTTGGTGCAGACCAAATGCACGCGAGCGATCTCGCCGGTGGGCAGCGGGGCAAAGAAACTGTTCCTTTCGCCCCTAATTAGCAGTACCGCTGCCAAGATCTTTAGCGAAATACCTTGAAACGATTCCATTAATGTGACTGAATCGCAACCAAGACCTACCGTTCGCTAGATAAAGGAAGCCAAAGGGTCATCATTTGTATTTTTTACCTGTATAGTAGCAATTATGCAATTAAAACTCAATCAGTGATGGCATACCAAGGACTTGTAGCTTGCATCCATGTCTGGAGTGGCAACAGTTTCATTCTCGAACAGTTTCAAGCCGCGAAAATATACATTTTGGAGCAGGCAATCTGACATACTAGAGTAGAATGCAGAAGCAAGTTGAATTTACGTTCAGACGCCTGAATGATTATTATGGGGCCCTTTTGAAACGCTATATAAAAATAACTCGGACACTTTCTGAGAGAGCACTTCCTCACGGAGAAAATGCATGCCCTCCAAAGCACTTATCATTTCATTCAATAATTAAAAATTAAGGTCGTCATGCAGCTGGAATGTTGTGAAATAGCCTCTTCAGCTGTTTTTGTTGTTTTTAGTTTAGACACAAGTGAACACCAGCGGATCAATGAAATTCCATATATTAAACAACTTTAGGTACAAATTAACTATGTAGCTTTTAACCAGTTCGCTCCAGCGTATACAATCATATGTGAAGACTAACATGAACACCGAAACGGTTCCTGCCCCCCCTCCTTTCTTTTACACCGTTATCGCCGATAATCTACAGCTTCGTCAGCCGCGTATATTCGGAGCTCATAGTCCCTATCGATAATCACGTCACAGTGACCGCTGTTGAAGTGTTCTAGAAATGGTTTCTAGAACACTTTATCGCTGTTTCGCTCACAGTGTTGGCGGCAAACGGTAGTTCCGTTTAACCCGCGTGCGTTGGCCGCGCACGTGCCTTCAATACTATACAATAATACTCGTTGTTGGGCTAGTTGGTGCATTGCTTCAGATGAAAAAACTTCCGGCCAATAAAATAACGCACACAGGAAACGAAGAAGATAGTAGCATCTCTATCTGGGCGGTGAAGACGAGCTTCACCGCCCAGATAGAGAGACTAAAAAACGCTGGCTTTCCCAGTTCTGTTTTGTCGGCTGTTGCTGAAACGTTACTACAAAAAATGAAAGGAAAAAAGAAAACCAAACAGACAGGTCCAGAGCAGAGGATACCACAGGTGTTGCCCTATACGCACCGTGTAGCGCATGGCTTGAAAAAAGTCGCGTTCAGGTTTGGCGTGTCCGTGGTATTTTCCGCACCAAGGAAATTGGGTGGTTTGTGTGCACGCATCGGGAAAAAGAAGAAGTTTCAGTGTGAGGCGAAGCATGGGCTGGTTTTTGTGAATTGTGTTGTTGGCGTGGTGTATGCAATTCCACTGACGTGCGGGATGTTATACATAGGCCAAACAGGGCGTTGTGTGAATTTTAGGGCCTGGGAACATTTCAAATCACTTGAGAAAGGCACAGGCTCCAATCTAGCCCTTCATTGTAAACAGTGCAATTGTAAGCCACTGCTGAACGAAATCAAGATTTTAGGCAAAAGCCATGAAAAATTGGCACGGGAAATTTTGGAAGCTTTTCATATTGCAAAGAGTGGTGAAGCATGCTGCAGCGATAGCTCCGTGACACTGCGCAGGAAGGAAAACACGTTCCTAGAATCTTGTTTGTAATCTGTAGCGATTAGTAGAGTGAAGAAAGCTTTGAATGTTTGTGAGTCAGTTTATTACATTGTGCAATTTTTGTTATTTTTTAAAGAGCACTTAGCTTCACCATGTGACCGTATGAGTATACATACTTGAGCCACGCATATGTGAATAAACAGTTGGTAGTCTGGCCTCTTTCCTGTCTCCTTCTTCGTTTCCTGTGTGCGTTATTTTATTGGCCGGAAGTTTTTTCATCTGATTCAATACTATATCGTTTTTTGCCATCATTGATTGCATATGTCACGGTTTTGTCCTCAGCGTTTGCGGAAAGAACATCGCTTGCCCGGCCGTGGTGGTCTAGTGGCTAATGTACTCGGCTGCAGGTCGCAGGATCGAATCCCGGCTGTGGCGGCTGTATTTCCGATGGAGGCGGAAATGTTTTAGGCCCGTATATTCAGATTTCGGTGCACGTTAAAAAACCCGAGGTGGTCAAAATTTCCGGAGCCCTCCAATATACGGCGTCTCTCATAATCATATGGTGGTTTTGCCACGTTAAACTCCACGTATCAATCAATCAAAAACATCGCGTAGACTGGGTGAGCGTTGGACGTGCGTGCACTTTCCGAGTTCTTTCACTTTGTCGTCGCCATACATATCGCGTCGAAAGTGACCGCGATTTCGTTGGCAGCGCGCGTCCTTCAAAAGCTCCCAGCATTTTCCTCTCGGCCATTGCCAGATGGTTTGGAATCGAAGTTCTTATCACCTGGCGCGACCCGCAAAAGTGTTCGGAACATCCTAATTTTGGCCCACTGGACACAGTGGAATTCGGCAGGGGAATTTCGCGAATTCGTATTGCCGAGATTCCGTACGTTTACATCAACGCCCCCCTATTCGTTTAAATTATAATACGATAGTCCAATAGTTTTGCAAAAAAGACTGAATGCGATTGGGTTGGATTGTCAATGCGCACAATGCGGCAACATCACGCACAGAAATTTCGTTTAGCGGAAAATTTTACAGCCATCCGGACAAACACCGTTGCTTAATTCGAGAATCAGTGTAGCAGACGAACTGTCGAAACCTGGCAATGCTCTGCCACCACGAGACATTTTGACATGACATCGCAACACAATAACCTTCCGAGATATGAATTTTTCGCGCCACTCATTATCTTCCTGGCATTTCCTTTCTTTGAGGGGAGGGGAAGTCTTAGACCTTCATTTGGAGCAAGGAATCAAATGCATCTCGTGACGTCGCACAATAAACTAGAGGCAAAAATATCTTGTCAATACCGTTTAAGTGCATAGCTAATCAGGTTGTGCTAAAAGGAAGCACAGATCTAAACAGGCACCATTTCATCAGGCACAAAGCATGAAGCTAGTGAATCAAGTATTTGTTTCATTTCAGAACATTTGCATATCTCTGATGTACAGTGGTCAATACAATGCTGAATAGAAGTCTTTACTGAAGAAAAGGTAAACGTTTCTGTATTTGCAGTCAAAGGAGCTCAAGCCAGTGGAGAGAAAATACAGTTGCGTTGTGTTTATTGTGTTCTTGTTGTGGAGAGACTGCTTCAACCTACACACTGCCGGCTGGCTAGACTTGTTAGTGGTAACAGCCAAGTCTTCTTATAACAAGATGCATCAGTGAAGATATGGAATTGGGTAATGGGGAATGTTTCACTAACGGGTTACAGAGGGGCAGCGAGGTGGCAGTAAGAGATGGCAAAAAAAAGGATATTCACAGAACTTGTACAAAGCATTTTTATTTTTACACAGCAATCAGCACATTGTGCTAAAATCGTATAAACTTTAAGTGAGCATGCAATAGTTGGATGAAAGTGCAGTTCTGTGCATAGCAGCTTCAGTTTACATACAAAAGTCATAGGCATTTCCACGATGACAAAGATCAACAACACATTAATTGGGATGGCTTTGAAGATTATGACATCCAACATTACAATACAGAAAGATGAGAATTTGCATGGGTTGGTGCACTCGCACAAGGAAACCATAGATGGTTGTATATTGTACTAGCTGCATAAGGTTGGTAGCTTTATCATTGCACACACACAGAAACTCCTTCAAGGCACTTGTTTCGAATGCGGCCACATTTGAAGCAAGAGTGAAAGGCACATGCCAAGTTATACAGAGCGCAAGTTTATACTGCCATTAAAAAAATGGCTCCAGGACTCTTGACAACACCATGCTAGTTCTCCTGAAGTGCATTCACAATTATGCTGGATGGCAACCTCCCAGTGGATCAGATGGCTTTGTTGCTCTCCTGTCACTTTCCAAGAAGGGCATTGGGCCAGATAATTGTAGCGTTCACTAATACACAACATGCCTAAGCACACTGCAATTGTGGCATATAAGCGATGTATGGCAGGCAGTCTGTTTTCCAACACATCACCATCACTGGGATTGGCTATACAGTTCCACCGAATGGCAAATGCCAGTAATAGAAGTGTGCTAATCATATCAGACAACATGCTTGGTGGCACTGTGCCAGGAGGATGCTGTCAACTGGAAACAAAGACATTTCTGTTGCAATCAGGCAACATATACAGAAGCTGAATTAATCTCAGACAGTGAGTGCCAGAGGATACTTTCTTTGACGGATTGTTTACAAGACTGCCACATGGCACAATAATTGCAAGCACCGCCTCGTATGCACGAACAGGGTTACAGGAAAGGTCAACACGAATGCAACTTGATTCCCATTTTTGCCACCAGTAAAACGTAATATAGATTTAGAGAATTGGCATTTCATTGCGGATTATATGGAGACATCACATGCTGCATTTATATATTAAAGGTGTATAAGCAACATAAGATTCATGAGGCAGCTGCATTAAACAGGGTAAATGCTCGTTTACATGACAAAAATTCAAGGGTTTTCAAGTACTTTCAAGGCAAATTTTGAAGGACCACATTGTATCTTAGAAATCAAATTAACATACGTTCAGGGAAGGACAAGGGCTTTAAATAACTAAATTCATAGAAAAAGGGGAACATCACTGGAGCAGACGTGCAAAACGTGGCTCCAGTGACATTTTATTTACACGCAACCTTCAATCATAGTTTCTTAAAGTTGCATAAGTAATCACTTTCAGTATTACACAAGTTGCATACTTTCATTCTCAAAGCTTTGTCCATGGGGTAGTACATCTCGGAGGCACCTCCCCCCCCCCCCCACAAAAAATTCACATGGTGGTTTAAACAACCAAAATAGAAGGCAGTGCATCGCTACTGTCATCAGCAACAGGCAACCTAAGGATTTTCCTTTTTTTTTTGTTGCGCGTCGAACACGTTTGCGTGATGGTTGAGTTAAATTGCTCATCTCAAGTGCTTTAAAATATTTATCTGTACGTGATCAGTGTCATCTGCAGTCTTACTGTTTGCTGTTTTTATAAATGTTCGCCAGTTTTTATTTCGTTTTTATCACCGACAGCTTTTTTTTTTGTGTGTGTGTGTAGTCTACTTTGTGTGCGCGCACGTGAACACCGCGCAAGCGACGGCGGGATGGCTTCCCTTCGGTGTCCTGCATCCCCAACTCCCGCAGCGAAGAGGGCGAAGTACGAAGCAAATAATTTGGCTGCGAATGTGAAAATATTGAAGGCGTAGCAAGCAGGAGTATCTCGAAAAGAAGTGTTGGAAAACAATGTGAAGAAAAGCACGCTGAGCACTTATGTGAAGAACGAAGAGCAGGTTATGTAAGTGTATGATGGGGACATGTTTGGCGACCAAAGGAAGAGGTTTCGAACGGCAGCGCATCCCAAGCTGGATTGCCGTTTCGTGCTATTCGGGTTTGCCCTTAGCGGCCCCCTTACCTGCGCACAAGCAGAGAAGTTCGCAGTGACCATGAACATTGACTCCTCCAATGCGTCGGAAGGCTGGTTCGACCACTTCAAGAAGCAACACGGGCTGGTGTTCTGCAACGTGCGTGGTGAAAGAGGTGCGGTTGACAAAAGTGTTGTGCATGACTGGTGGTTTGGACTATCCGTGCGCCTTATTATGTACGAGCCATGCAACATTTTCAAGGCTGATGAGACAGCGCTGTTCTACAAAGCTCTGCCTGACAAGACAGTCGTGTTTAAGAGGGACCTGTGCGTCGGTGGAAAATGAAGTAAGGTGTGCGTGACAGTTCTTCTGGCTCCTAACATGACTGGCACAGAGCTGCTGCGGCTGCTGGTGATCGGGAAGGCTGCGAAGCCAAGATATTTCAAGAATATTAAGCAGCTGCCTGTCGACTACCGGTTCAACAGAAAGGCTTGGATGGCTGCTATACTCTTTCAAGCCTGGCTGCGTCAGCTCGACCGCCGCTTTGCGGCCAAGGCTCGGAAGGTATTTTTCGTGCTGAACAACTGTAGTGCACACACGAAGGTGTCCGGGCTCGAGAACATTGAACTGCTATTCCTGCCTTCGAACACAAGGGCTTCCCTGCAGCCGATGAACCAGGGAATCGTAGAGTTCGTGAAAAGCCACTATCGACGGCAGGTACTCGAGCGGATGTTGCTCTGCATGGAGCCAGGCAAGCAGTACGAAGCAAGCCTGCTAAGCGCAATCCACATGCTGACATACGTGTGGAACAACGCACCGCCTGCAGTAGTCGCTAACAGCTTTAGGCATAGCGGTTTTGTGCACGACGCTGCTGTTCCTGAAGCGGTGGCCAATGAGGAAACTGGCTTAGAGCAAGACGGCCGCTATGTGAGCATCATGCCAGCTGATGTGCCCCTGGGCCATTACTTCGCAATTGACAGCGATGTTTCCGTGGCCGGCACAGTGACCGATAGCAATATGGTCTCCGAAGTCTTGGACGGCAAAGGGGAATTTTCTGACGAGGGCGAAAGTGTTGCTGACGAGCGTCCACGCCACACTATGACGGAGGCTGCGCATGCGTTGGCCGTTTTGGAGGACATATTCATGCTTTCTGCGGACACTGTGCGTGGGCTAAGCCACCTGCAGGAACTTTGCAAAATTGTGACTTCGTTGCACATTGCGTCCGTGAAGCAAACTGTGATCACAGACTTCTTTAAGAAATAAAAGTCTGATGGTGTAGGAGACATTTTTCAAGTGTTTTGAAGGTACTCGCAATAATTGGTACCCTCAGTTCGTTCGGACATTCTTTCCGGTCCCATGAAGACCTAATTAACAGGGTTTTACTGTATAATGAAGTTGCATATTACGCTAAAGTAAGCTCATTTGTTATAAAGGTTTTTTTTTATCCTATATCTATTGCAAAGCTTGCCACTTGTGTCCTCAAGGCTTCTCGCATGATTCTACGTTGAAAAAGCACCTGCGCACCCACACAGGAGAATGACCGTACAAGTGCCACTTGTGTTCTGAAGCCTTCTCGCAAAATTTTACGTTGAAAATGCACCTGCACACCCACACAGGAGAACGACCGTACAGGTGCCACTTGTGTCCTGAAGCCTTCTCGCAAAAGTCTACGTTGAATAAGCACCTGCTCGCCCACACAGGAGAGCGACCGCACAAGTGCCACTTGTGTCCTGAAGCCTTCTCGCAAAATTATACGTTAAAACAGCACCTGCGCACCCACACAGGAGAACAACCGCACAAGTGCCACTTGTGTCCTCAAGCCTTCTCGCAAAATTCTGCTTTGAAAATGCACCTGCGCACCCACACAGGAGAACGACCGCATAAGTGCCACTTGTGTCCTCAAGCCTTCTCGCAGAATTCTGCGTTGAAAATGCACCTGCGCACCCACACAGGAGAACGACCGCACAAGTGCCACTTGTGTGGCCGTAGCTTCACAAATAGATTCACATTGAAGAATCACCTGCGCACCCACTCAGCAGAGTGAGTGACTGAGATCGTTATTTGTCCCAAAAGTGGCAGAAGCGGGATTGGACATTTTCAAAATTGTCTCAGAGCATTTGAATAATTAGCACAGCATTTAAGCTTATCTCACTAAAGCATCTATATGCATGTTTGAAAGTGCACTGAGAAGGTGTCATTATTTCTCATCGCTTCATCACATGATTCATGAGTAACCATTAGAATAGTATTTTGTATCTTATATGTTAAGTGCAAAATCTATTATATGTACTCATAAGCAGGTATAAATACATACTATCGTAACACCAGCAAGCTGTACTTGTATGTGTTATATATCTTTAGAAGTGTTAATTGCGAGTTTACATGCGTGGACTTCACGCTTCATGGCGTTCTAGAGAGCTGGTAGCAAGCATTATTGAAATTGGAATTATAGAAACCCTGCAAGTGCAGGGTTTCTATAAATTTGCAAACCCTGCAAGTAGGCATTTGCAAACCCTACACACCAAATGCCTACTTGCAAACCCTGCAAGTAGGCATTTGGTGTGTAGCGACACCACGAACCTGAGCTAACGGGGGAGTTTCGACTCCCTCCCACGTCTAGCCGTGCGTGGCTTTGCCGTGTCCGAGGAAAAGGGGATCCTGGGGGTTGAGCCGACGCTGGGTGATTGGACCGTTAAGGCCCCCCGGCAGAGGCAACAGACCCCTTTGGCCCCGGCTTCGCGTAGACGGCACCCCTGAGCTGACCCACCCAGGGGAATCGGCAGTCGCCTTTTCCTATCTCTCTCTCCCTACACCTTCGTCTTTATCTCTTACTATTTATCTGTCCTGTCTTCTACTCTCTTCCGTTTACTTCTAAACTTCCTGGCGGCTAGGGTTAACCCTGTGCAAATAGCCTACCTTGGTCTAGGCGCATTGGGTTATAGTGGCGTTGTACGGCTGGCGTCTGCAGGTTTCAGCATTTGTAAACTTGCAGCGTCCCCTCGTTGGGCTCCGTGGTGGGTGGCCGCCAACGCTGCTGAACAACAATAAGGAAGACATGCATGGAGCATTCCCACTACTGTCTGATCGTACCGGCTTAAAGCCGGTACGCACCGATGATCTCACCAGAGAAGGATTGGCCACCCTGGTGCAGTATCTGGCCACCCCCTCCCGTAGGCATTCGTCAATTAACTCACGGCCCTCAGTCCCCACCAGCTGCGGAGCAACTGACCCCGGCGGCGGTCAGATCTGCAAAGCAGCAGAGGGTGCTAGGAATCTCTGGATACGGACAGGCCACCATTGGAACTTGAACTTTGCAACGTTTAACGTTAGAACACTATCTAGTGAGGGAAGTCTAGCTGTATTATTCGAGGAGCTAGAAGGCATTAAATGGGATATAATAGGGCTGAGTGAGGTTAGGAGGACAGATGAGGCCTATACTGTGCTACAGAATGGGCACGTCATTTGCTATCGGGGCTTGGCAGACAGAAGAGAACTGGGAGTAGGGTTCCTAATTCACAGAAACATAGCTGGCAACATAGAGGATTACTATAGCATTAATGAAAGGGTGGTAGGCATTGTAATTAAACTGAATAAAAGATACAAAATGAAGGTAGTACAGGCTTACGCGCCTACATCTAGCCATGATGACGCTTCAGTTGAAAGCTTCTATGACGACGTGGAATCGGCAATGAGTAAGGTGAAAACACAGTATACTATAGTAATGGGCGACTTTAATGCAAAGGTAGGGAAGAAGCAGGCTGGAGACCAGGCAGTAGGAGATTATGGCATCGTCACTAGAAACGCCAGAGGAGAGCTACTAGTAGAATTCGCAGAACGCAATAATCTGCGTATTTTGAATACCTTCTACCGAAAACGAGAAAACCGCAAGTGGACATGGAGGAGCCCTAATGGCGTAAATAAGAACGAAATAGACTTTATAATGACTGCACACCCAGGAGTCGTGCAGGATGTGGAAGTGGTTGGCAAGGTAAGATGCAGTGACCATAGAATGGTACGGGCTCGAATCCGCCTAGACTTGAAGAAGGAACGGCAGAAACTGATACGCAAGAAGCCAATCAATGAGCTAGCACTGAGAGGGAAAGTACAGGAATTCAGAGTGTCACTGCAGAACAGGTACTCTGCTCTTAGCGAGGAAACCAACCTTAGCGTTGTTATGACCGCCATCGGTAGGCGCCATGCTGTCGCTGAGAAGCGTCGCCGGGCCGCGTTCCCACGCCTGGAACCCAGGTTTTCTTGGAACCAGCGTCGAGAGCTGAAGGGGGAGCGGCGCTCTTTTAATCCTCAAACAAGTAGCCGACTCGCCGGATGCCTATGCCGCCAGGTATTGTCCCTGCTAGCCGGCGGATGAGAAGTCAGGTCGCCACGAAGCTGTAAGCCGTTCCAGAGGGGACAACAAAGACAGCGTATTCCTTTGAAGAAACGGCGACCACCGCCACAAAGTGCCCTGCTAATTGAGCGGACAGATTGGCGGACCGTTTGATGTCTGCTGTCCGAAGCTTGGGACCCCTCGACCAGCGACATACACGACGAGCAAGAGCCTCTCTGGCGCCACCTTTAAGTGCAGTGATCTTGACTCGAAATTGGATGTTCACGTGCGCCGTGCATGCTCGTACCCCTCACCTGTTGTGTGTGTGTGTGATTGGTGTTCCACTGAAGAAGGAGGAGCCCGACAGGGCTTATAACGGCGCCGCAGAGTGCAGGACGTCGCTCTGAACTGTGTAGCGGTTCAACCACCACGTTCGTGGTTTGCGAACTCTTAACCTCATGCTGTAAATATTTGTAAATAGTGCCATAAACCCTGTTCTGTTTTTCGCATCCTCCAACGTCCTGCTTCCTCCTTCGTCAACCGGAGGTGGGATCCGAAGCGACTACAGGAGAACAACACCCCGATCCACAATAACTGGTGGCAGCGGTGGGATACGACTCAGAACCCCGGGAGCCACAACAACTGGTCGTCAGCGGTGGGATACGACACAGAACCCTGGGATCACCACAACTGGTGATCAGCGGTGGGATTCGAAGCTACAAGTGACAACAACAGTCGGCCCAGGAGAAGCAGCTGGCTCGAGACATGGATCACGTATGGGTGAGTGCTTGGCTTTTCCTTTGAGTGAACCAGGTTCTAAAAGAGGGTTAAATTTTAGAACTGGTAGTTAACTTTGCCGAAAGACTCAGTTTCGCCGTTTCGGAAAGTTATTTTGGAAGTAGCGAGCACTCAGTGCGATCATGGACTTACGGGAGCTGCAGAAGTCAGACTTGTTGCTGTTGTGTGAGGAATTGGGGATCGATACAAAAGGTTTGGCACGAAAACCCATAATCATTCAAGCGATTAATGATTTGGGGGCTGATGATGAGGAACTAAGTGAAGAATGGGACCTCATCATCGAAAGAAAACTAAGAGCAGCTCAGATGGAAGGAAAGAGTGGAGACTAAAGAGAAAGCCTCAAGCTAAAGTTTTTCAAACAAGACTATGAGTTGAGAAAGAGGCTGGGACCTCAGCGAGGAGGAGTACTTCTCGAAAATGAGGCAGAGTTCGAGATGTCTAGGTACATGCAGCCATATGAGGTATCATGGGATATGGGCCTGTATCTTAGACTCTTTGAACGAAAGTGTAGTCAACTGAAGTGTGAGCGAGACACCTGGTCTCAGAAGCTACGCACGGTTCTGCCCTGCGAGGCAGCGGATGTTGTTGCGCGACTCCGTGAGCAGCACGCGAACAACTACGAAGTTGTGAAAGCAGAGCTAATCAGAATATTTGGAACTTCTGTTAGTAAAAAGAAAGAAAGACTCGCACCGGAGTCTGAAAACCAGGCGCGTCGCAAAGCGCCGGAAGTTGAGGCGCGTCATGAAGCGCTAGAAACAGAGATCGCGCCAGAAAATGGCCCGCATATTCTTGAATGCATCAATGTAGAGAATGCAGAGAACGAGGCCTTGGCCGGTCTGGAGGTAGGGACGATGCCGAAAGACGCTCCTTGCGTGGATGAGGAAGGTGCCAGCAGCCCTAATGGGCCCAGTAAGATGCTGGAAACCTCCTTTGTGCCTCAAGGGGACCTTTCGACATTGTCAAATTTAGGCATGGTTAGCGCAGTGGCTGATGAGAGCAAGAGCGCCACGCTTCAGCAGTGCAGCGATAATACCGAGCTGGTTTGCAAACATCGCAGAAAAAGGAAGAAGCGGAGGCGTTCGTCAATGCGCAAGCCTAGGTCGGGCCCCACTCAGTCACAAGAAAGACGAGAGGGTAGGCCGTTAATTCGTTCCAGGAAACGTCAATGGTGGCGTTCCGAGAGGTACAAGCGGCGAGCCAGGTGTAGAGGGGGGAAACGAGGTGCGTTACCCCAACGAAAAGCGCGGTTGCGTTTGACGACTTCGGGAAAGCGGCCTTGCCTGGTGGATCAAAGTCGAAAGCACAGAGTGGCTAAATACCGCGTAGGGGAGAACACAAAAGAGAAACGGCACAGGTTTTACCCCTGCTCCTCGCGTCCCTTTCAAATTCCTGAGGGGAACAGGCCAAAGTGGAAAATGAGGCGTGACGGCAGTGCACTGCTTAGAGTTTGTGCATTTTGTAGCCTCTGGCGTGCTCGACAACCGCCGGGACCGCGACCCCATCGTGTGCGATTAAAAGCACAATGAGAAGAGGGTTCACGTTCAGCATGAGTAACTTTTGCACAGGCGTGTTAAATATTGTTACTCAGTGTTGCATTGGAGATGCAAATTAGAGTCATTTTAATAGTGAATAGGTTACAAAATTTGATGTTAAGTTTGCCGAAAGAAAACCGCCGAACTAGAAGAGCTTTAATCATTTCTACGAATATACCAAAAAAAAACTGAACAAAATGTTTCATTTTTTTAGTGTTTCAAAGGTTTAGTCTCATATTGCGTGCTTTCACTGTCATGTGGATGTGGCGGGAATAAGCAATTGAGGAAGAGTTGGAATAAACCGAACGATTTCGTAAAATGATAGTTTGGCGCAACACAGAGGAGCTGTCGTTGCGCGCTATGAGAATTGAGAGCCATTGGTGCACAGTTTTAGCGAAACCCTGTGCATTATTGTGAGGTGCATTTAATGAGTATTGCACTTAGCATTATTTTTGCGTTGTACACGGTGTGTTGCAACGTAACGTAAGAATAAGTCGTTAGACCAACTGCGAAGAATAAAGCATTTGGTTAGTAGCGCCGTGCATTTTGCAGCGCTGTGTGAATAAGGTTGATTGAAAATGCTCAGAACAACTCAGTGGTTTTTTCAATCAAATGCGTTAGCAAAGGCAGGTAACTAACTGAACAAACCTGCTAGAAGGCAGTGTTTGTTACATTTTTTGTCATTGTCTTCTTTGAAGAATGATTGATCTAGTGATCATGAGCAGATTATCAAGCTTTCCCTAAACGTTGAGGTAGACCGTTAGGTCACAGTGTAGTTTAAGGTTTTGGGAGGCTGGTGAGCTTTATGTCTCAGTGGTAGACAATTATGGGCGGCCGTTAACAAAGACGGACGTTCGGACAAAATTAGCGCTCACTGAATCCGAGTTCCTGACTGATGCTCTCAGCGGGACAGAACCGATGAAAGTTGTCGGCGATTAAAAGGAGGAGGCAGCCTTCTTAAGTGAAGAGGCAATACCGATCGTCATCCGGTTTTAAAAGCTTCTGTTGACTACCGAGAATTAACGGTTCGGTGTTATGCGAGAGATCGAGGCCTAGGTGCCGTTCTATGTCAGGACGACAGTGTAACAAGCAAAGCTGTGCTTTACTTGAGCCAGAATTTGGGCTCTCGTGAGATAACGTACTGCGCTTCAGGAAATAAATGCACTTGCCTTGTGTAGGCCATTGATCAGTTGCAGCGTTGTCTCGGAGGTGCTAAATTTAAAGTAGATACAGACCATTGTCCCCTTGGCTGCAAACCATGACATCGAAGAACAGTCGCCTTGTGAGCCGGAGCTTGATTCTTAAAAAAGTATCATTTTGACATTAGGTAAAAAAAGGGCAAATTGAATGGAAACGCTGACGCGCTCAGCCGCTCTTTCTAAGCCATTCTGGGATGCTCTTTATGTATCAAAATTGATATTTTAGTTTTTTTTTTTTTTGTCGTGCATCTTATTATGTAAATTTGTAAGGTAGCACGTTTGGTTTCTCAGCGCAAGTGAGTCCTGAGAGTTTTGAGTTCGAGCTTTTTATTAAAGCTAGCAATGAAAAATTGGTTTGCCATCCCTCTTTTGGCTTGGTTTGTTCGAGGGGGGCCGAGTGCTTGCTCGTGCATGTGGTCGAGTTTCCAGAAACGGTGTCGAAGATTCGGCAATCACCAGGACCATGCCACAAGCGAAGGCCAGTTCCTGGCATTCAACCACGGACCCTTTCGTCGTCCCTGCAAGCAGCAGTGTTGACCGCTGCCCTCCGTGACTCATCTGGCGAGGGGGAAGCTGTTATGACCGCCATCGGTAGGCGCCATGCTGTCGCTGAGAAGCGTAGCCGGGCCACGTTCCCACGCCTGGAACCCAGGTTTTCTTGGAACCAGCGTTGAGAGCTGAAGGGGGAGCGGCGCTCTTTTAATCCTCAAACAAGTAGCCGACTCGCCGGATGCCTATGCCCGCCAGGTATTGTCCCTGCTAGCCGGCGGATGAGACGTCATGTCGCCACGAAGCTGTAAGCCGTTCCAGAGGGGACAACAAAGACAGCGTATTCCTTTGAAGAAACGGCGACCACCGCCACAAAGTGCCCTGCTAATTGAGCGGACAGATTGGCGGACAGTTTGATGTCTGCTGTCCGAAGCTTGAGACCCCTCGACCAGCGACATACACGACGAGCAAGAGCCTCTCTGGCGCCACCTTTAAGTGCAGTGATCTTGACTCGAAATTGGATGTTCACGTGCGCCGTGCATGCTCGTACCCCTCACCTGTTGTGTGTGTGTGTGATTGGTGTTCCACTGAAGAAGGAGGAGCCCGACAGGGCTTATAACGGCGCCGCAGAGTGCAGGACGTCGCTCTGAACTGTGTAGCGGTTCAACCACCACGTTCGTGGTTTGCGAACTCTTAACCTCATGCTGTAAATATTTGTAAATAGTGCCATAAACCTGTTTGTTTTTCGTATCCCCATCTTGTAAGCGGTCGTTTCCTCAACCCGAGGCTACACCACGTTACCACAAGAGACCGGGTTTTGTTTTCGTATCCTCCAGCGACCTTCCTTCCGACCCACAACAACTGGTTGGCGGAGGTGGGATACGATTCAGAACCCCGAGTCGCAACAGCGTAGATACAATGAATGATAATCTGACGAGTATCATCACGGAGTGTGCAGTGGAAGTTGGAGGCAGGGTAGCTAGACAGGACACTGGCAAGCTTTCCCAGGAAACGAAGAACCTAATTAAGAAGCGTCAAATCATGAAGGTGTCAAGTACAACAGACAAAATAGAACTGGCAGAGCTTTCGAAGTTGATTAATAGACGTAAAGTATGCGATGTAAAAAGGTATAACATGGAGAGAATTGAGCACGCTCTGAAAAACGGAGGAAGCGTCAAAGCAGTGAAGAGGAAACTTGGGATAGGCAAAAGGCGGATGTATGCACTAAGGGACAAAGAAGGCAAAATAACTACCAATATGGATAGGATAGTTAAAATAGCGGAGGAGTTTTACAGAGATCTGTACAGTAGCCGAGACAACCACGACCTTAATACTATAAGAACTAGCAGTAACCCAGATGACATCTCAACTGTAATGACATAAGTCAGAAAAGCCTTGGAGAGAATGCAGAGAGGCAAAGCTGCTGGTGAGGATCGGGTAACATCAGATCTGCTGAAAGACGGAAGACAGATTGTGTTAGAAAAATTTGTCACCCTGTTTACGAAGTGTCTCCTGAGGAGAACGGTACCAGAATATTGGAAGAATGTCAACATCATCTTAATACATAAGAAAGGAGATGACAAGGACTTGAAGAATTACAGGCCGATCAGCTTGCTCTCTGTAGTATACAAGCTATTTACAAAGGTAATTGCTAGCAGAGTAAAGAAAACATTAGAATTCAATCAACCGAAGGAACAAGCAGGATTTAGAACAGGCTACTCAACAATTGACCACATTCATACTATCAATCAGGTAATAGAGAAATGCTCAGAGTATAACCAACCACTATACATAGCCTTCATAGATTACGAGAAGGCGTTTGATTCAGTAGAAATATCAGCCGTCATGCAGACACTGCGGAATCAGGGCGTAGATGAAATATATATAAACATTCTGGAAGAAATCTACAGGGGATCAACTGCTACCATAGTGCTTCATAAAGAAAGCAACAGAATACCAATAAAGAAGGGTGTAAGGCAGGGGGACACAATCTCCCCAATGCTATTCACTGCGTGCTTACAGGACGTTTTCAGAAGCCTAGAATGGGAACAGTTAGGGATAAGAGTTAATGGAGAGTACCTCAGTAACCTGCGCTTCGCCGATGACATTGCATTGCTGAGTAACTCGGGAGACGAATTGCAACTCATGATTACGGAGTTAGACAAGGAGAGCAGAAAGGTGGGTCTTAAAATTAATCTGCAGAAAACGAAAGTAATGTACAACAACCTCGGAAAGAAGCAGCGCTTAGCGATAGGTAATAGTGCACTTGAAGTTGTAAAAGACTATGTCTACTTACGGCAGGTAATAACCGCAGAGCCTAACCACGAGATTGAAGTAACTAGAAGAATAAGAATGGGGTGGAGCACATTCGGCAGGCACTCTCAGATTATGACAAGTAGATTGCCACTGTCCCTCAAGAGGAAGGTATATAACAGCTGTATCTTGCCGGTACTTAGCTACGGAGCAGAAACCTGGAGACTCACAAAAAGGGTTCAACTTAAATTGAGGACGACGCAGCGAGCAATGGAAAGGAAAATGGTAGGTGTAACCTTAAGAGACAAGAAGAGAGCAGAGTGGATTAGGGGACAAACGGGAGTTAAGGATATCATAGCTGCAATAAAGAAGAGGAAATGGACATGGGCCAGGCATGTAGCACGTAGACAGGATAACCGCTGGTCATTAAGGGTCACCAACTGGATTCCCAGAGAAGGGAAGCGGGGTAGGGGGAGACAGAAGGTTAGGTGGGCAGATGAGATTAAGAAGTTTGCGGGTATAAATTGGCAACAGCAAGCACAGGACCGGGTTACCTGGCGGAACATGGGAGAGGCCTTTGTCCTGCAGTGGACGTAGACAGGCTGATGATGATGATACTTTCATTCAGATAAGAACAACTAAGGAACACTTATTACGCAACACCTTGTTGCTTTTTCTAAATTTTCGCGTTAATATCAACTATCTCCTGCTGCTAGGTCTCGGAAGTCTTCTTAAGGCTGTTTGACCTGATGCACATTAAGTCGCTGATTGCCTCTGTGATTTCTCCAGACGAGTCTGCTATAGCTGTTAATTCCTTAACAGTGGCTTCCAGTTTCTTTTCCTTTTTTTGTTAGCATTTCGACCGCCTTCTCAAAGCAACATTTCTTTTTCTATTTATCCTCCTGCCTTTTCAGAGTTTCCAGATAAACACGGTGTTGGTTTCGCGGAGAACCTACTGTGGCCTACCTAACTTTCTGTCTCCCCTTCGTATGTTTGCCTTCTCTGGGAATCCAGTCAGTTACCCTTAAAGACTAGCGGTTATCCTGCCTACATAAGTGCCCAGCCCATGTCCATTTCTTCTTGATTTCAACAGTGATGCCCCGCCGCGGTGGTCCAGTGGCTAAGGTACTCGGCTGCTGACCCGCAGGGCGCGGGAGCGAATCCTGGCGCCGGCGGTTGCATTTCCGATGGAGGCAGAAATGCTGTAGGCTCGTGTGCTCAGATTTGGGTGCACGTTTAAGAACCCCAGGTGGTCGACATTTCCGAAGCCCTCCACTATGGCGTCTATCATAATCATATGGTGGTTTTGGGACGTTAAACGCCACATATCAATCAAATTCAACAATGATATCCTTAAACCCGGTTTGTTCCCTGATCTACTCTGCTTTCTTCTTGCCTCTTCAGATTGAATCTATCATCCTCTTTTCCATTCCTCGCTGTGTCATCCTCAATTCAAGCAGAATCCCTTTTGTAAGCCTTCAGGCTTCTGCTCCGTAGGCAAGTACCGGCAAGATGCAGCTGTTCTATACCTCCCTCCTGAGAGCTAGTGGTCCATTACCATTCATGATTTGAGAATACTTGCCAAATGTGATCAACCCTATCCTTAGTCTTCTAGTTATTTGAATTTCGTGGTTCGGCTTTACGGCTACTACCTGTCCTAGGTAGACGTATTCTTTTACAACTTCCAGCATCTCTCCACCTATCGCAAAGTACTCTTTTCTGTCGAGACTGTAGCACATTAGTTTTGCACATATTAATTTGCAGATATACTTTCTACTTTCCGTGTCCAGTTCAGTAATCATGAGCTGTAATTCATCGCCAGAGTTTCTCATCAAGCCAATCTCCTCAGCAAATCGCAGGTTACTAAGCTAATCTCCATTAACTCTTATCCCCAACTCTTCCCAATATAAGGCCTCGTAAACACGCGGTGAATAGCATTATAGAATGGAATCGAAAGTTAGGCTAGTTGGATATGCATGGTATAACTGTAGTTTAAGCGCATAGATGTCACAACTGTACTTTTTGCCTTCACACGCATGCGTTGTTATTGACTGCCTGCTTATACTACATTCTTCTCTTTCCAATAAATCTTTTAGTTGTGAGAAAGCGCTTGTCCTGTGTTTCTTTGTGCGCTTAAACTACAGTTATACCAAGCATTGGAGAAATCGTGTCTCCCTGCCTTACACATTTCCTTATTGGGATTCTGTCGCTTTCTTTATAAGAAACTATGTGGCTATGGATCCACTGTAGATTTCTTCTAGTATGTTTATGTAGGGTTCGTCAATGCCCTGATTCTATAGTGCATGCATTACTGCTAATGTCTCGACTGAGTCAAAGGCCTTCTCGTAATCTATGAAAGCTATGTATCGGGGTAGGTTGTATCCTGTGCATTTCTCTATAACCTGATTGATAGTATGAATATGGCCTATTGTCGAGTAGTCTGTATGAAATCCTGCTTGGTCCTTTGGTTGATTGAACTGTGATGTTGCCTTAGGTTTATTAGCTATTATTTATGTAAATAGTTTATAGAATACGAGCAGTAAGCTGATCAGCCTGTAATTTTTCAAGCCCTTGACGTCTCCTTTCTTATAGATTAAAATGATGTTAGCTTGATTGATTGATATGTGGGGTTCAATGTGTCAAAACCACTATATGATTACGAGAGACGCCGAAGTGAAGGGCTCTGGAAATATAGACCACCTGGGCTTCTTTAACATGCACCCAAATCTGACCACACTGGCCTACAGAATTTTTGTCTCCATCAAAAATGCAGCTGCCGCAGCTCGGATTGGATCTCACGACCTGCGGGTCAGCAGCCGAGTACCTTAGCCACTAGACCACCACGGTGGGTTAAAATTGAGTTGGCATTCTTCCAAGATTCTGGTACCCTCCCAGTCAAGTGACACTTCGTATATAAGGGGGACAGTTTTTTTAACACAATTTCTCCAGCATCTTTCAGCAGTTTTGTTGTTACCTTATCCTCACCAGTGGCTTTACTTCGTTGCATTCCTTCTAGGGCTTTCGTTACTTCCCTTGTCGTTACTGGTAGAATGTCGAATTCCTCTGAGCTGTTATTGCTTCTTACGATATCATCCTGATTGTTACGGCTTCTGTACAGCTCTCTGTAGAACTCCTCTGTCACCTCAACCTGATTATGACATTGCCATATTGGCTATGACATTGCCTTCCTTGTCCTTTAATGCATAGATCCGATTTTTGCCTATGCACAAGTTTGCCTTTGCAGACTTGCTGCATTTACCGCATCACAAATAATGCACTGTGAAATGCACCATAATGTTATTTTAAAAAAAGAAAATTCAAAAATTTTCAAGGACTTGCGAAAATTCCAGCACTTTTAAGGCCTTGAAGTACAAACTTTCCAAATTGAAGGGTTTTCAAGGATTTCAAGGACCCGCACGAACCCTGGTTAAAATTCTATAATGCATACATTGAAATTCGTACGACTCGTGGGTCTATCGCTACTGCACCCTCAATTATTTCTATTTGTGCCCGAGAAAGCAATTTATAACAAATATGTGAAAAACACTTTAATTTTGGCTCGTATAATAGATAGGTGTTCACAAGGCACACAGTTTCTGCACATGCTGGTTTGCCACTGTACTAATCATTTCTAAAATCTAAATGTGTGTTGAACGCATTGATGTGCACGAGAGGTATCGCTCTATGCCAGTTGTCCATGGCATGAAAACTTGGAATTACCCTTGAGACCTGTTCTGCAGTGCACTTAGATTGTAACTTTTCATTTTCATTTTTTTAAACAGAAATGAAACAAACTTTAGTGCACCTGACACTATGTTTGCATAGAGGCACTGTATGGCCATGCACTCAATGTTATACAACATGTCCAGCCGAAGAAAAAAAAAAAAAAACCCTTCTAGTGCATCAGCGCAAGGTCCTTGTCCCAATTGATGTCCTTTGCAATTAAAAATCACATAACGATGATACTTAGTTGGTTAGAAGTGACTGTGCGTCTCAGAATAAAAACTGATGCATAACGCTTTCAAGCCCCCAAACCAATTATCACCAAGTATTCATGCGCAGAATAGTATTGTTACAAGAACAGATTTTTACACTGTTATAATGAAACTAGATCCTCTTTCGTATCACATTCCCAAGAAAAAAAATGTGGATCCCAAATGCATATCACTCTTGTTACTAACACATAATATGAAGGCACTAGCTCTTGTGACGAAACAATGCAAGAAAATGGCACAGAATGCATGCACCAGATGATTTGAAGAGCAACATTGGTATAAGAAAACCATGCGTGCGATCGAAGCCTGATGGCTGCTTTGCTGGAAAACAAAGATATTATGATAGACCAGACATACCTCAAACATGAACTGCAACCATTTTTGAGGTGTCTAGCAGTAAGCACAAGAAAATGCACCAGGGCGGCCAGAAAATGTCAAGTCAGTAGTAAGAAGTATGGTCATTTTAATAAGGAGCATGCAAAAGCTTGTCTATGACGCACACACATGCAGCCATTGAGGCATCATGACATCTTCTATATGCTATCACTTGGGAATTCAATGATCTTATGTTCCTGCCAAACTCTTTTTTTCCCAATATGTCACCAGAACATTTTTCCTCCGCATAAAAACAGACTGCCTGTGGCTGCTAACCAGTGTACAACACATTAAAAAAAAACCACTAAACTAAACAAGCATTTAAGAAGCCTCAACTTACGCTCTGCATTCTTAATAAAACGAAATTACGTTTTGATGATATCTGTCACGTGATTTGTCTTGAGGTTTCACAGATAGACCTTTATAGTTCTAATGTTGAACTAAGCAAACAGCAATAGAATTTGTTATAGTAATATTAATTATTACAATACACAGAACGTACCACACATACATGCAAGGAAAAAAAAAGACATGAGCCTACAAGGCTTTGGGAACATTCAATTGAGATCAAGTGGCCTGTGAACAGTAAGTGTACAAATATGATGCTCATTGTACATTTTATGCTTTCCAACTTAATGCAATTGGTAACTCGCAAACCTCTACATGAAATACTGACACACCCGAAGGCACGAGGGCGGGTGCCTTGCTTGGCTACGTCGAAACTCTGGCCCGGCCAATTTCATATAGCAAGGTACACATCATTTCCAACGGGTGTAGAAGAGTCTGAAAGAAACTGCTGTCGTAAAATGAACTACAAATTCACTTGACATTGCAAAACCCAATTGCAGCAAAGTCATAAATGCAGAATCAAAGGCTGCTTGGAGCAAGTGTTCGTGAGGAAGACCATTGTTACTTGCGGGATGCGAGACTGAGTGCCCTAACAGCCCTTATACAAAAAACTGCCTGAAAATGCACAGACAACTTGATGAGTTAATTCTGGTAATGGGTACAGTACAGTGACACAATACCCGACAATGTGGCACAAATATACTTTGAGGTGGCCAAAGTCTGTCAGATATTTTGCAGGAAGCGATCAGCTTCAAATACGCACGATCAACATGTTTAGTACAATTACTCTGATCTAGGGCCCATAGGCGTGCACAGAGTTCTTCATTGGGGGTGGATAAGCATCACCACAGCTCCCCTCCCGCTTCAAATGGTCGAGACAGAAGGACACAAGCTTCATGATGGACGCAAAATCGAAGATAAGATAAAGCAACGACGTGCTGTTCATAACGGCTTGCCTTTACTTCTCGGCTTTCCATGGGTAACAGTGGGAAGTAAAATGGTTCTTGGAATGCAACATCAGGGGTCCCCAGCCGCTGCTACTATCAAAAGCTTGCATGGCCACAACCCTGCACACTTTAAACAGTGACGGGAAAGGTCTGACCGAGCGAAGGTGTGGGGCAGACTTGGCACACCCCTTAGATGACTGAGGGGTGGGGGGTGCAAAGGCAATTACTTTTTCCCACTAATTATTCCCCTGATCACACGCTACTGCAACTCACATGTGTTACCGATTATCCACTTTCACATTCTAAAACTTCACATTCTCGAGCACCATCTTTTGCTCTTTAAAAGTAGCTTCCGGGCAAATGACAGCTAAACTAAGTAAATGAGCCTAAAGGTTATGAAAGATTATCAAAAAAAAAAATCCACTTCACTAGCAAGCCCCTGAGGCATACATGTATATTTTCCACCTAATGTGCATTAGAAACAACAAGTAGAGTAGTAATTAAAGCAAGTCATTAAGGTTCAATGTATAGACGGAATACCAAAAGCTGCGCAATAAAAAAAATAATTCGTGTCGACCACAAAATGAAAATTCTGGCGACAGTGAAATCTCTCTCTGCTGTGCCGCAGTAGAGTCGTAGTGCCTTGCCAAAACTGTGCAAGTTAACTTTGCAAGGGCAGCAGACTTACATGCCCCTCACAGTTGAGGGTGCCTCATAGAGCGAAATGATAGCTTTACATGATAAACATTTTTTTTTTGGACAACAGACCCAAACAAAAGTGTTAGGCTGGATTTTGGGGAATACAGTACAAATTTCGCTTATAATATAGCAGCCTATTAAAATTATTACCTTGCAGCTGGCAAACACAAGAGCAAAAAACACGTGAAAAGCAATGAAAAGCCCATTTTGATAACCAAGTGCAATAGTGTACCGCAGGAAAGCCAGCCCGACTCCTTTTTGATCAGAAGTGCATGGTGAATGAAATGTAGGCTTCAGGTGGTTTCCTTTCATGCAAGTAAAAAAACAGGAAAAGAAGAAGAAAAATGGACAATCTTTACACACTCTAGACATCTCTTTGGCGCTGTTTTCCACCCAATGTGAAATGAACACATGAGCCAAAAAGTCACGAAAAAGAATGAATGACAAGACAATATGTGAAAGAAGGCTTATGAACAGCAGTTCAAATGAGTGGCTTCGCAGGAAATGCACTCACTTAGTACACTTTTCAGATGATGCTGTCTGAAAGACAACTCCAATGTAATTTCACTTTGCCTTAATGGGACACTAAAGACAACTATTGACTAAACGTTGATTGCTGAAATAGCGGTCCAGAAACCTCGTAGTGTTACTTTTTTGCCAAGGAAGGGCTTATTCTGAAATAAAATTTTGTTTTAGTGGTTTGCTTCGAGTTAGTGCACTTAAAACTACCCGCTTAAAGGAGTGGGACGTCTCACATCACTGTTGCCATGCACAACGTTGTCCGGCTTTAGTGCGCGGCCACCAACACTAATAGCACCAGAACGAAATCAGCAGGCCACTGCGGCAAGAACTGCCACTGAACAATTTCCTGCCATTGACCCCGAGATTGCAGATGTGCTTGCTTCAACTGGGCCCTGCTAGATGGCACAACCTGTCCAGTTTAACCACGCAAATATTGAACTATTGAACCCCTCGCGCCATTCCTCATAGTAACGTCCGGCAGTCTTTTTCCATGAACCAAACAGAAATGAACAAGCAGCACTTTATTATGTCTCTTGATGTATGGAAGGTTTTTTATTTAGTGAACCTCATTCGATTACTAGTGGTCTGTTGCTAACTGTAACTCTGACGTCACCGGGATCATTTTGTGAATGTTCTACTGCGGCGCACGTATTCTTGTGCATTTACCTCTATTTCTCGGTAAGGAGGGCACTGCTGTTGATGATAGTGTCGTTTTAGATGTTGTCATACATTGAGTTTTCACCCTGATGTAAATTGTTATTTGACTTTAGTGTCCGTTCAATTTAAAAAATATGAGGAGTACACATACCCTAACAAAGGAGTGTTGGCAAGGCATCAGAACCAGTAATGGTATAATTCTGTTGTCAGTCGCTTTCAAACAGCACTTCAGCAGACAATGCCTGTTGTCGCTATTGATTGATTGATATGTGGGGTTTAACGTCCCAAAACCACTATATGATTATGAGAGACGCCGTAGTGGAGGGCTCCGGAAATTTAGACCACCTGGGGTTCTTTAACGTGCACCCAAATCTGAGCACACGGGCCTACAACATTTCCGCCTCCATCGGAAATGCAGCCGCCGCAGCCGGGATTCGAACCCGCGCCCTGCGGGTCAGCAGCCGAGTACCTTAGCCACTAGACCACCACGGCGGGGCGCCTGTTGTCGCTAGGTGCAGGCATACTGTTTCTAAGGTGCTTCAGTGCCTTTTTATTGCAAAGTCATGCTAAGGAATTGCACTTTGTAGGTCATGCCTTTGTCATGTGAAACTTTTGGCAAGTTGAAGTGGCAGTGTTCTTTTGTTTTGTTTTTCCTCAGTTCAGGGAATGAAAACAGCAAACCTTTGCAAGCCTTCATGACATTTCCACATGCATTTCAAACAAGTTTTCCAAGGAGGCTCCAATATACGAAGCTGGACTTTTTGTGCTACCACCAGACTTACGTTCATTTTTGAAGCTACCATCAAAAATGTAAAGTACAAATGCCCATTTAGAAGAGTGGTAGCTTGGGCTAGTTGGTATGGCAAGACTATAGTTATAGCGCGAGTACAAAACGACGTCACAGAGACAAGAAGGACACGAAAGAAACGAGAGCATGCGACTGGACAAATGTCCAGTCTGGGCTGCCTACATCCACTGGTACAGATAGACAGACATCACTCCTCGAATGTTTCGGACCTTGTGGTACAATAGAACACTTGCTCGGAGAAGACTTGTAGTACTGGACCCTTCACCCACACCACCGATTTCGGATTTGAAGCAAAACCACATGGTGGTTCATAACCGTAAACTTCCCTTCACGTCAGTGCATCCACAAATTCCCACAGACGTCAATCATGTCACGTCGAAGTGCAGTGCTGTAGTCCCCCCAAGGTGACGAGACCGGCAGCAGAAGAGTTCACAGGTTGTCGCTTGCAATAGATTTCAGCTCGACAGGGTGCTCCACTGACTCCTGAAGCTCAAGCAGATGAAGCAGATGTTTCTCCATGATGGGCTGATTTTTGTTGATCACCGTCTGGATTATCTGCTCTGTGTCCAGGTCAAGTTGAAGCTTTTCTCCAGCAAGAATCTACGTGGAAAACACCAAAGGTAATTGCCTGCTGCAGCTAAAACTGGCACGGAGTGTTCTTGGTTGAAAACTTTTTATGAAAAAACATTAAAAAAAACTGAAGTAACATTCGGAATTTAGCTTTCACCTGAAAAGCAGCCTGTGTCATTGGAGTAAAAAACTGTGCAAGCAACTGCGCTCAATAAATTTTAAACCTTGACATTTCATCATATTGCGATAGCACAGGTATACATAACACACAGAAAGCATAATTTTATGAGGAAGGCAAAAAGATGCACTTTTATTTCCAGCCTTGTAAGCATTTCACAGACAATAAATAGAAAAATTGTTTTATACTGTATCACCAATTGGCCCTTTCACATTACTAAATAAAGTAACAAAATTTGAAAGAAAAAAAGGGGGGGGGGGGCTCATAATCCCCAATCTTGCACTGAAATAGCAGCACCAGGCTTCCTGGGTAGAATCCAAAGGAATGGACAAAATTTCATTTTCTTGTCTCATAATCATCCTGCTGCCTCAATGTTAACACACAGTAATATGGTCTTTTTTCATAGTCCACTTTCTTTTAGTGGTGGTGATGACCTTTCATAAAATCAGAGTGCAGTGGAATGTCATTAGGTAGAGCCTGAAGGGTGTGCGATCGTACACACACACACAAACGTACATTCCACCACAAGCCCAAAGTGTGTTTCATAGAACAAAGGACTAATTGACAAGCTCAGGGGTGCTTAATGTTGCAATGGGCAAAAATTTCGTTGCTGCACATACAAGGAGCATCGGTCAGTCAAAGGAAAGAAGCACGGGAATTGCTTCCCAAAATGAAGGGTTTGCACAGTGCATTAGCGTTGCAATACTCATGAAATCTGACTGTCGTGGCCTACTGCACGAACTAGCGAGCTTATGTAAAAAAAAAAAAAATTGCGAACCTTCTTAGTGGCCCTTCAATAGACGTGTCAACCAATATTATTTTTATTGTTTATTACAACAATATGACCAAATTTGACATGCAAGTGTTACTTGGTGCACTGGTATCATAATTGAAATTAGTATTCAGCTATCTGTGGCAGTTCTTGAGTTCGAGCACTTGATTGACCATCACTGTCATCCAAAAATTAATGAATTAGACATAACATCATCAAGATTTTTGCATAAAAATACAGTCGAGTCCATTTAACAACACAATTCAATTACAATTACAACTAACCACTTTGGTACCATGCACTTTTGTATGCTTTCTATGGTACAATAAACTGCTTATTATAATGCTCCAGTGCCGTGATATCGAATATAGCGATTGAACCTGGCTACAGCGTGCGCTGCAAATGGGTCTCCACACCGACAGTGCCGTGCTGTGGATAGTGGTGAGAGTGACGACTATGACGACATAGTTGAGCAGCCTATGCAAGCACTGTCATTGCAGGGGGCCCAACAGATGATACAGTCCACCGTGTTACAAATACAGGTCGAATGACGGAGTGCCGCCACCAACACATGCTGCGTTGAACTTCTTCTCCTATGCTCGTTCACGCAGCCAGATGGCAGGAGTAGTCACGTGTCCCAGAGCCTGCGTGGCCGACAGCCAAGCGCGCCGGCTCCTATTGCGCGTAAGTGGAGAGTGGACGCCTTCTAGCCAAAGCAGTCACCACCACGCTGCGCTCTTGTTTTTATTCTTTTTGAGCGATGATAGGTTATTCTATTCTTGTGAGCAAGCCGAGAAATGTGCGAGGAGTATTCTGTGCCACCCACGGCAGCTCCACTACACAAAAACGACTCATGTGCGCTCCGCTCATTCTCCTCCCGGCAATACCACCATTAATGCCACGATTAGCACCACTGGCAGTGCTGCCACTGCTGACGAGAAGAGGGCTCAAGCTGCTGCCGCGAAACGGCAAGCGGTAAGCCGACCCCAAAAATCAAGCAAGAGAAGCATAAGTGCGCCGTAAATGCTGCCTGCAAGAATCCGTGGCAGCAATGAAGTCTTGCAGCCCAAGCGCAACCTCAATGCAGGCAAGTAAACATAGAAGCAGCGTAGCAACGTGAGTCGAGGGCGAAGGCAGCAAAACGCTTAAACCGCTGCAACTCAGCGCGGATGGTGCGGATGCAAGGTTCAAGCACGAGTTCCTAGACCAGAGCTTCTGGTACAGCTGCAACGTATGCGACCAACTGGGATTCCACAACAACCTGACCAAGCTACAACCTCTGCAGCAAGATTACCAAGACAACACTCCCTTGACTCTAGGACGTCGTACTCAAGAGGAAATGCAAACCTGAACTTTAACAGAAACTCTTAACGAAACTTTAAGTTGACCCACAAGCTGCTTCGCATGTCACACAAGGCTACCTTTACAGGGAGATGTGTGAAACTTTTTTTTGCTGCACCCCAAAAAGCGGACCGCCTGAAAGTATGGCACGATGTGATTCCACAGAAGGACCGCATGCTGCAGTTGAGTGATTATGTCTGCGCGAAGCTCCACGAGCCAAAGTATGTAACGAAGACATGGGAAGCTTTCTAAAAACGATGCATTTTTGTGAGTACACCATGGAAGGTGGCATTGGCAAAGACGTTGTGCCGATGAACTTTTCAGACAGCCATGCTCTTCGAGAAAAAAATGAAACCGTGGATCATTCACACCCTCCAGCCATCAAACGTGCTCTGTCAGAGTGGAAAGTACAACCAGATTTGAAAAACTCACACCAACGGGAACCTAGCAGGCATGCGCTGTGGTCTGCGAGATGAATAAACCAAGCTGTGGGGCGTCTGATGCCATGGAGTTCGACACAATGCCAGTCACGGTGTCAGCCACAAGTTTGATCGAGATAGTCTTTAAAATGACCGTAGCGTGTCTTTCGCAACAACAGCGTGAGCTCCACACAAGGTAGACATTGACAGTTGAGAACAATGATATTTTGTGAAGTTTTCATTACTACTGAGACAACCACCCAGCCAGATAGTTCCAGAACTGCCACAAGCTAATGCTACTAAGCTGCTGCTCCCATCCACATCGTATGAAAAGGGTGGTGAGTCTTGAACAAATGAACATAATTCTAGCTCTGTTGGGCAAATCTACACCCATTTAATACATCCAACTCCCCTGCAACGTCAGTAGCAGAAAAGATATCGAAATGCTAGTCAGGAGAGTGAGCGCAGCTCATTTGCGTACTGGCGGGTCATCTCTACATCGTTGCAGTAAAATGCACCTCTACACCACTGTAACAGAATGTCCTGTTTTTGAGTTAATGCTTGCCACGAGACGGTAATTTCCTATGAACCATCACTGCCTGCATGTGCCATCTTCTCCTTGTGAGAGAGCTATGCTTGTTAATGAGAATATCTGGGATTACATGAGTTGAAGTAACGATATGATTATGAAGCACGCTGTAGGGCTCCAGAAGTTTCGGCAATGTAGTGTTCCTCAATGTGAACGGACACTACACTGTGCACAGGCCCTCTAGCATGTAGCCTTCACCAAAATGCGACCGCTTTGACAGAAATCGACAGCATGCTTTTCTACTGCAATACTACGGCCAATAGATTTTAAAGACGATAGTCTTTCTTGCGGTACTTTGACGAAAAATTTTTGGTCTGTCTGTACATTTGTCGGTTTGTCCACCGCAACGATACCCAAACGGCTAAGCCCATCCACAGCGCCCACCAACATTGCTCAAGTTTAAGCATTCATACTTCAGCAATTGTCAAATAAAAAACAATTATTGTGCATATCTCACGCACCATAACGACACGTCAATATTTTGTATGTGTGTCTTTATACCAGATAAGGCGCACATAAGCAATTCTAAGAACCGTAGCGTTTATCAAGCTGCGCTGACAGTGCAACGCGATGCTCAAAAAGGGAATTGTTTCCAACGCTTTTCTAAGATGACACGGTGGTGGCACCTGCCCGTCGCTTTGGGTTTTACATCTTATCGCCTCCGAGACAGGCATGCATCTTTCTCCATGGGCGCGCACGCCTTCTTTCATTTGCGAAGATAAATGCCAGATACCGCTCGTGTCTAACGTGCCTCTATGCGCTCGTTCGCCTTTGCTGCATGGATCGAGACTATCTAATGCAGCACTTCCAGAATACAATGCACCAATTTTATCACGCAGATCATCAAATAAATGTTTTTGTTCACTCTCTCCAGATGCAAGACTATTGTCTGTTGACAACATTTGCACTGAAACACGCAGATACGGAGCCAAATTTTTTGTTTGTTGTTTCTGTAAAAATGACTTCATCAAACGGAACTAACTTCTCGGGTATTTCAATGCCATACGTTTACCAATGCATAGTTTAGCGTGTCCTAATGCGGAAGCATCTGCCTATAGGGGTCCATCGAGGTGGTAAATTGAACATATTCCACTGATATGGCTGTATCCTCGAAATTTTGCATTTGTTTGCCACTTTTGTTTACTTATCTAGTTTTACTCATTATAAAGCCGAGACAGCATTTGTTAAAATCTACTTTGAGCGCCATTAACAGCCCTGAAACGACCATGCATGATAGCTCGCATCGGCCACGAGTACTGTTGTGCCATCTCGAACCATCTCCACAAACAAAACGAGGACTGAAGTTCTTCATTTTCAGAGGCACTGTTAATCCACCTAAATACTTCTAACACCGTGATACAATCAGTACGGGACCATGTTTTTGTCAAGGACCTCCTGCTCAACTACGTAGAGCAGCTATATGCTCTGGGGAAAGATATGCACCACTTATGTAAGCAGCAATCAAAGCTCACAGACTAAGACAAGTAGTACGAAGTGCACTATCCTATTTGCATGCAAATGCAAGAGACATTTTCGTCTCTCTTTTGTATTTCTTTGTTTTATTAACCAACTCATAACAATTATTGATTGCAACAATGGAATTTTCTCGGAACTTGGGGATCGTTACAAGTGGACTGCATTGTATTTACAAGGGCCCATTCTGTGCTATAAAACTACTAGTTTATTTTTTAGTACCATAATAAGCACACAAAAATATTTTTGGTATGTCTTGTACATATTCTCTAACAACTTTTACAAAAAGGCAATTGTAAAGATCTGTTTGAAGCGCAGACAAATATAGACAGCTTTATTATACATGTCTCGGGATCTAACCCCCGAATGCAGAGATGTTACTTGACTCGTACTTGACTCGTTCTTGACTCAAGACAGTCTTGCCGGTTGCCATAAATCGTTCTCGAACTTGCGGACGACTTGAAGGCGACTTTGCTCGTTCGAAGTCAGGACAAGTTTCAAGTCAGCTGCGAGGCTAGCTTGAAAGCGACTTCATGCGTTATTCCAACATGGCCACCTCTCGAATGGACGTTCTGCGGAGGGTGGCCGCTTTTCAGTTTACTTGCTTCGCCACTAGCGTAGCATTTTCTGAGGTGCACTGCCTGCTGAAGATTATTGGACCCGCTTTACGTGACCGAGGAAATCCGATGAAGTTTTACGACGAGCAACAAATTCCACTCTCGGTAAAAATTCACGAAGAACACCGTGGGGCAGCTGCCGGTTATGTTGCCGCTCCATGAAAGTGGCGACAACCGAAAACAGCCCGTGCCTCCAATGTTACAGCTGCTGATGGCTCTCAGGTTTCACGGCGCTGGCACATTCCAACCAGTCACCGGAAATCTCGTCCGCATTCCGTAGTTGACAGTGTGCCGTGCAGTCTGAAAAGTTACGCTACTCATCGCAAAGCACCTGTACGCAATGCTGGTGCGCTTTCCGCAGCCGGCGGCACTTTCTATAGTTATGCGGGACTTTTATAAAGTGGCTGAGTTCCCTGGCGTTACAGGTTGTGTCGACTACACACACGTGCGTATTAATAGCCCCGGTGTCGACGGCGCCGAAGTGTTCCGTAACCGCAAAGGCTATTTCTGTTTTTCTATAACACGACGACATTTTCAGTCTCTTTCGGTAAAAAAATTGACTCGGTGCTGTGTCCGTGTGCCTCGTCTATCCTTTCGTCCCGTCTAGGGCGCTGTTTCTCGCTCAGAAAGACATTGCTTGTAGCACAACGCTACGTAAAATTCTACACACATAAAAAAGAGGTGCCCCTATCACGGGTTTTTTTAGCCGCTTCACCATCATGCAGCGAGACACTGCTGCACCCCGCGAGACAGAATTCTGCTGAGGGCAATGTCCTGACCCGCGCTTTTTCTCTTGTTTACCAAGCTCAACAAAACGATACGAATCACATTTGTTCCCAGAACTTGTTTTTTTTTTTTTCATAATAACTGCGACCTAGCCCACTACAGGCATGCACACAGGCGAACAGAAAGGCAAATACCGTGAAAATCGTGTCACCTCGTGAGCCAGGTCAGCACAAATACATGCCATGATGTTCGATTGAAAAAAAAAAAAGGACGACGAAAGACCCCAACGCGATGCTTGCTTCGCATCCAAACAAGCAACTGTGGAGAAACGCGCCGCATTTGGGTGGCCACTAATACCAGCAGGCAACGAACGCTTTACAGAAGCAACACTGCGCATCGCTGTGGCGGCAAGCACCACGTGCCGCTCGTTAGCCGTAAAATGGCAAGAATATGCTTGTGGCCCTTCATTTTTATAGTTATTTTAAGACGTGTGGTCTTTTTTCACTGTAATGCATGCCTTACACGAACAACTTCATTATTACCCTCGTTAGCAGGCGAGCAGCGTGTTTCTGCTTTGAAGCTCGTTCTTAACTTGACCAAGCAAGACAGCCTGAGCATCTATGAAACGCGAAGGCTGACTTGGGCGTTTTGAAGTCCGCTGCTTGCTCAAGTTAAGTTGAAGTCGCGAGCCAAGTAACATCTCTGCATTCGGGGGTAAGTGTAGGAAACAGCATGATTATTATGCATGTTTATTTGTTGTTAAATGGCACAGGCATGACTAATAGCCTCCTCTCAAAAAATTAAAGACGAGAAAACAGAGTTCGAAGGAACTAGAGCACAAAGCTAAGAAAACTGAACTCAAAAGGGAGCTGGTTTTATTTTTCACTGAAGAAATGCAGCTTTGTGGCTATCTTCAGCTCCCATCTGTCCCCTTGTTATGATGATGCCAAGATGGTGGCACTGTGCTAAGAAAAAGGTACAAAATTTGCATTTTCTAAATCCCTAATTTTCTTAGTTTTTGCCAACAGCACTCTAGTAAAATAATTTTTTTTTCTCAACTTTTACTCCTTGTTTTGGTCAAGTATTTCACCATGCTGTAAAGATGGTCTCAGGATTGCAGAACTAAGTGAACTGAAAAAATGAACATTTTTGACCAAATTTACCATTGAAATTGCCAGGTTCTTAGAATAGATTACACAAGAAAAACGTCTGGATTCATGAAGATCGATTCCTGGAACAATGCTATGGAAGAATCAAGCAGTCAAGCAATTAGCCGATTGCCCTATGGGTGCCTGCTGTTTAGTATGACCTGCTATATAATACAGTGGTTTGTGCTTAACTGTCTTCAATATCAAATGCGCTTGACACCACTGAAGACAAGATTCTTCGAGAGGAGGAAGGTGAGAAGCTTTCTGCGAACTTGTCTGACGATGATGATTAGCAAAAAGATCACTTTTGAGACAGGTAATGGCTTCTAGACACAATGTTTGAAAATACAGTAGACTCCTTTAAAACGAACTCCAAGGACCAACGATCATTTGTTCGTCTTATCAAGAGTTCGTCTTATCGAAAGTGGCTAAAAAAAAAAAAAAATGAAATGCTGACATGCCAAGTACACCCAAATACTATGTTGCTTGACAACACTGAATGAAGTGTTACTTATATTGGGGAGGAAAGGAACAAGAAAAAGTATTTATGTGGCTCAGCTTGACAGTTAGCATAGCTTAACTATGCTTTCCAGTAGAGTAGGCTAATCGAACAAGTTCTTGATTTTGCAAGTTCACAATAAATATGCTCATGAATGAATTGCTACTACATAACAATAAAACTGTAGCAGGACGCTCTTTTGACAATTAGAAAAACATAAAAAGGGAGAGACAAGCACAATTTTCCTTCAAGAAATGGACATTTATCCTCCAGGCTGTTCACCTTCTAAGATGATGTTATACTGGCTTTGCTCTCAGTTTTGGATACGCCTCTATTGCATCCCACTACCTTGACAACGCCAAGTAGCGCCAAGTTGCTTATGAAAGTCTGCAAGCTTTTCTATGAGTTTAGGACATTTTTTTAATTTTCGGCTTGCAGTAAGGTCTCCGTTTACGCTATTCACGATCACAAGCCTTGGGCAAAACAAAAAAAGACACAATGCAGCTATATTTAGTGTGCAAAATAACCCTTTTTTTTTTGTCATGCACTTTTATAATCAGAATGATGCATCACAATTTACTGCATTTCACTGCGAATAGATATGATACACATAGGTCCCATGCAAAACGACACAAACTGACCACAACATGTGCTCAGGTGCCATTGTGTGATGGCAATGACAATGCATCTGACTCCTCTGATGGGAGTGCTGGTGCCGCATATGTGATTTCCATTTCATGTGATTATGATGAACAGACAAATCTTTGTTCCCATTTTCCTTTTCATTTGTTTTTTCCCCCCACTTCCCTTGCATTTTCCCCTCTAGCCAAGCTCTTGTGTTCTTCTGTTTGGTACTTTACTCCTGTTAGAGAATTGATGAATGCGAGGAGAATAGGAAAGTAAAAGTGCTTCTCGTTGCTTTCTTTGCTGATAAAGATGGCCCTTTCTCCACCTACAGGCTAGGGGGTGAGGCAGATACCAGCTTTATGCGCTGACTTTTTTTTTTCCACTTATCTAGCTTTCTTCTTCCACATCGCAGTTTGCTTTCAATTTGCTGTGAGTCTTTGCACCAGGAAGCTTTTTATTCTTTTTTTCGTTTTGATTTTTCTTGTTCCCCTGAATGTCCCCATAAAGACTGTCATCTTCATTGCGCAGAATCTCCATCGTTATCGGTCACTGCGAGAGTTCGTCTTAACACGAGAGGCATGTTATGCGGTTCGTCTTAAGCAGAAGTTTTTTTTTTTTTTTTTTGCATTGAGTCTATGGGGAAACGAAACAAACACTCCCGTGTTGTTCGTTTTAAGCAAGAATTCGTTTTAACGAGAGTTTTACAGCAAACTCCCGTTAAGACGAACTCTGTGAAAACAAATTCTCGCTTAAGCTGAACAACACGGGAATGTTTGTTTGGTTTCCCATAAACTCAATGCGGGGAAGGTGGGGGGAAGAAAAAAAACCTGGTTAATTAGGGAGAATAAAGTAAAAGGCCTCTTCTGCTAAGACAAACTCTCACAGTGACCAACGACACCTGCGATTCTGCATAACGAACATGATAGTCTTGGTGGGCCATTGAGGTGCATGAGTGAAAGCAAACACAAGAAAAAAAAAGAAAACATATTCCTGGCCTAGCAACGACACAAAGCAACAAGTGATGTTCAGAACCCCCCTCCCCCGTTCAGGAGTTTCTTTTATACTGAAAAAAAAATTCCTTAAAAGGCAAGTAGTCTAACAGGTTCGTACAGCCCTTCAAGCCATTACATCCTTTTATATTCACTCTACATTTTTCAGTTCTCCAAAAATAGTACCAAGAAAAACACAAGAGTACGGCTACAGAGGAAATTGCGAAGAAAGGGGGTGATAAAAAACCATATGAAAGCGAAACCGGCAACGCAATTGTCTGCGCATAATTGCATATGAAACCGAAGCCATGTTCGTGGCGTAAGCACTCCCATCAGAAGGGTCAGATACACTGTCATCGATGTCACACAATGGCACCCAAGCGCCTGTTGTGGTCAGTTCGCGTTGTTTCGCATAGGGCCTGTGCGCGTTGTATCTGTTCCCACCAAAGTGCAAATTGTGATGTGCCATTTTTATTATGAAAATGCACACTAAACATAGCTGCGCCGTGTCATTTTTTGTGTGCCCGAGGCGTGTGACTGTGAGTAGTGCAAACGAAGATCTTTGGGTGCATATCAATCAGGAAAGATCACTGCAGGCTGAAAATAAGGAAATACTATCCAAACTTCGAAGAGAAGCTTGCAGACTTTCTTGAACACGCTGTGTATGTTGGGTTTGGTAAGGTAAGAATATGCAATGAAGGTGTATCAGAAAGTGATATCAAAGCCAGTGAAACAGGCTCACGGAAGCTAAACAGCCAGAAGACAGAATTTTTTTCTTTTCTATGAAGAAAACTTGTGCTTGTCTATCCCTTTCTTAATTCTTTTTCTAATCATCGAAATAGGGTTGCAATACAGTTTTGTTGTTAAAATGTGGTGGCAATTTATTTATGAGCCTATTTATTAGGAACTCGTGACACTGAGTGCTCAATAGATACGTGTAAACACTCTACTTGAAGGCATAGTTTTTGTCAAGCTAAGCCAAACAGTACAGTCGAATTCCGCTACAACGAATGCCACTTCAACGAAATTTCCACTACAATAAAAAATTTTCAGTTCTCCATCAGCAATCCATAGGAGTCAATGCATTAATATTGCCACCATTGATGAACGAGCGAGCCACTGTGGCTCATACGCGCTTTTGGGCTGCGAAGAAGAAGAAAACATCTTCGTTGCTCAAGTTCGAGTGAACTCCTGGCTGCAGGTCTTGTTTTGCTCGCGACATTACTGGTGGAGGAGCTGGGTACGTGTACTTCGGCTGTGTCGGCCATCGTGGAGACAGCTACATCTCCCCTAGCAAGAATCAGCCGCCGCCTCGTGGGTTGCCCCCTGAATTTGGTCCCTTGGCATCGACACCTAGAAAGATGGCAACTGCGATGACAAGCCAGGTGGTCCAAACCAGCGATGCCCATGGTTCTCTTCTCGCCCATGTTTTTCATGTGCCACAGACACCAAAGCCATTCCATGGAGACATCTTCGAGGATGTTGATGACTGGCTCGACCACTTTGATCGGGTTGCCAGTATCAACGAATGGGACGATGTTCGCAAGCTGCGCCGAGTTTACTTCTACTTGGAGGATTCTGCGAAGACGTGGTACGAGAACCACGAGGGCTCCTTTGCAACATGGCAAGAGTTTAGCCGACAGCTCCGTGACGCCTATCGCAACACCGAGAGAAAGGAGAGGGCTGAACAAGCCATATCCTGCAGAAACTAACGGCCGAACGAACGTGTATCCATGTTTGTCGAGGACATGCTTCGGCTCTTCAAGTGCGCGGACCCTGCCATGCCCGAGGAAAAGAATGTGCGGCATTTGATGCGCGGAGTAAAAGAACAGCTTTTCGCTGGGCTCGTGCGCAATCCACCGACGACAGTCGCCCAGTTCATCAGTGAGGCAGCCACGATGGAACGTACGCTGCAGCAGCGGTCGTCACAATACGAACGCCAGATCCCGGCCACCACATGCTCTATCGGCTCTGACAGCGAGAGACAGGCCCTCGCAGACTTCATTCGAAGTATCCTTCGGGACGAATTGCGACAGCTTCAGGCAGTGGGATCCCATCCACCTGTGTCAGCCCTCGCAGATGTAATCAGACAAGAAGTCCGGCAGGCCGTCACACCCCTGGCCCCAACCGATTACCGAGGCCCCAGTCCTGACATATGCAGCGGCATTGCGATCCCCTGCGCCACCGGCTACAGATACTGCTATGCGGCCAAGGTACCAGGCTATGTAGCCATTCCACGACACTGCTTCGAGCCCGGCTCTCGCCTCAAGGTTTTCGAGCCCACCTACCTATCTGCCGTCTATCTCCAAGACAAACTGGTAGCAAGGCAAGCACGTGGCGCACCTCGGATAACCGTCCGCTCTGCTGTCACTGTGGCGAAGCGGGTCACGTATACCGGAACTGTCAATACCGGCAACTAGGTCTCCGTGGCTTCCACCCTGATGCTCGATGCCCGCGCTACGGTGAGCGCCCCCGCGAAATCGAAGCCTATCTCACAGGCCAACGTACTCCGACACTTCAGCACCACCAGTCGAGATCATCATCGCCTCGCCGGTCTACGTCACCCAGTTTGCCATCATCGTCTTCCGCTCCTTTCAGGAGCCGGTCACCAAGTCCCTGCAGGCGAAACTAGGAACGGTGACTTCTGGGGGTGAAGTCGCGGCCCGGCGAACTGTAAAAGACCCTACTTCGACGCAACGACCGGACGAGGACGATTCCGGGTTTGCAGTGTTCTCCGACAGCAAAAAGATTGTTTCTGCCGAAATTGCCGTCTTCGTCGACAATCATGCTGTTAACGCCCTCGTCGACACCGGTGCCAACTATTCCATAATGAGCGCCACACTGGCATCTGAACTGAGGAAGGTTATCACGCCATCGCAAGGACCCCAGTTGCGCACGGCAGGTGGCTATCTGGTGACGCCTACTGGTATGTGCACGGCACGCATTCGAATACGTACGTCGACATTTGTGGGCTCTTTCCTCGTATTGCGCGTGTGCTCTCGACTAGTCATTCTAGGAACGGACTTCCTTCGTGAATACGGCGCCGGCATTGACCTCCGTGAATTACTTGTGTCGTCCGAGGATCCTTTTTGCGCTGCAACTGACAGTATGCGATTCCGGAAAAGAGCGCTCCGTGTTACCGACGATTCTCTGACTCTCCCACCTCGAAGCAGCCTCTTTGTCAAAGTAGAATTGGGAGAGGACGTGTCTGACGCGGGTAATTGCAGAGGCCGATTTGTCTCTACTTATTTCACGACAAATCTGTGTTGCCTGAGGAATCATTCAGCCTAGCAATAGGCATGCTCACCTGCTGGTCACGAACTTCAGCGACGAATATCGCCACCTACAGAGACACGCTGCCATTGCATATTGTGAAGAACTTGCCGATGCCGATGGTCCGTCTAGGTTAGCTTCATTTTTCATCGAATGGCCACCCTGACGAGGCCTTCGCGAGCACTCTCGACATAAACGAGAGACTACCTTCGGCTCAACGAGAAAGCCTTTTGCGTATGCTCGGCTCATTTCAAGACTGCTTTGCCACTACGTCAAAGGTTAAACAGACACCACTTGCTCAACATCGTATATTGCCTACGGAGAGACGAAGAAAAGGAAGAGGTGCGACTGACACGGCGCGCGACTGGGCCAATCAGCCATTGTGTCTCTTGCCTGTAGTTTTTACTCGGCAAATACATCTCTGCTCAGAAGCAAACCAACCTCGTAACATATTGGTGAGAGGTGCTGGGTAACCATCAGGCAACGGAGCTCCGCAGCGGACGTCGCATCGCCCTTCCAGCCATGGCCAATGCTACAGCCCTCCGCGTCAACGTCAGCGTCTCCGACGAACATGGCGTCGCAAAACCGTACGTTTTCACGCCTCTCAAGGATCCCGGTACATTCTGCGGAACCGATGGCGTCGACGTTGATGATTGGCTGGCCATGTTTGAACGAGTGAGTGTGCCGAACAGATGGGATCCACACTTCAGTTGGCTAATGTGCTGTTCTATTTGAGAGGCACGGCCAAGGTGTGGGTATGAGAACAATGAAGAAGAACTCACATAGCTGGGACCAATGCCAAAGCAAAGATGCGAGATGTGTTTGGCAAAACCGCCGTTCGGAAGATCGCCGCCAAAAAGGAATTGGGCCTGCCGTGCCCAATCCCCTACGGAGTCATACCTCGCTTACATTCAAGACGTGCTGGCCCTTTGCCGAAAGGCCGAAAGCGACATGACAGAAGGTGACAAGGTGGGACATGTTCTGAAAGGGATTGCCGACGACGCGTTCAATCTCCTGATGTGCAAGGGCTGTTCCACCGTAGACGCGATCATCAAAGAGTGTCGTCAGTTCGAGCAAGTGAAAAGTCGCCGCATTCTACAAACATTCGCTCGACTCCCAAACACCGCTGCAACATCTACTTGCGAGGACCAGTCAACACCACAACGTGCATCGCCGCCGGGAGACCTTACACGCATTGTTCGTCGTGAACTGGAAGCTATGGCGCCCTCGGCGTTCTATTCGCGCAGTACCGATGCCACTCCTGTTACTGTTCCTCTTGTTCAAGCCATCGTGCGCCAGGAGCTTGAAAACATCGGAGTGCATTCCGTGTGCCATGTCACCGCGCCTAGAGTCAGCGAACGCCCTTTCGTGATGCCCTTCTCCGACCGACGGTCTTCTCCACGTATTCGCAACCCGGCTGAGTGGCGAACTGCAGATGACCGCCCTATATGTTTCAACTGCCACCGCGTTGGACATATTGCCCGTTACTGCCGCAACACATGGTCCTCGGCACATCGCGCAACGACCAATATGACCCGTTTCGACGATACCGCCCGCACCTTTCCACCTGCCGAAGAGCCCAATGCCATTGACCATTCTCGGAACACTTGGTACAGCCGCTCGCCTTCACCACGTGGGCACCAGTCTCGATCGTCGCAAACACGTCGTCCATCGTCCCGTTCGCCGCAGCCACGGCGCTTCTCGTCCCCCGTGGCTTCCGGCCGCGTTGTCTCGGAAAACTGAGAAATGCAGCCCCCGGAGGTGGTGCTGCATTGACGACTTCCGCAGCAAATCCTCTTTCCGTTCCCACCAGACGAAGTGTAATAGACGTTAAAGTAGACGGCGAACCTGTACAAGCACTTGTCGACACCGGCGCAAGCATTTCGGTCATGAGTTCAAGCCTACGCACACGTTTAAAGAAAGTTCTGACACCAGCGGCTGCACAAATGCTCCGTGTGGCCGATGGCGGCACGCCGATGGTTCTCGGTCTGTGCACTGCCCGCTTACGTATAAAGGACCACACTACTTCTGTCATTTTAGCCGTGATTGACCACTGCCCTTATGACATTATCCTAGGCCTGGACTTCTTGTCGAATCATTCTGCTCTGATCGATTGTGCTACAGGCGTTCTTCAGCTAGAGTTGCCTCAGATAGTCGCTGAACCCCACACTGCCCCGCCGCGCCTGTGCTCTCTTCAGGATGTGCGGCTGTCAGCTCAGGCAGCCACCTTCGTCGTTTTGACCGCACAGCCCCAAGTTCCCGATGGTCAATATGTCCTCCTTCCTCTCGCCGACGTCCTCTTGAGCCGCAACATTGCCATTCCCCATACGCTTGTGACTGTTACTGACAATTGTACCTCGCTTCCACTTCTCAATTTCAGCTTGTGCCCTCAAGTGCTTCCTCGTGGCATGTTCTTGGCCAGCGTATCTAATGCTGACGAATTCGAAATAGCAGCGCTCACCACCGAGATTGATTTACTTCAGTCTCCTGTAGCGAACAGCACCTGTTCTCGACCAGATCGTTTCTCGAAGATGATTGCACCCGACCTCAATCCTGCGCAAGCCAATGACATCCATCGCCTTCTCGCGTCATATACCGACATTTTTTCTTTCGACGACAGACCTCTAGGGCAAACATCCACTGTTCAGCACCGTATAAATACTGGTGACGCCAGTCCTATTCGCCGACGCCCCTATCGTGTCTCCCCCACTGAGCGTAGAGTTATCCAAGCAGAAGTGGACAAAATGCTCAACAAAGTGTCATAGAACCATCAAGTAGTCCTTGGGCCTCCCCTGTCGTCCTTGTGAAGAAAAAAGATGGTACCTGGCGCTTCTGCGTTGACTATCGCCACCTAAACAAGATCACACGCAAAGACGTGTACCCGCTACCACGCATCGATGACGCGTTGGACTGCCTACACGGGGCTACATACTTCTCGTCTATAGATCTTCGGTCCGGCTACTGGCAGATTTCTGTCGATGAAATGGACCGCGAGAAGACGGCCTTCATTACACCAGATGGTTTATACCAGTTTAAGTTAAGGTCATGCCTTTTGGACTCTGTAACGCCCCTGCCACATCGAACGAATGATGGACTCTCTCCTGCGTGGTTACAAGTGGTCTACTTGTCTTTGTTACCTAGACGATGTGATAGTCTTTTCATCTACTTTCGATAGCCACCTGACCCGTCTCGCTGCAATTCTCGCAGTCTTCAGAACAGCTGGGCTACAACTCAATTCCAAGAAGTGTCAATTTGGTCACCGTCAGATTGCCATTCGGGCCATATTGTAAACGCCGATGGTGTCCAACCAGATCCCGAAAAGATCCGCGTCGTCCGTAGCTTTCCAGTGCCCCGTTCTACATCCGATGTCCGTAGCTTCGTCGGCTTATGTTCCTACTTTCGCCGTTTTGTGAAAAACTTCGCCGACGTTGCCCGGCCACTGACAGATTTGCTCAAGAAAGATACCACATTCTCATGGGGCCCTGAGCAGGCTCAAGCGTTCGCCGCTCTCATCGGCTAACCTAACTACGCCCCCCATACTTGCCCACTTTAATCCTTCTGCTGCCACAGAGGTTCGCACCGACGCCAGTGGCCACGGTATCGGCGCAGTTCTCGCTCAGCGGCACCACGGTAGACAGTGCGTCATAGCTTACGCCAGTCGCCTGCTTTCTCCCCAGGAGATGAATTATTCCATCACCGAGAGAGAGTGTCTAGCTTTAGTTTGGGCCGTCGCCAAGTTTCGGCCATATTTATATGGTCGCATTTTCACTGTCGTTACGGACCACCACGCCCTCTGTTGGCTGACTTCTCTGAAGGACCCGACTGGACGTCTGGCTCGCTGGGCTCTGAGGCTTCAGGAATTTTCGTTTAGCGTCAGCTACAAGTCTGGCCGTTTGCACAAGGACGCAGACTGTCTTTCTCGATATCCGGTAGATCCTCCTGATCCCGTTGCGCCTGACCTGGAGAGCAGAGTAATGGCGTTCACAGACGTCAGCGATATGCGCATCGAACAACGACGGGATGAGTCATTGCGCACTATCATCGACGCCATCCAGTCTGACAGCCATGACGCTGAATCCCGTATGTTCGTGCTGCATGACGGCATCCTCTACCGCCGCAACGTCACCACTGAAGGCCCTGAGCTTCTGCTTGTCATCCCTCGTCATCTACGGCCTGCCATACTTCAACAACTTCACGACGCACCAACAGCGGGACACCTCGGCGTTTCCCGCACATACGACCGCGTGCGACGTCGATTTTTCTGGCCTGGATTGTACCGCAGCGTACGTCGATATGTCGCCACTTGCGACCTCTGCCAGCGCCGGAAAAGACCTTCTTTGCTGCCAGCTGGATATCTTCACCAATTGAAGTCCCCTCTGAACCATTTCATCGCGTGGGACTCGACCTTCTTGGCCCTTTTCCGACGACGACACTCGGAAATAAAATGGATTGCCGTCGCCACAGATTATGCGACCCGTTACGCGATAACAAAGGCCATGCCAACCAGTTGCGCCACTGACGTCGCGGATTTTTTCTTCATGACGTCATCTTACACATGGTGCACCCCGACAGCTGCTTACGGACCGCGGCCGCTCTTTCCTGTCCAAAGTTGTCGATGACCTCCTTCGCTCGTGTGCTACAGCGCATAAGCTATCTACCGCCTACCACCCACAAACTAATGGCCTAACTGAACGTCTCAACCGCACGCTCACAGAGATGCTTTCGATGTACGTCTCCGATGATCATCGAGACTGGGATACCACGTTGGCCTATGTGACCTTCGCATATAACTCCTCTCGACATGACACTGCGGGATTTTCGCCTTTTTATCTTTTATATGGTCGCGACCCCATATTGCCATTTTGAAACCACCTTGCCTCTCGTGCCATCTGCTTCCGAGTACGCGCGCGAAGCCATTGATCGGGCTCACATGGCTCGTCAAGTTGCCCAGTCTCGCCTCACCAGGTCACAGGATATGCAAAAAGCCCGCTACGACCACCGGCATCGAAATATACGTTTGCCCCAGGTGACCACGTGCTCCTCTGGTCACCGTGTCGCCGTGTAGGTCTCTCCGAAAAACTTTTGTCCCGATAGCCGGACCCTACTAGTCTTACGTCAAGTTAGCGACGTAACCTACGAGATAGCGCCATTGGCACTCCAGTACGTCACCAAGTTTCGTCACTAGTTGACATTGTCCATGTTTCGCGCATCAAACCCTACTTCTTGTCGCACTTCTCCGGACTCTCGCCGAGACGGCGCTCCAACGCCCGGGGGTCCTGCTACGGAGAGGAAGAAAAGGAAGGGTGCGACTGACAGGCGCGCGACTGGGCCAATCAGCCATTGGTCTCTTGCCTGTAGTTTTTACTCTGCAAATACATCTTGCTCAGAAGCAACCAACCTCGTAACAGTATCATCACGGAACCTACTGAGAGACCCATCCGACAACATGCCTA
>WOVY01011614.1:0-80819 GCA_013436015.1 Rhipicephalus annulatus | reverse complement strand
AAAGCATCGGGGACGATGCCTTTTTTTCAGAGGGGGGCATATGCCACGTTCATTTCCCAAGTTTTTGTTATCGTCCCAAAACACCACACGATTCTCAGCGCAAACCGCGCCTGCAGTTTTCTAGAAGGTTCCGGACTGTAGTAGATCATTTCGATAAGATCACGCCCACTGTGCGAACGGTACAGATTGTTCTGGAACCTACGCCACCGCCAGCGATAACGCTAGAACATTCGACGGCAAGAGTATAAATGCCGACGCGCTTCGCCGCTTGTCAGTTGTTGATCGAAGGCCGACGCTCCGTTCGCCGCTATCAGTCCGAGACTGCTATCTGTGCAGACTGCTGCTGTAATTGGACTTTCCCTTTACCGGCACAGGTTCGCCCAAATAAACAGTTAAATCCCAACACGAAGTTTCCTGTCTTCGGCCACGTCACGACCCCGTGACATCTGGTGGAGGTGCTGCTTCGTTCATGTACCGGACGCCCCGTCAAGCCGTGAACCCAGCCCACGTCGCGGAGAAGACACCGACGCCAACCAAGAGCAGCGAACAAGCCGCCGACAGCAAGGTCTCCCACCGGAGTACGGCCTTCTACAAGACAAGGCGCGGAAGACCAGACATGACCTCGACTGCAGCGACAATGACAACCGGAGCGTCCCAGCCGCGATCGGTCATTCAAACCCAGGGAACCACCAAACGTCCATGGCTCATCGTTTGAAGACCCGGAAACCTGGCTAGAAACATACGACCGTGTGGCCGCCCTCAACCACTGGGACAACATGAAGAAAAGCTCCGTCGTGTGTTACTTCTACCTGGAAGACACCGCAAGGACCTGGCTAGAGAATCGGGAGTCCACGCTCCGAACGTGGGATGTCTTCTGCGGCGCATTTCTGCAAACGTTCGCGAGCGTCGCTCGCAAAGAGGGGCCGCTGCTCTACTAGAGACCGGGTTCAGCTACCAAATGAAAAGGTTGGAATTTTCACAGAGGAGATGACCCGCCTATTCCGTCACGCTGACCCAGACATGCCTGAGGAAAGAAGTTCGTTTCCTCATGCGAGGGGTCAAACAGGAGCTCTTCGCGGGACTAATGAGGAATCCACCGAACACCGTCCAAGAATTTGTATCCGAGGCGACCACCATCGAAAAAACCCTGGACATGCGCACCAGACAGTATAATCGTCGCCTGACTCCAGATGCGCTGCTGCTCAAGCCAGTGACTCCGACGACCTGCGTGAAACGATCCGAGCGATCGTGCGGGAAGAGCTGCGCAAACTGTTGCCTTCGGCGCAGCCTCAAGTGGATTCGATCGCCGACATTGTGCGAGAAGAAGTTCGGCAATCGCTTCGAATTCCCCAAACACGCTGCCGAGCCGAGCCAGAAACTATGAGCTACGCCGCTGCAGTGCGCCACAACGCTCCTCCCCGTCCACGCCAAAACGCCGCCCCGTCGCACTTCCGTCGCCAGACGCCACCGCCGCCACCACCCCCACCGACGTCAACCGTTCCAGCGGGCCAGCGCAGTGCACCGAGGAAAGACTGACGTTTGGCGGCACCTGACAATCGCCCGCTCTGCTACCACTGCGGCGAGGCCGGACACATACCGCCGTTGCCAGTACCGACAGATGGGACTGCGTGGCTTCGCCGTCAATGCACACCGCGTCCACAGCCAGGAGAACGACCACGTGACATCGCCGACTACCTGACAGGAACTCAATGGACACCACGAAGTCCTTCCCGTTCGCCGTCGCCCAGCCGCCGCATGTCACCGCACCACCGGCAGTACTCTGGCCCAACGCGGGGCCGGTCTCCTAGCCCGTATCCGGGAAACTAAGGGCAGCAACCGATGGAGGTGCGGTTGCTGTGCGACGAACTACCGAAGATCCTCCTCCGACGACGACGACGCCGCGACGCAGCTTTCCCCAATACAATGTCAACCAGGCAAAGCCCGGGCGGCGAAAGCTCACTACCGGAGGTAGCCTGACGACGCAGCATGGAAGCAGCGGAACAAGCCGACGCAGCCGTGACCCGACGCCATGCCCTAACTGTAATGCGAGACGGGCGAACTAGCGACATCAAGGTTCTTATCGACGGCCACAGTGTGACCGCTCTCGTCGATACTGGAGCCGACTATTCTGTCATCAGTGGGTCGTTCGCCGCGAAGTTAAAGAAAGTAAGTACAGCTTGGAAAGGCCCTGAAAATCCGCAGAGCCGGAGGTCATCTCGTAACGCCTGCAGGAATCTGCACAGCGAGAGACACCATTAATGGCCGTATTTATCCTACAGACTTCGTAGTCCTACAGCGTTGCTCGAGAGATGTCATCCTTGGCATGGACTTCTTATGCTTCCATGGTGCTGTCATCAACCTAAAAACGAAGTCGATAACGTTACCCACAGAAGAAGCACTACCACCGCGCCCACCGTCAGGACACCATGCCTTGAATGTGCTGGAAGAACAAGTCACCATTCCGCCTCGCTCAAGCGTCATTATTTCAGTCGGTTGCTCCTAAATCACCTGACTTAGAAGGGGTCGTTGAAGGCAGTCAGCATCTGTTGGTCACCCGAAATATTTGCGTCGCAAGAGGAATTGCAGAGCTGCGGGAAGGCAAAGCAACGGTTATGCTCACGAATTTCAGCAATGAGTACAAACATGTGAACAAAGGAACAACGGTCGCATACATCAAAGAAATTGTCGAAGCCACCAGTGCTTTCGCCCTTGCCGATTCTGCGGAACCTGCTCAAAAGAACCAAGCCTCTCCCATAGCTCTCGACGTCAATCCAAGACTTCCGAACGATAAGCAAGAACAGCTCAAGGCCCTGCTCCTGCAATACGAAGATTGCTTTTCGTCGTCATCAAAAATTCGGCAGACCCCAATCACGAAACATCGCATCATAACCGAAGAAAATGCCAGACCACTCCGTCAGAGTCCGCATAGGGTTTCGTCGCGAGAACGTGAGGCCATGAAGAGGACAAGTTGGCGAAATGCTGCGGGATGACATTAGTCAGCCGTCCAAGAGTCCATGGGCATCCCCCGTGATGTTAGTAAAGAAAAAGGATGGGACGCTACGTTTCTGCGTCGATTATCGCCGCTTGAATAAAATCACAAGAAAGGACGTGTATCCTCTCCCACGAATAGACGACGCACTTGACCGGCTCCATAACACCAAGTACTTTTCGTCAATGGACCTCAAGACTGGCTATTGGCAAATCGAAGTCGACGAAAGAGACCGAGAGAAGACGGCGTTTATAACACCGGACGACCTCTTCGAGTTTAAGGTGATGCCCTTCGGCCTTTGCTCAGCGCCTGCAACTTTTCAACGCATTATGGATACAGTACTGGCAGGATTGAAGTGACAGACTTGTCTTGTGTACTTGGACGACGTCGTCGTGTTTTCTTCGAGTTTCGACGAGCATCGTCGGCGCCTTGAAGCTGTACTTCAAGCCATCAAGACGTCCGGTCTCACACTGAAGCCAGAAAAGTGCAGATTTTGCATATGAGGAACTCTTGCTTCTGGGGCACGTTATCAGCAAGTCTGGAGTTCGTCTCGATCTATGGAAAACAGCCGCAATCGTTGACTTCCCGCCGCCCACTGACAAGAAGGCCGTGCGCCTATTTCTGGCCTGTGCGCCTATTATAGGCGGTTCGTGAAAAACTTCGCCCACTTCGCCGATCCTCCCACTAACCTTACCAAGGCCGACGTGGAGTTCAAGTGGGAAACGCCAGAGGAACACGCTTTCCAGGAGCTTAAACATCGCCTCCAGACGCCTCCGTTACTTGCCCATTTCGACGAATTCGCCGAGACAGAAAACATACTGACGGAAGCAGCATAGGTCTTGACGCCGTTCTTGTGCAGAGGGCTGACGGACTTGAAAGGGTTATTAGTTACGCCAGCCGATCGCTATCCAAAGCAGAAGCAAATTATTCCACAACGGAAAAGGAGTGCCTCGCCATCATCTGGGCTACGTCGAAATTTCGCCCCCTACCTCTACGGCAGGCCATTCAAAGTTCTGAGCGACGACCACGCCTTGTGTTGGCTAGCCACCTTGAAGGACCCTTCAGGCCGCCTCGCACGATGGAGTTTGAGACTTCAAGAATATGACATTACTGTCATTTACAAGTCCGGCAATAAACACTCCGACGCCGACTGTCTCTCTCGTGCGCCTGTCGACCAACCACTACCCGACGACCCGGATGACGACTACTTCTTGGGAACGATAACTACTGACGACTTCGCTGAACGACAGCGGGCCGACCCGGAACTTAAGGCCCTAATAGAATACCTGGAAGGCAGGACCGCCGATGTCCCGAAGGTATTCAAGCGCGCACTTGCGTCGTTCTTTCTGCGAAACGGCCTTCTACAAAAGAAAAACTTTTCACCGCTTCGAGCTAAGTACCTCCTTGTGGTGCCTTCAGCTCTGCGACCAGAACTCCTGCAGGCCCTGCACGACGATCCGACGGCAGGGCGCCTCGGTATTTCTCGCACGCTCGCGAGGATACAAAAAACGTACTACTGGCCACGTCTTACCACCGACGTCACTCGTTATGCCGGGACTGTCAGTGACGCAAGACACCGCCGACAAGGCCAGCGGGACTTCTCCAGCTAATTGATCCACCTTGCCGACCTTTCCAGCAGATTGGTATGGACCTACTGGGGCCGTTCCCGACGTCGGCTTTCAGAAACAAGTGGATCGTGGTAGCTACCCGACTACCTCACCCGCTACGCCGAGACAAAAGCGCTGCCAAAAGGCAGTGCATCCGAGGTAGCTAAGTTCTTCGTCGAAAGTATCGTCCTACGTGATGGTGCCCCGGAGTTCCCTATCACCGACAGAGGAACGGCATTCACTGCCGACTTAACTCAAGCGATCTTGGCATACAGCCAAACAAACCACCGCCGGACAACAGCGTACCACCCACAGACCAACGGCCTCACCGAGCGGCTTAACAAGATGATCGCCGACATGCTGTCAATGTACGTCGATGTCGAACACAAGATGTGGGACGCCATCCTTCCGTATGTGACCTTCGCATACAACACGGTGGTGCAGGAGACGACGCAGATATCTCCATACAAATTGGTCTACGGAAGGAGCCCGGCAACGACGCTCGATGCCATGTTACCCAACGTCACCGACGAAGAAAACCTCGATGTGAGCAAGTACCTTCAACGCGCCGAAGAAGCCCGACAACTTGCGCGTCTCCGTATCAAGAATCAACAGACGACCGACAGTCACCGTTACAACCTTCTACGACGCTTCGTGGAATACCAGCCCCGTGAACGTGTTTGGGTGTGGACGCCAATACGCTGACGTGGACTAAGTGAAAAGCTTCTGCGACGGTACTTCGGACCATACAAGGTGGTTCGACGTCTCGGCCCACTTGATTACGAGGTTGTCTCCGACGACATCACGAACTCTCAATGACGCCGATCGCGACCTGAAGTCGTCCATGTCGCGCACCTCAAGCCGTTTCATGCGCGTTAACAAACTGAAACAGTGTTTTTGTATTATTTATTCATTCTACTTTCTTGCATTATTGTTGTACCTTCATCTTTAGTTAAAAGCATCGGGACGATGCCTTTTTTTAGAGGGAGGGCGATGCCACGTTCCATTTCCCAAGTTTTTGTTATCGTCCCAAAACACCACAAGATTCTCAGCGCAAACCGCGCCAGCAGTTTTCGAGAAGGTTCCGGACAGTAGTAGATCATTTCGATAAGAACACGCCCACTGTGCGAATGGTACAGATTGTTCTGGAACCTATGCCTCCGCCAGCGATAACGCTAGAACATTTGACGGAAAGAGTATAAATGCCGACGCGCTTCGCCGCTTGTAAGTTTTTGATCGAAGGCCGACGCTCCGTTCGCCGCTATCAGTCCGAGACTACTATCTGTGCAAGACTGCTGCTGTAATTAGACTTTCCCTTTACCGGGCACAGGTTCACCCAAATAAACAGTTAAATCCCAACACGAAGTTTCCTGTCTTCGGTCACGTCACGACCCCGTGACAATATAGATATATATATTGTATGAATACTGTTAGACTCCACGCCGGGGTGATGCAACCGTTTAATGGGCCGAACAGCAGCGAGACAGCAGCCAGTGGTTTCAGCAGCAGCACGAGCCTCTGCCACAACAAACGTTTTTTTCGTCGTTTCCAGCAATTGATTGATTGATATGTGGGGTTTAACGTCCCAAAACCACCATATGATTATGAGAGACGCCGTAGTGGAGGGCTCCGGAAATTTTGACCACCTGGGGTTCTTTAACGTGCACACAAATATGAGCACACGGGACTACAAACATTTCCACCTCCATCGGAAATGCAGCCGCCGCAGCCGGGATTCGAACCCGCGACCTGCGGGTCAGCAGCCGAGTGCCTTAGCCACTAGACCACCGCGGCGGAGCCGTTTCTAGCAAGCCCGTATTTTTGTCACTACATTGACTCCCCGGTGCAAAAGGAGCCACCCTGGCGACCTGTGGCACAGACACGACTGGTGGGTCGTAGTGAAGTTTTAGATGGTCGACGTGCACAGTTTCACGCCCGTGGCGCCGTTGATCTGTAGGTGGCTGAATAGGTTCAACCATGTAGTTGACTGGTGATGTCTGGCGCAAGGTCCTGTACGGACCGTCATACTTGGGTGTGAACTTCGAGCAAAGGCTAGGTTCAGGCGATGGAACGCGGAGCCACACGATTGTTCCAGGCACGTATGACGATGTAGATGAGCATTGGTCATGGGAGTCCTTCTGGCGAGCGTGATCTTGCGTAGTAAGCGCACGTGCGAGCTTCCGACATTCTTCGGAATATGCGGCGGCATCGGCCAAAGTCATCGATTCTGAAGCATCTGGGCGCTAAAAAAGGATAGTGTCCAAGAACGATGAAGGTTTCCGACCACAAATAAAAAAGAACGGGAAGAATCCAGTTTTAGATTGAATTGCGCTGTTGTAAGCGTAAGTAACGAATGGCGGTACGCGGTCCCAGTTCGTATGGTCATCGGAAACATATTTGGAGAGCATGTCACCCAGCGTGCGATTAAATCGCTCGGTCATCCCGTTGGTTTGGTTGTGAGATGTGGTGGTTGTTCGGTGCACGATGTTGCATTCGCGTAGGAGGGCTTCTACAGCTTCCGACAAGAAGGAACGCCCACGGTCACTATGAAGCTCACAGAGTGCACCATGCCGAAGGACAAGGTTGTGCAGAATGAACAAGCCGACTTCACGCGCAGTGGCCTCGGGAAACGCTGAAGTTTAGGCGTAACGCGTGAGGTGGTCCACGGCTAACATGACCCAGTGGTTTCGTTTTGGTGTGTATGGTAGGGGTCCGTACAAGTCGATTCCAATGTGGCCGAAAGGGCGAGAAGGACACGGCAGTGGCTGGAGTGGTCCTGTGGTTGTGTGAGGGGAGCTTCCGGCGTTGGCACAAGGTACATAAACTGACGTACTGCCTAACAAAGCGGTACATTCCGCGCCAGTAATATCGAATTCGTAGGCGAGCATACGTCGTCACTACACCTGCGTGGGAGCATTGCGGATCAGCGTGGAAGGAGGTACAGACGTCAGAACGTAAGTGACAAGGTATCACCAGCAACCATTTGCGGCCACCAGATAGGTAGTTTCGCCGGTACAGAAGACCGTCAATGATGGTAAAATGGTGAGCAGTTCGTCGAAGTAAATGGTTGTCGGTACTTGGAGACGTGTGAGACAGGTACTCTAAGAGAGTCGCCATCCATGGATCCTGGTGTTGCTCAGAGGACTTGTCGACACGTTCAAGTGAACAACATTCGTAGCGGGAAACAGACGCTGTAACATAATCGTGGGGAAGTGGTGAGCGAGAAAGAACGTCGGCGTCCTGATGCTTATGGCCCGACCGATAAATTACACGAATGTCGTAATGTTGGAGACGTAGTGCCCAGCGAGCTAGGTGACCAGATGGGTCTTTTAATAACGACAACACACACAATGCGTGGTGATCAGTCACGACGTCAAATGGGCGGCTATATACGTAAGGTCGGAATTTCGTGCTTGCTCAAACAATGGCAAGGCATTCTTTCTAGCTGACTTATTAGTTCTTTTCCGCCTTAGTAAGGGCGCGACTAGCGTAAGATACAACATACTCATCAAAGCCAGATTACGCTGAGCAAGAATAGCGCCGAGGCCTACTTCACTAGCGTCCGTATGGATTTCAGTTGGAGCGTCTGGATCAAAGTGGTGTAAGATAGATGGTGATGTCAGAAGATGCCTTAACGAGGCGAATGCTTGATCGCATGCTTGGAACCACGCCGAGATGTCTTGGTTGCAGGCAAGTAGCTGCGTCCGGAGTGCAATTATGGTGGCGAAATTGTGCACGAAACGGCGAAAGTATGAGCAGGGGCCGATGAAGCTTCGGAATTCTTTTAGTGTAGCTGGCCTGGGAAAGTCGGTGACAGCGCTAAGCTTCGCTGGTTCAGGACGAACACCATGCTTGCTAACAAACATGCCCTAAGATGGTAAGCTGGCGGGCAGCGAAGTGGCATTTCTTCAAATTCAGCTGCAGTCCAGCGTCCGAAGGACAAGTCAGGACGCTTGCGAGGCGGCTGAGGTGGGAGTCAAAGTCCTGCGAGAGAAACGACGACGTTATCCAAATAGCACAGGCATGTGTTCCATTTAAGCCTCTAAGGATGTTGTCCATGAGACGCTTGAAGGCGTCAGGCACATTACAGAGGCCGAATCGCATCACGTTAAATTCATACAATCCATCAGGCATTACAAATGCAGTCTTGGGGTGGTCGACTTCATTCATAGAACCTGCCAGTAGCCCAGTCGAAGGTCTAAAGCAGAAAATAACTCTCCTCCTTGTAGGCAATCAGGGCGTCATCAATTTTCGGCAGTGGATAAACAACTTTTCTCGTGATCCTATTAAGACGCCTGTAATCAACGCAAAATCTGATGCTACCATCCTTCTTTTTCACCAGTACAAGCGGAGAGGCCCAAGGGCTGCTTGAAGGTTGTATTACGCCGCGTCGACGCATATAGTTCACCTGATCATCAATGGCACGGCGTTCAACGTGAGAAACTCGATAGGGGCGCTGGTGCAAAGGTGCATGGCTACCGGTGTCGATTTGGTGAACGATTGCAGATGTGCGACCCAAAGAAGGTTGGCTACGGTCAAATGACATCTTGAAGCGATCTAGTAGAGCCAGGAGTTGGGTGCGCTGAGCAGCAGGAAGTTTAGGGTAAATCGATGGGAAAAAAAGCCTCCGCAGATGAAGTGGGAGTGGTATCAGAGGTAATGGTGTTTAAGTGAGATAGTGGCAAGTCGTCATGTAGGTGACTGGACAAAACAGCATCAACTTCCTCAAGGTGACCGAGGACTTCGCCACGGAATAATATGGCTGGGGAAAGAAGTGAGTTCGTTATATAAATGGAGCCACGGGAGTTTTCTATGGTGACAACTGTGAACGGGAAAAGGAAGCTTTTGCGAGAGCCAAAGGCGTCGGAGGGGTAAAAGAGGGCGGTGACAGAAGGCGCGTCGTCACAGAAGAGTGGCACAAGAACACAGGATAGAGGAGGGATGTGAGTGTCCGCGGCCACGGTGACTCTGGAAGATAGTGGCATGAAAGGTCTTTCAGACGTCGGCGCTTTACACAGGGGCAGTTCAGACATCGTCGACAACTCTAGTTCGGCACGCGCACAGTGAACGACGGCATGATGAGCGCAGAGGCAGTCCAAGCCTAAGATGATATCATGCGAACATGAGGAAAACAAGAATTTGACTACATACAAAATATTTTGGATGACCAGTCTAGCTGTGCACACCGCAGAAGAATTCTTGTGATGCACAGTGGTAGTGTGAAGACAGACATCGGAAAGTGGCAGTGTAAGCTTCTTCAACATGCGGCACAGTTCACAACTTAGCACAGACACGGCAGCACCAATATCAACGAGCGCTTGCACCGGCACACCATCAGTATGCACAGTTATTTTATTGGCAGGTAGAAACGGAGGCCTTGAAAATTTCGATATGTGCGCAGCTCTTGCCTCGGGAACTGCGACGGTCAGTTTCCGTTTTGGTGGGTGCTGATCGAGGAAGCATAGGATAAATCGAACGGTGCCGTGGCGAGGGCGACCGATCCCTGTCGAAGCCGGGGCGACGTGGCGGCGACTGTTCCGATGGGGGGGGGGGGAACGAAGATGACTGTGGTGGCTCTGGACGATAGCCGTAAGTCGCCTCACCAGCAGTTGGGTTATTATCCCGACGACGGCAATAGCGTGCTACATGACCGGGAAGATGGCAGAAATAGCAAATCGGCATGTTGTCCGGAGTGCGCCAAGGGTTAGTGGATGGTAGTGCGGGGTGGCGAACAGGAGGTGGGTGGGAACGGACAGGGGGACTTGCTGCTTAGATGGGACGGGGCAGTCTAGCAATATCAGTGGCGTTTGGTAGCGACGGCGGCAATGGTCTGGCGGCCTCAGCGTAAGTGAGAGGGGCGGAGATAGGTGAAGGATGGTATGTAGGAGACAGGGCACCAGAAACTTGTTCTTCGATTGTCTTGCGGAGCGTTGAGGTCAGCGTGTGCGCACTGGCCGGAACGTGTGCACAAGAGACAATTGGCGCGCCACTTCTTCTCGGACGAACTGCTGAATTTGCTGCAATTAAGTGCTTTTTTTCAGATGAAACAGCGCCAATGGTTAACGCAGATGTAGAGCTCGTGTTGAGATTTCGACGTCGAGTAGAAATGCGCTCTCTCCGCAACTCGTCGAAACTCTTGACAGTGCTCAATGAGCTGGGCGACGGTTTTGCGGGTTTTTTGCAACGAGCATGTGTCAGGCGTCGTCCTCGATACCTTTCTTGATGTGCCGTATTTTGTCAGTGTCAGACATGTGGGAATTGATACAAACGGCAGAGTTCCAGAATATCCTCAATATACGAGGTAAAGGTCTCGCCAGAGCGCTGGGCACGGCCGCCCAAGCGCTGTTTGGCGCGGAGCTTGCGAACAGCGGGTTAGCCAAAGACTTTTCCAAAGCGCGTCTTCAAGGTTGACCAAGAGGGTATTTCCGCTTTGTGGTTGTTAAACCACAGTTCTGCCACACCCGCCAGATATAAATGAAGGTAAGTGAGCTTGTCTGTGTCATCCCAATTATTGTGGGCGCTTACCGCTTCATATTGGGACAGCCAGTCTTCGGCGTCTTGGTCGTCGGTCGCATTTAAAATCACTGAATCTCGCTGTCGTGGTATTCTGGAGCAGGTGACACATGGGATTATGACTGCAGGTGGCTGAGTCATGTCGTCAGGCATTGGCGAGGCGTGGGGTTGAGGTAGACTCCGGGAACGGAGTTCCAGTTTGAGACAACCAGCGTTCTCCACCAAAAGTAAGAATACTGTTAGACGCCACGCCGAGGTGATGCAACCATTTAATGGGCCGAACAGCAGCGAGACAGCAGCCAGCGGTTCCTTTTCTTGTCTTGTCTTGTCGCCTAGGATATCTTGGCTCATACCCAAACAGGGGATCGGCCACACTGTACCTCATAGTAGATAATTTTTTACAACGCTTGCTAAAGAAAGAAACCGAAATTAGATTGGAACTATAATAATGTTCATTTAAAAACGTGAAAAAGTGCAGAACAATACGATCGATAAACCAGAATATATAAAACAAATTGACAAGAATGAGGAAGAGGGACAAAGAATTTGATATATCTGGCAGTACCACTAGCAGCGTATCCTCCCGGTTGCCTGAATGAATTTATGTAGCGATGACAGAATAGCACTGCGGCCCACACCCAATTGACTGGCTCCAAACCATAATAGGGTGAATGTATTGACTGGCAATCCAAGCATACTAATCGGTCTTTCAAGAATTATTTGTCGCAGTGAGGCAAAGCGGCGGCATGTGAGAAGAAAGTGATCTATTGTTTCCGGTTCATTGCAAACTGCACATAGGTTAGTTAATGAAAATCCTAATTTGTTGAGATAAAAATTTAACCGAGGAACTTTACGGCGAAAGCTTGTGAGGGTCACCTCACATTGACGGAAAAGGAATTTTGCACAGTTCCATGTGAATTGCAAGTGCCGAAATTCTTCAGATTGTAGGAGAGACATTTCGTTGATTTTTAAGATTAACAGGCACTTGAATCGTTTGGCAGTAATAAAAGGAAACTGTGGGGCTACTAGCACCACAGGAAAACTTAAAGATGCCGAAGCGAGCGACTCAGCTATTTCATTTTGTACAATTCCAGCATGCCCGGGGACCATAATAAACCGAACTTCTGATAGGCTATGCGGCACGAGAGACCAAAATATTCTGAGAAGAGTAGACTGCTTTGCGGACGTTAGATGTGTACATACAGACAACAGCATCCGAAATAGTAATAGCTTTTGATTGCTGATAATTTAGTTTTTGAAGAGCCAACGTATTAGCCAGGAATTCTGCGAGATAAATTGGTGTGAAGTCAGGCAATAGGAGCGCAAAAGACCAATTAAGCTGATCAGAAAAAAATAAATACTCCAGGCTTCTGAAGATTTTGCGTTGCATCCGTCGAAATTACTACGTAATTAGAAAAATGACTGAGATGGTCTTGAAGGAGGCCCTCCAGAACATTCTTTGGAAGTATCTTGGAATTTTTCGAAAAAAATATCATCGAAAATTAGGTCAACTGGCGCCGAGCATTGGGTTTGGGGAGAGAAATGCTGGAGGAAAACGAGAAGATTTGATAACAGAGACTCGACGAAAATGACTTGGGGTCTTCGATAACGAAACCACGGGCGCTGAAAGAAAGACTCTGGATGTTTGATGAAAACTGTCTGTGAACAGAAGAGGGGCGCATCGTAAAGTTTTAAAAATGTTTGCACAGTAAGCTGTCGAAATCTAGCATCAAGTGGAATGATTCTAGCTTCCAAATAAAGCACCCTATTCGCGACACACCTAGGTAGCCCGAGACACAGCCGCAGAGCTTGTCTTTCTAGCAATATAAGAGGTCTTAATTTGTACTCAGCACTTCTGGAAAACAGAACGCAACCACACTACAGAATTAGGCGCACGTAAAGTTTGTATATCATAAGTAACGTTTCCCTGCGCATCCCTGAATTCTTATTGCAAAACCGGCGTAGCAATCTTAGGGCGCTTTCTGCTTTATGGTTGTTTGATTCTATTTGTTGCTGCCAATTTAAAGTGTCCATGTAAACAATGCCAAGATATTTTAGTGCTGTTACTTGTGGAATCGGATCATTTCGATAATGCAGTGAAAGAAATATGGGAACGGATAGAGGGAATACAAGCAGAGCACATTTGCTAACATTAAGAGAAAAAGACAGCCCGCCGAGCTATACCTCAAGCTCACTCAAATATGACTGTAAGATTTGATACAAACTATTGATATCTCGGGATGACGAAAAAAAGCAATATCATCTGCGCAGACGTGAAGAGGAACCCTTTTATGAACGGGAATGGATGATAACAATATATTAAATAAAAAAAGGTGACAGAACTGATCCTTGCGGAACACCTCTTGTTTGCTTATATAAGGCAGAAGTATTTCCCTCGTGGCAACAAACGAATTGTCTCTGAAAGAGAAAATCCTGAACCCAAGATATAATATACTTAGGCACCTGCATAGTATGCCTGCATAGTATACCTGCATAGTAGACCTGCATAGTAGACCTGCATAGTATGCCAGTCTTGCCGAAACGCCTAACCTCCGAGATGTCCAGAAAATATCCGCTTACATTGCGAGGTTCTTCTTGAAACACCCCCATTTCACTCAACCGAATGGCTCCACCAACAGTGGGCACAAGCGTGACAGGGAAACTGCTTACGCCGTTCTTGAGAAAACACTCCAGTGGTACCGATTCAGCAGGGCGACTGGCCGACCAGGTGGGAGCCTGGCCGGGACCGGAGACCGGCATTGATGGCTCCTGAAAAAATCAGCAAAAAGAAATTCTACCGCTAATAAACAACCATAGGTCTTGAGTGTGGCCAATCCCCTCTCACAGGACGTGCAATCCTTCTGCTACAATTTCCGAACGCCAATCTTCATCTCTGGTCCGAAGAGCAGCACTGTTGTCGTTGTTGTTGTTGTTGTTGTTGTTGTTGTTGTTGTTGTTGTTGTTGTTGTTGTTGTTGCTGCTGCTGTTGTTGTTGTTGTTGTTGTTGTTTTCCCTGTGCAAATGGCTCGTACCCAAAAAGGGGATTGGCCGATTATAAGCAGCACTGCAGCAGCTGCAGCAGCACGAGCATCTGCCACAACAAACGTCTTCTTCGTCGTTTCTAGCAAGACCGTATTTTTGGCACTACAATATATTTACAGCGTGTTCTTCGGAGGAGTTTCAGAAAGACGCTCGCCAGGGCAAGCAAGACAGCTGCAGCACAGAAAACAGAAGGCCAAGAGCAGGACACACGAACGTTGTCGTCTTTTCGTTTACTGGCGCAGTGATAGCACCGATGTGCACCGGTATAATTTCATCCCCGCACAAAGAGGAGCCATCCTGGGTGACGGCAACTTAAGGGCTGGTGCACACCGGCAACTAGCAGCGGTCGCGCGACCATTTGCGGCTGGTCGCAAACAGTCGCGAACGGTCGCAAACGGTCGCAAAGCGACTGCTTTGGCTAGTCACTTCCTGACCGATTTTTCAGTCGCGCGACTAACGTCACAAAGCCGCTGGAACCAATCAGCGAGGCTCAATTTTCGTTCTTTTGTTTTTTCATTGCGCTGGCTTCCTGCCGCCAGATACAAACGAGTGCGTTCCTCTGGGTCTGTGGCACCATTGCCACCCCGGAATACTTGGCTTGGAGACGGCAGGGCGCAGCAGCTCGAGCAAAGAGTCGAATTTACGTGGCGGCATTCGCAACAAGCTAAACGCCGTGAAAGTAAAGAGAAAATAAATTGGGCACTATCTTTTCTTCGTATTCAGAAACGTTTTTTTGTCTTGAACTTCACTTGTCACCACCTTCAATACAGCGCGTTTAAAAGGCATTGTGTTTCATGCATTGGCAATGACTTAAGACACCATGTTCGAGACGCGTTTGTGCTGTATTGTAGGCTGTGGCAAGTCAATTTAAAATTCAAGGACCGTTTCTGAATACGTACCACTCTTGGAAATACTCCTCGTCGTCTCAGCGCTGCTCAGGAGGCAGGCGACGTGAATGGCCGGCCAACTCCCGCGATCGAAAGGACGGTCACACCCACTACCGGCTTTTTTTTTCTTTAAAGGCATCTGTGATGCCAGAGCTGACACAATGGCACAGCGCATCAGCACCACGACAATGTCTTGTTCTTCGCTTGAATTGAACTTGACGCTGTTGGGAAAGCTGTGTGAGAACGGACGAAAACAATAAATGCGGCGCACCCGGTTTGCTTCGCTGACTCAGTTGGCGGTGATCAGCTCATCGGTGCCGTTCTCTAGAGTTCTCGCTGATAACGAAATCCGGACGTGACTCTCCGCTTCTGCGACTTCCGGTCGCTCGCATGCAGTCTATGCCGGTGTGAACATCAGTCACTTTTTGGTCGCCAGTCACAAATGGTCGCGCGACCGCTGCTAGTCGCCGGTGTGCACAAGCCTTAAAAAAAGACGCTATAGGTGGGTCGTAGCAGGGTTTATGTCGCGTGACGTGAACTGTTTCACGGGCTCTGCCACGATGATCGCGCGATGGTTTGACCAGCTCGACGACGTAGTTTACGGGAGATGTCTGGTCCAGTATGCTGTACGGACCATGGTATCGTGACAAAAGCTTGGAGGAAAGTCCGGGAGCTGTGGACGGGACCCAAAGCCAAACCAGCCTTACCGGAGAGTAATGGGCATCAGAAGTAGTGGTGTCATGACGGACTTTTTGGCATGACTGATCTTGCGTGGTGTATGAGCGAGCCAGTTTACGGCATTCTTGAGCTTAAGCAGTAGCTTGATAGATGGGTTTGCCCTCAGAGATGTCTCATTGGTACGGCAGAATGATGTACATATAACATGAATGTTCACGTCCATACAGGAGAAAGAAGGGAGAGAGGCCAATGGTAGTTTGAGACGCAGAGCTGTAAGCGTAGCTGACGTGGTCCCAGTTTGTGTGATCTTCCGACATACACATCGCCAGCATGTCGGCAAGGGTACCATTGAAGCGTTTCGTCATGCCGTTAGTCTGAGGGTGGTACGCGGAAGCGGTGCGGTGTACAATGCGGAATTCTTTGAGCAGAACGTCGATGGCATTTGAGAAGAAGACGCGGCCGCGGTCACTAAGTAATTCACGTGGGGCCCCATGGGGCAGAATGAGATGATGAAGAAGGAACCACGCGACGTCTTTTGTGGTGGTGGCTGGTAGCGCAGATGTTTCTCCGTACTGCGTGAGGTGGTCGATGGCGACTATTATCTAGTGGTTGCCGTCAATAGTGATGGGGATTGGACTGAAGAGATCAACTCCGATGCGGTCGAATGGTCGGGCTGGGCAGGGCGATGGCTGTAGAGGACCAGTGGTGCTTTGAGTAGGAACCTTGAGACGTTGGCACGCAAGGCGCGACTGAACTTACCGGCAAACGTATCAATACATGCGTCGCCAATAGTACCTCAGGCGAAGACGCGAGTACGTCTTGAACGAGCCAGCGTGACTGCACTGAAGGTCGTTGTGGAAGGCACTGCAAATGTCCGCGCGGAAATGACGGGGGATCACGAGGAGCTACCTGCGGCCGTCAGTCGGCTAATTGCGACGATACAGCAAGTCTTCGCAGAGGGCGAAGTGTTGGACGTGAAGACGTAGGGTGCGTGAGGTGGAGTTTGGGGCCCATTGAGACGAAATGTGAATCAGAGAAGCGACTCGGAAATTTTTTCACTGTTCTTCCGGCATGTCGGTGATGGTCAGAAATGATGAATAACAAGCGGACGCTTGTGAGCCGGCAGTGTCGGAAGGCAGTAGGGATCATGATAAGGTGTTACCGTCAGAGTGTTTTTATCCAGGGCGATAAGTCACACGTATATCATACTCCTGTAACCGTAAAGCCCAGCGAGACAGGTGTCCAGTCGATTCTTTCAAGGACGACAGCCAGCATAGTGCATGGTGATCGGTAGCAACACCAAACTGACGCCCGTAGAGGAAGGTGCAAAATTTACCGATCACCCAAACAATTTCCAAACAGTCCTTTTCTGTGACGGAGTAATTTGACTGCACCTTTGTGAGGGTATGACAGGCATATTCTACAACGTACTCGCCACAGTCTGGTTTTCACTGGGTGAGTACCGCCCTGTCACGAGTATATGCTGAGGCCTGGTTCGCTTGTCGGGCGTTGCGAAATGAACCATAGAGGCTGATGGTGCCAAACCAAAACTACCACATCATTACCATAAAAATCACAAAACGAAATAACCACAAAAACACGCACACGTTGAAAAACACAGAAAAGAAGATGTCTTAATGACGCGCGTTTCAACGTCTGATTCCGTTGGCGTTCTCTAAGTCTCGTGCTTACAGTTGTGGCGTGGCCTCTGGTCCGCTGGGAGACCCTCTCAGGCGTGATGACACGCCATATCAATGCTAAATGGTGGCGACGATGTTGAAGAACCGCTACAGCGGTATCTCCGGTGGTTTCTTGCCGTGGCAGGTGCTCGGGCGGGATACACTGCAGACCAGGGTCAGCGGTGGTTCAGGGGCTGCTCACCGAAGTCGGTGCTCGGGCGGGAAACTGCAGCCCAGGATCGGCGGTGGTTCCGGGGCTGCTCACCGAGGTTGGTGATCGGGCGGGAAACGGCAGCCCAGGATCAGCGGTTGCTCTGTGCGCTGCTCGCCGAGTAAGGTGCTCGGTCGAGAACTGCCGTCTAGGATCAGCGGTTGCTCCGTGAGCTGCTCGCCGAGTCAGGTGCTCGGGCGGGAAACTGCCGTCCAGGATCAGCGGTTGCTACGTGAGCTGCTCGCCGAGTCAGGTGTTCGGGAGGGAAACTGCCGTCCAGGATCGGCGGTTGCTCCGTGAGCTGCTCGCCGAGTCAGGTGCTCGGGCGGGAAACTGCCGTCCAGGATCAGCGGTTGCTCCGTGAGCTGCTCGCCGAGTCAGGTGCTCGGGCGGGAAACTGCCGTCCAGGATCAGCGGTTGCTCCGTGAGCTGCTCGCCGAGTCAGGTGCTCGGGCGGGAAACTGCCGTCCGGGATCAGCGGTTGCTCCGTGAGCTGCTCGCCGAGTCAGGTGCTCGGGTGGGAAACTGCCGTCCAGGATCAGCGGTTGCTCCGTGAGCTGCTCGCCGAGTCAGGTGCTCGGGCGAGAACCAGGGGCAGCGGTACTTCCTTGCACAGCTCGCCGAGTCAGGTGCTTGGGCGAGAGCCTGGAGCAAGACCCAGTCCGAACTTCCGCAGCCCTTCGCCCCTCGAACGCCACGTCCCGGCTCTCACGTTCCTCACTCGCCTCGCGCCCTCTTCTTTTTTCTCTTCTTTTTTCTCATTCCAGCATTTTAAATTATATATTCAAGACCACTTCTTTCTCTTCCTCTTTTCTTCATCTTGTCATTCTTGACAATGGCCCTTAATTTTTTTAGTTTTCGCTCCACAAAAACTCTCGTCCCCCTTAGCCCCATACACTTCACTGTACAACACAACACTTCCCTGCACGACACAGCACTTCCCGGCACATCTCGGCACTTCCTTTCACCACACAACACTTCACTTTACGGCACACCACGTCACTGCACGGCGTACTTAAATCACCAGTGGCCCCCCTAGACTTGCCTACACTAACACGCACATCCATCTTCGTGAGTCACCGTCACACTTCACCATCTTCCCACATCAGCCATGAAACAATGACACTAGGTAGGTGTCCGCACGAAGTTTCCTCTGTGGGACACTGGTTTTATAGGTCCTACAATGTCCACTGCGACTCTTTGAAAAAGTTGCTCACTAATAGGAGTAGTCCTCAAAGGTACCTTCGAGACTAAACCTTTTGGTGTGGTTCTCTGACATGTGTCACAAGATCGCACAAACCTTTTAATGTCGCTTTGCATGCACGGCCAAAAAACTCTTCAGCGACCCTGCTAGTTGTCTTTCTTACTCCCTGATGGCCTGCCATAATAGTGTCATGTGCCAAGTCTAGAACAGCCCTTCGTATACTCACTGGCACTGCTAACTGTCTCTTTTCCCCTCCCTCATGGGTCTTCACAATTCTGTACAGCAGCCCTCAAAGCTTCTCAAACTTATGCACAACCCGACTCCTCTTACAATAGATCCATTTATCTTAAATCTCAAAACACCATCGCAGCGTACTGTCCGCTTCCTGCATTCTCTCCATTTCTACTGAAGTTATGTCCATGGCTGCTACTGAGTTGTTCTCCTTGAAGCCCTCCTTTTCCTTTTCACTCTTGTTCCTCGTAGCTTTCTCCACGGCATAAGCGGAATCTTCTCTGGTATGCTGATCAACACATCTCTCTTCACGTCTATACATAACCTTATAACGTCACGTTATACATAACCATAACGCCCCAAGGCCGACACCGCTGGCGTCCATGTGTATTTCTGTACGCGCGTTGGGGTCATAGTGGCGCAGAATCGGAGGAGGCGTGAGGAGTAGGCGAAGCGTCGTAAATGACTGATCGCAATCGGTATTCCAGGCTGAGAACGCAATCGGTATTCCAAGCTGCCGATTATCCCAAGCTGGGCTTGGGATAATCGGCAACCACATGAAGTTTGGCAGGATGTGGTGAAATTGCTTCTTTGGAGACGACGCTGTCTAGGATGGTAAGCTGACGGGCGCCAAAATGACATTTCTTTAGGTTTATCTGCAAGCCGGCGTTAATGAGGCACTCGAGAGCTTGTTTAAGGGGAGCAATATAGGATAGAAAATTTGCAGAAACAAACACTATGTCATCTAAGTAGCATAAACAAATCTGCCATTTGAGGCCTCTGAGAATGGTGTCCATCGTCCTTTCGAAGGTAGCAGGCGCATTGCAAAGGCCGAAAGGCATTACGTTAAATTCGTATAAACCACCAGGGGTGACGAACGCTGTTTTCGAACAGTCGGCTTCAACCATGGGCACTTGCCAATAGCCGGAGCGCAGATTCAGTGATAAGAAATATTCGGCTTCTTGAAGATAGTCCAGGGCATCGTCGATGTGGGGTAGGGGATAAACATCCTTCAGCGTAATCTTGTTGAGGCGATGGTAGTCAACGTAAAATCTTATCGAACCATCTTTTCTTCAAACCAGCACGACAGGAGAGTCCCAGGGATTGTTTCATTCCTGAATCACGCCGCTTTTAAGAGTGTCATCGACTTCATCGCTAATAATCCGGCGTTCAGTCTGCGATACTCGGAAGGGATGATGTCGCAGGGGAGAATGATGACCGGTGTCAACACGATGAATCACTGCAGACGTGCACCCCAATAATGGCTGGCCAACGTCGAAAGAGGCGTGAAAGCGTTCAAGCAGATAAACAACCTTTGCGCGCTGGACTGGCGTAAGCGCGTTATTGATGCTACGTAGGAGGGTGTCTTATAAAGGGGAAATGGTAGTCGCGGCAGAAGTGACAGCATTTATCGTCAACAGTGTCTCATCGCACGTTACGTCCAAATAGAAGATGGCGTCCAAACTTTCCTAATGCCCAACGCATTCGCCACGTTACAGAGTTGCCCAGCAAGGAAAAGGATTGCACGCGTAGGTCACACCAGCACCATTCACAGGGGTAACGACGCCAAATGGGAGTATGAGGTTTCGTCGGCGTGTACAGTCTTCAGATTTTGTAAACAAGGTGGTAAAATCACAAACAGAGTCACAGGAAACGGACATAAGGGTGGCAGAGAACGGAGAAATCATAGCGTCAGCAGTGACAACCAATTTAGGCCCCGGGCTCGAGAATTCAACGACTGTGGTACTGAAAGCGGACAAAGCGAGTCGAGCTCCAGCACAGTCAACGACCACATCATGTGTAGAAAGGAAGTCCCAACCAAGGATCACGTCATCAGACACATGTGGTAGGACAACAAATTCTACAACGTAGATTGCGTCATTAATAAAAAGACGTGCTGTGCACGCCGCCACAGGCTTAACGTGCTGCGAGCTCGCCCTCCGTAATAAAAGATCAGAAACGGGTATCGTCAATTTCTGCAGTTTGCAGCACAAATGTTCACTTAAAACAGAAACGGTAGCTCCTGTGTCGACAAGAGCGTTTGTCGCGACAACATCAATAGTAACCGCGATCTCGTTTGGAAGCGAAAGATGAGGCCTTGAAATTTTCGACGAGAGCCCAGTTTGTGCCTCAGGAACTGTGGCTATTACTTTTCTTTTTGCGTGGGGTTGGTACGGTGGAGCATAGGAGAAATTGAGCTGCGCCACGGAGGAGGGGATAGACGTGAAGGGGAACTGGCACAGCGAGAATAAGCGCCCGATGAGTCGGCGAAAACAGGGTATGCTGCCTGCTGTGGCATGTAGTCGATGTTGGGGATGTAATCATTCGAATAAATACTGCGCTGACGACAACAGTGGCACGCAACATGGCCAGGAATCCCGCAGGCGTAGCAGATGGGCCTGTTGTCTGGAGTGCGCCAAGGGTTGTGAGGTGGTCCGGGAGGCGAGAGGGGTTGCGCGAGAACAGGGCGTATTGTATGAACAGGGCATGGTGGCGAGTAGAGGTTGATGACTGAAGCGGAGGGCGTTGGCATCGGTCGAGCATACGAACGGGTAACGGCCTCAGTATAGGTGAGAGGTGCTGCAGGCTGCGTTGGTAGTACAAGTGGTGGAACCACCTCAACAACTTGAGCCTGAATGACACGATTGAGCGATTGATCCAGTGCCGTCGGACTCTCGGTGACACACGTGACAGTAGCGAGCTGACGAGCCACTTATTTACGAATGTATCGCTTAATTTGCGGTAGTAAAATGGAATATTCGGAGCCATTGCTCTTAGCTTCCAAAGATTAGAGTTCCACTGTGGAAATTCGGGCATGAAGGGTAGAAACGCGCTCTTTGCGCAGCTCGTCAAAGCTTTGACAGAGTTTAATGACTTGCGCTCTGTCTGAGGGCACTTGGCTACCAGCATACGAAATGTATCGCATCGTCATATATACCTTTCAGTGAGTGCCTTATTTTGTTAGACTCCGCCATATATGTATTCACGCGCTTACACAGATCGATGAAGTGCTCAATATAACACGTAATCGTCTCACCGTTCCTTTGGGCTCTGGCACGGAAACGATGTTCGGCGCGAAGCATGCTCAATTCAGGCTGACCGAAGAACGAAGCGATGATTTGCTTGAATGCCGACCAGGTGGTGAACTCGGCTTTATGGTTGTAGTACAATAGCTTCGCCACATCGGACAGATAGAAGCTGATGCGCGTCAACTTAGCAGGGTCATCCCATTTGTTAGGACAGCTAACACGCTAAAACTCTACCAGCTAGTCTTCGACGTCAAGTTCATCGGTTCCGCTGAACATCGGAGGGTCATGTTGAAGCGCTCCACCACACATGACCGTAGGTGGTGCTTGGGAAGGAGCGGCATCCTCGACCATTCGGGGGGCAGATGGTAAAGTCCGGTTGCAAAGCTCCAGGATTAAAAGGGGAATGACGCAGCAGTGCTCGACCAAATGTAACAAGCGTGTTCTTCAAAGGAGTTTCAGCAAGAAACTCACCACGGCAAACAAGACAGCTGCAGCACAGAAAACAGGAGGCCGAGAGCGTGACACACAAACGTTGTCTTTTATCTCACTGGCCCAGAGCTAGCGCCGATGTGCACCAGTGCAATATATATATGTCCTTACCTCGCAGTCTGTGACGGGAGCCACAGTTCTTCCGACGACATCGTATCTTTTCCTTGTTCCGTATCGCCCTCGAAGATCTCTGTTGCACATTGTATGTTATATATATATATATATATATATATATATATATATATATATATATATATATATATATGTGATGCTATGATGACTGGGCGACGTGGCCTGGCTCATACCCCATGTTTATTCCATCTGCACTTCTTCCTTCTCGACCTCTACTAATCATTGCTTCAAACGTCACACGATTCCCTCTCCCCCCGAAAGAAGGCTTGGATTACGAACAAGGAAAAGTACACAAGGAGAGGTTGAGAAGTCACAAATGTCAAAATGCACAATTGGTTTCATGGCCCCGTGGTGTTCCGTAAACTAGCAAAACTTCAGGAAAGAGTGCAGCAGTCCGGTTAACGCAGGCGTTCTGGTGGGCGAGGCTGATGGTTGTGTCCTGGATAACACAAGAATGCTTTGGACATGGAGCTAGTTGAAATCGCAGCCGGCATTCTTGTGAAGAACAAACGAGGTTCGAACACCTTGCAGAATGGACAGTTCGGATATCGTAGGCATGGAATTCGTCGTCGTGGTACAGATCGTGCAGGCAGCTTGCGTGCGCGTTGATCGAGTTTGATTGGGCGCTGCCTGTGTTTCTGCCGAGTGCAAGGGGTGCTTTTGTGGCTTTTGGAGATTTTCCTATGGCGATGTCGCAGATGGTTTGATGAAAGGCAGATTCTTGATCTTTGGTGGAGAATGTATCCATGACGATGGGCCTTTTTGCAATGTTCTTTGAGCCTTAAAAGTGGTTTCGATGAGGTTTCCTTTCGTCGTTGACAATGTTGAAGTATACGTCGACGTTGTAGTTTCTTGGTTTCGTCGACTTGCTTGTGGTGTGACATTGATCGTGCTGTGTCAGGATTCTTAGCAAGTCCTTCGCAGGTTTCTACGACGTGAACCAATGCAGATGTTTCCGGCACAAAACAATGTGCGGGGTTTCGTGCACTTGAATCTTCTGTATTAATAAATCGTTCATTGTTGGTGGTTGCCTGAAGATTACTTGTGTCATCAGAAGTCGCACCTGTGCTTTTGTTTTCATTGTTGTCAGTGAGGTTGTATACTGGATTCACGCCACTTCGATCTTGTAATTGATTAACACTAGACGCTTCTGCAGAAGACTTTCCTTCACAAGATGGTGATTGTGAATGCTTCTGTCTTTGTGGCACTGCTGAGCTGAATGCCAAGTTAGTTTGCAAAGTACGCATGCGGCATAAAGTATTAAATGCATCTGGGTTATCAATAGCGGATTCAATTCTTTTATGCAGCGCTGGGTTGAGCATTGGTGACATATCTGCGGATGAGGAACCAGGTGGAAGGTTGCGAACACGACCACGTGGTCTTTCCGTGAGCATGCGGCTAACTTCACCTGACGGGAATTGTAAATTCATGCTCTTTACTCGAGTGCGCGAAGGCTGCTTATGACTGCGATGACTGAGTTTGAATGCGCTGAGGGTGCGTGTGCTAATCGAATCTTCATTATAGTCTTGAAACCAGATGATCATTCCTTCTTTTATCTTTTGCCAAGACTCGTCGTTGTCGAATATGTGGGTGAGGTAAAACTTAAATGCCTCACCGGTGACGTAGTCGCTGAAGTTCGTAACCATCTCCCGTTCCGACCAAGATGCAGCGGTAGCGTGGAGTTCGAACAGGTTGAACCAGTCCTGTACGGGTCCGTCGTACGCTGATCCGGTGTACTTGGGGATGTTGAGGTCAGCCGATGGTTCTGTCATGGTGCTGGTCGTTGTCCTCCTAGGTGATGATTCGGTAGTCGATGTACGGTCAGGGCGTCTTCTGGGGAACTGCGTCGATGATGCGTGACTGATGAAGGGGCAGGCAGGTCTCCATCCTGTCGACTCGTGTGATGCTATGATGACTGGGCGACGTGGCCTGGCTCATACCCCATGTTTATTCCATCTGCACTTCTTCCTTCTCGACCTCTACTAATCATTGCTTCAAACGTCATATATATATATATATATATATATATATATATATATATAGGCATGGTGGTTGAGTGGCCGTAGCATTGAAACTCCTCAAGTAGATCCTCCGTGAGCAGTCACAACGTAGTTTATTTCGACGTTTGACGTCTTCAATGGAAGGCCAGACTCTGGCTGAAACGTCGAAAGAAACCACGTTGTGACTGCTCACGGAGGATCTACTTAACTATATATATATATATATATATATATATATATATATATATATATGGAGGGAGGGAGGGTGTTTGAAAATATCTGTCCCCAATGTTTAGGATAGCAGAATGTGATAGTTGTTCCCTGCTTTCAACACTACTCCGTACCCGCAGGCGTTTTAAGATTGCCTAATACACCAGAAAACTTTGACTACAAGGAAAGTAAAGAATAAACCTTTTAATCAATGAAGCTATACGGTTCTGTCAAATGGAGAGTTGAATTCTTGCATGCAATGCACCCATTGCAGCTTTGAAAGTTTGAGTACGTTGTCTCTGCTAATGGAATACGAAGTGATAGAATTCAACCATATTCTGAGGCAACACTGGAATTGCATCGGGAATGTTCGCTGTTGGTGAATTCTTCTGTGACAATCAGAATGACTGCGTGTCGTTGTATCAACCATACTATAAGTTTTGTGTAGGCTGCATGTCCAATTACAGCACGCAAGGTGCACGTACGTTAACCAACGCGTAATAACTGCATCTCTGTATCCCTTGCCTTGAACAGTGGCTTCTTTCTTATTGTCGTCTTGTTGTGCTGAGTAATGCTTTGGTTTCAGTTTCACTACTGAATTAGGTTGATTTTCGTTTTGCACGTTTCGTACTAGAATCTGCTTTATGAAAATCCCAGGGTTGGAGTGAGGGCTACGAACGAAGAACTTTACTTCATGTATTGGATTAAGGCTAACTCCAGGAATTAAGAAGTTAAATGATATATTCTTTCTTGATAACCATACAAAATGACGTCTTTAACCACCTTAGTATGTATGCTGCTATACAAAACACGTTTTGAGAATGCGAGGAAATATTGAATTTTCCTGATTTCAGAGAACTTTGCATACATTTCTCGAAACACCCTGTATAGACACTAACGTGCTGTTGATTAGGTGTTTATTGTTCGGGAAAGCTAGGCCTACTGCCTATAGTAACAGTAGGGAACAAACATTACTCAAAGTTGACCTTCTTCATGCCGTCGCTAAATATGACTGATGCGGCACCACCCTACAGGTCGGTAAAACAACAACTTTTATAGTGGCAGTCAACGCAGTAAAGGCTTAGATGCTGCTGAAATGTGAAAGCACTGGGCACATCTCGTCGGTTATAGCATATATATATATATATATATATATATATAGAATGTTTTTGTGTTATCGGATCGCTCGCCGTAGCCCTGTTTGTCTCTTTTGACCACTACGTCAGTGTATTACGTTTCAAGTGGCGAGATCTGCGAAAGGTATGTAATGCCGACAGACTTTATGAAGACTTCCGAAATCCTTGGCCTCACGCTTTTGTACATGTCAATGCCGACACCTACCGCATTTTGCTTATGCGTTCTGTTCTGTAGTCTTTAGGAAAAATTCCGCCTCCTTTTGAAGCTCACTACACTGCGAGGCAGAAATCACCAAACACCGTCAAAGGAGCCTAAAGTAGGGCAAGATCACGAGTTCTTTCAATAAGTTTTCCGTCTGCTTAGTCATTGATAAGTGTATTTTTCTATTTTGCTGACGCTGAAATGGGCATCCTTCATTGTCAACCGCGCTAATGTGTCTTGTGAATAGGCTTACGAAGTAGCTCATGAGTTCACTCACTCAGACTCAGATGGAACAATGAGACTTAGTGAGTATAGATCTGAGTTAGTCCAGCCGAGAAAAAATCATGAGTCTCAGTTCAATTGAGTCCAAAGTATATAATAAGTATTCGAGTAAGTGTGAATAAGCTCCACTTTTTTTGTACTGACCTATATGCAGTGTGCTCATGCATTAGATAGAGGTCAGCATGTCACCCTTGTAACAATGCTTATTAGTGCAAGTAAAAAAACTCACTTAAGCGTTCGCGTGAATTACACAGATTCGCAGACTCTCCACCGCCAGCCTTTGGCATTGACACATCCTTGCAAATATCTAATATGTTGACAAGGCAATATTGGTCTCAGCTGCATATCAAAATGATTTCAGAAATATATTTGTTCTACGATATTCTTCGAGAGAGCCTGCCCCTGGACCCTACTGCACCGCGTGCACAGGACCTCAGAAGTCAGGTGTGTCCACTGCAGTCACCTTTCTTTATTGGGCATTCGTACAAAAATGCTCGAAGACAGCTACGAATACCTGAAGAGGTTTTTTATCAGGCTTTCTTCTGTACAGTATTTACCTGAAATGTAAAATAATAAAAGGAGTAATACCTCTTAAGTTAGCGCCAGATTATTATTACAACACGTTACCGATTGTTGCCGCACAGATAGAAGCCCCGAAGTGCTCTGTTGTTTGTGTCACTTTCAAGTCGTCTACCGGGAGAGCTCTTGTGTTTCTTTAGCGTTATCTGGGGGGCCGAGGCAACCTGCACCTAATATTGGATTTCAGCCTATAGTAAGATGAAACGGAGCCGGCCGAGCTAAGGCTTAGGCATGGGCGTAGAGCTGATAGTATTTGCGTTTTGGAAGCTGAACCACGCGCGCAGGCTCTATTTGTCTATTTTTTCCTTCTTTCTCTACATTGCAGCTCTTCGACAGGTGTTAAGCCCAGAGACTTAATACTGTGGTACTAGGCTGGCACGCGGCCCCAAACTTTAGAGATTGAAAAATACTGCAGAAAGAAAAAGTATTCCAGCCTCAGATGGTGTGTTTGCCGCCCGGAATCTTTGGTATCTAGTGCGTGAATTCCTTCTCTAGTGTTTTCTTGGTTTGATGGCATACAAATAACAAAGCGAATACTGAAGAATATCACAGAAAGAAATAAACACTTTTGCGTTTGGATGGCTGAAATAGATTGAGCCCTTTGGAAGATCATCTGGAAATTCACGGTGAGCTTTCTCAAGGCAGGCGCACTTTGTTCGCCAGCTAGACTATCACATAGGTCAAGAAACACGAGCAAGAAGAAAAACTATGCGGACCAACGCTTGGTCCATCTTCGAAGCGCAGGCATCGTGCGTATGATGGGTATGTTATTGGATGGCAAAGCCAAGAAAAAACAAGACGTGAATCGGCGCCTGCCTCTATTACGTAAGGAACGAGAACCAAAAGATGTTACAGCGCAGTCACCAGCATATACTGGCAACGAAGAAGTGATTCGACACTGACGTCAAATTACTGAAAGAATGCGGTGAAGATAACACTGCAGCCTAAGAAACGGCATCCACCCTTCCATCATAATCAGGGAATTTATTATGTAGGCCCGTTTGCTCACATTTGCCTGCACGCTAAAGAACTTCATATAGTCGAAACTTCTGGAGTCCTCCACTAGGCCATCTATCATAATCGTAATGTGGTTTGGGACGTTAAACCACACATATCACTCAATCAATCAACCTAAGAATGTATGTGTCTCGAGTGACGACACACGCTCGCGAGAACCATTACCCCGATTACCCACGGGGGCAACAACGTAAACAAACCACTTTCAGTACAACGAATTCAAACAGATCAGCCGAAAGTTATGATAGAAAATTAAAAATTAAGGCGATCTTAATTAACATGCGTGAGCCTTCAGTCTGTCATACTTCCGACGTGAAAACTGTTTTCCCTCCTTCTTAGCTCTCTTGCCCGAAGTTCCCTTTATATGCTATCTTTCAATAAACAGTTTACGCATTGTTTTCTCATGGTTGGTGTGCGTCACAATGTTCGATACGAAATAGAACAAGTACCAGCTGAAAACCAATTGATAAGCCTAATAACTTCGTCATCACATGTGTAAACCAGACACACATAAATCAAATGATGAGCACTTCCAGCACTCTACTTATGCAAAAGGCCTGATCTTATTTTCATTAACGGAGATGGTCAGTGTATGTTCTGTTGATCTCCTACTTTGTGAACTGCTGCAGTCTCTATATTACAGGCAAGTGTTTGCCTAAATGGACATGTCTGACGCACGAACGTCCTTTCGAACCAATTCATACTCAGATCTTTCTTTCAGGCCCACTTATTTAATCTTCTTATACGTAAGTTGAATTGCCTAAATGTTTGATAATTTTTCTGACATAATTTTATCAGATTCTTCAAAACAACTGGAAATATACAATGATATAAGGAGATATAAAAAAAAGCATGTGAATAAACGGGCTAAAGAGCAGTGCATACCAGTAAAACATAATGTGATCAGAGTGGAATAGGATTTGTGGTGCTCAGTCATTATGGTAACAGTACTATTCTTAAAATCACTGACGTAGATAAATAGTGGTCGTTTATGCTATTCTTGTTTTTAAAGCAATTCTTTCCGCACTAGCCAAAATGGCCAAACTCGTGGTTGTACGGATGAACTGGCTTTTTGAGACCTCATGAAATGACTTGCCATAGAAACTCAACGCTCAGCGTGTGGTGATCACTTGTAAAAAGCCAAACCACACCCTCAGTGTGGACAAGCCTTCTAAGAGCTCAAGCTCATCTCACAGAAAAGCAACCTTTACGAGTTGGCTGCACTTAAAAAAGCAAATTGGTTTCACCCAAGTCGTTTGTTACGGTTACTCTAGAGTTGTTTTTTTCTTTCGTCTTGATCGACCCTCTGAACCTTTTTTTGTCACCTTGAGAAATCCAGAGAAGACCGGTTTTCGTAGAAACTACTAACCACCTTCTTTATTTTTTCTTGGATCGCGGAGATCGATGTTGACATCTATTTTCCTTACAGTTTTCTGACTCCCTCGGAAAGGTTGTGAGATGCACATAGTGGAAATAAGAAGCTGTGCTGTCTCCTATTGCTATTTTTCCTTCTGCTGTGAAATGCCCAGGTTATTTCTCTTGTGATGGCGCGTGATGCAAACGTTCACTGTGGCACTGCAGATAGTAACGTGTAGCGTTCGAGTTAGATTGACGTCGCAGGGATTTGCCTTAAGTTACCATAAATCCGTTTTGGCATATCGAGCTAGCCTACCATGTTGGAATAGTGACTGCACTAAAGTGTATTCATGATACATTCAGAGCAACTGGGCGAGAATTAAAAACCCCTGTATGGAGATATACCAATAGTTAGGTATGTAATGGTGCAATATTAGTACAAAAGAATCCTTGTAAAAGAAAATGCCCTTCGTGACTGAAAACCTGAAATATATGTCTGTTATGGACTGCTGAATATTCATTCTATTACCAACTCAGGCGCACTAGGAGTTGCGCAATAGTGTGCATAGCTTACAAAGTTATGTTACAGCAAAATATTACACACTAACAACTGCCCAAAACATAAAATGAGATGACTGCACTGATTTAAAGATTGTAAGATCAAATGCCAGATTGACTGGATCAACCGCTGTATTTTTCGTGAGATGTGGATTTACATTTTTTTGTTTTTGAAACCTTGGAATGATTCGATGTACCCAGCCACATGATCGTTGTTTGCTGTATGTGGTCAATGATTTATATTGTTAGTATTAACCTATTCTATGTTTTTTATATAAAAATATTTGATTGCCTGAAAACATACATATACGCCTGTTCTAGTAGTATGGATTAATCTGGTACTGCCTTCACATGATGTAATGGTACCATGCATGTCAGCTCGTCTTCAGCAACTTTTGAGCGTGCTCATGCAGCCATGCATGCAGTTTCCAGGTCGTTAAGGTTTTGGAGCGACATACTTGTGCAACCTATACTTAGTCTCAGAAAGTACGCGCACATGGCGCCGCCATGCTTACGCGTTGTGACGTTTGTGTCGCGGGGCTCGTGTGCCAAGAGAGCAACAATGTCTTCAGAAGCCGCCCCCGACACAGGTGCAGGAAACCTTGAATGCAGGTGAACGCAATGCAGTACTATTACAGGGAAGGTGCATAATTAAGTCAAGTCATTTAAGGGTGTGCTATTTTCTAAAATAGCATTAAGCTCATACTGGCGCTGGTTAAACGTGGTTGCAGGAACTCCTGTGAAAACAGAACAACGAAAGCTTTCACAAATCGAGCAAAGGGCTGGCGGCATTTCCATGAAGTTTTAGTGCTGCTGGAGGAAATTTATATCAATGGTTAGGGTCTTTCAGATAGGAAAATACTAGTTTTAATAAATGCTTACTTTAGTGATTAGTTACTGCTGCTACAAACACTACAAAAGGTTAGCCTTCTGGCAGGTGTTAATAAAGTAAGTTGATCGAATTCAATTAGAAGGCCCATAGCTTCAGCACCGAGTAATACACTATAAATAGAGAGCTGGATTCCGCAGAACTAGTGAACCTTTTTCAGCACTGAACCTATTTTAAGTTGAATTATTAACGCGTAGCAGTGTGCTGCTTGTACAAGCACGGGGTAATTTAAAAAAAGTTCAATGGGCTTCCCAGTGGCGTACACTGTAGTATTATAACACCGTTGTCTTTTCAGTCTCTCACCACCGTGTTCATGCTCATGTTGGCGGAGCAGCTTGAGTGCTTACATTGTTGATTGATTTGATTGATTTTTGGGGTTTAACGTCCCAAAACCACCATATGATTATGAGAGACGCCGTAGTGGAGGGCTCCGGAAATTTTGACCACCTGAGGTTCTTTAACGTGCACCCAAATCTGAGTACACGGGCCTACAACATTTCCGCCTCCATCGGAAATGCAGCCGCCGCAGCCGGGAATCGAACCCGCGACCTGCGGGTCAGCAGCCGAGTACCTTAGCCACTAGACCACCGCGGCGGGGCTGAGTGCTTACATTGTGCATGCTGCAATAAAATGGTCCTAAATGGATCGCCACAACTAAACATTTCCTCTGAAACCACAAAACTTGGATAAAGTAAAGTGCCAAAATCAGATGTAGTTTGTCATAAATAGGGAGATTATGAAAGCAGATGTGTACAAACGGTTGCTCTGCTTCAAGGTCAGAACGAAACCACGATGAAGTACTGCATAGTGATCATATTATCAGCAGGTGTAGCAAAGCGTTGCCACCCCGCCGCGGTGGTCTAGTGGCTAAGGTACTCGGCTGCGCAGGTCGCGGGATTGAATCCCGGCTGCAACGGCTGCCATTCCCATGAAGGCGGAAATGTTGTAGGTCCATCTGCTCAGATTCGGGTGCACGATAAACAGCCCTAGGTGGTCGAAATTTCTGGAGCCCTTCACTACGGTGTCTCCCAGAATCATATGGTGGTTTTGGGACGTTCACTCCACATATCAATCATCAATCAGAAAAGCGTTAACAAGCTATATAACTATGCGCGTATATGTCCCTCTGAGATAAAAGTAGCCACTGCATTCGTGAACAAGAAGCTTTTCATTTAGGCGACTTATCAACCCCTGTCATATTTGAAAAACGAGCTTATATTTGAGAGAGCATGACAGCAACTTTCAGCTGCAAATATCATGGCCATCTTTGCTGATTATATTATAGGCAGTGTAACAGAAATCGTGATTTTCTGTGAAATCGTGATTTTCTTTTTTGAAGACCTACCCGAACACACAGAAATTAATCTTTTTGTAAGTTCTACTTGGTGTACTTCATACACGTAGATGCTATTACTATTAACACCCACAAGAGCTCATGAAATTATTGAGTTTGTGTACATTTGTCTGTATAACAGCGTGCTGAAACAATGGTGCATGATATATTTATATATTTATTTATTTATCAATATATGGTCCTTGTTAGCAGCTGTTTATTCCTCCCCTTACAATAGACTTGCGTGTTTGTATAATTTTGAAGCAGGGTAATTCCACGAAAAACATGCAATTTGTGGTTTTAATTTTAAGTAGCATAGTTCTAATGTTTTCGTGCCTCTTTTATTCAGTCACCCAGCAACGCTGAGTGGGAAACCAATGCAGTGTTTGTTTTTAGGTGGTGATGTGATGTTTCCCCAACATTCTAGGTGCGTAAACGCCAAGCACTTTGCCATTGTTTGCCCCCCGAACTTCGGCAGCGTCTACTTGAACTACAAGGTAACATTACTTACATACCTGTTTACACATACTTTAGACTGATTACTATTTAAGAGATATTGATTTTTCAGGAACTTCTCAAAAAGGCAGTACAAAGAAACAGCAAAATTTTTGGTTACAACAAATACACAATTAGTGTAACTGTTCTATCTTCTCAAAAGCCAAAAAAAATATTCAGTGTACAATTTAGGTGTAAACTTCCAACCTTGAAGCACCTACATGACAAAGTATCAAAATATGTGCATCACATATCAATAAAGGAAATGAAATATCTTGCCAAATAAAGGCTTTGCCAGCATTGTACGATGTGTAATCTTTCGTGTCCAATAGTTAATGTCTCATTACATATGGTTTAAACCTTCAAACAAAAAGGAAAAATATATGTTTCTGGGTATCCATTCACATAGCACAGTAGTTCCTAGTTCAATGCGCAAAGTTTGTGTGACATTTCGTGTCAGAAACTTGAAGCGCCTTTACTGTCTGTATTGCTCAGAGTGGCTATCAAGTGATTTTTCTGCGTAACCTTTGCTTTTTGCTCCGTGAGTGGCGGGGTTGTCCTCTGTTTGGCCTCTCAACGTTGTCTTTGAGCTTAGCTTGCTCTATTTTCATTACAGAGATGAGGAAGAAGTGCACATTGTCAGAGGATGGACGGGGCTTCTTCGGGACTTTATGGTAGTGTTCGTGTCGCGAAGCGCGTACAGAATGGAGATGTGTGAAAACTCTGGTGTGCAAAAGAAAAACGAACCTGATGCAGACTCTGGAACATTGCAGTGCTAACCCGGGCGCGCGATTTTGGACAGTGTCCTGTCTGCCTGATATATACCGTGCTGGAAAAAATGATATGCAGTTACAGCATTCGTTTGGCAGAGTATAGAGCGGTTGACATGATTGACCCTGTAAGGTTTTTTGTACCTTCATTTTCCTTTTATACTGCAAGTTTTTGGGGTGGAAGTAACATGAGCATCATATTCTTCATCCTATGCGAAAATTATATAAAAATTACATTAGTAGCTAATAATCATTTTATTTCATTATTATTTCGGCCCTGTTTCAACTATTTGATTTATTTGGCGGAAGCACCAGCTGGTGCCTGGTTCGCTTAGAACGTAGACTGGTTGGTCCAAAGGGGCACTGGTTTCACAAATAACTAGTTTATCTTCACTTGAAACGCGTTTCCTATGGCTTTTCTTCATGCCAATTCAAAACAACTTGAACATCGTTATTTAATTTAATAAATAATTTTATATTGTAGTGTATTCAACAGCAAAGTAAGAAATTTTTTTCGTAAGAAGTAGCAGTGTGCCTGCATCACCACCTTAAAAGTTAATATTATTTTTTAAGATTTTTGATCATGATTCTCTTTTTAAGTTCACCATCTGATTGTACTTATTTTATGTCTCGCGCAACATTTCAGGGCACGTTGTCAGTGGTGTTCATGGTTATTGTAGATAGCATCTGCAAATATGTCACCATTTAGGTGGGTGAGCAGGGTCACCTCTGTAATGGTGGCCACTGAAAATTTCAGATTTTGGACATGCCCTCAACAAAGAAACAGTGAACATACCATCTCTGACTCAGCTTCCCGGGACCCAAGCAGATGCTTCGTACGTTTTTATGGGCGATGAAGCTGGAAATTGCGGATCTTCAACTACTCACTGAGCCGCACATGCTATGCAGTATTTCAGAAAATCTTTCATAAGGAGCAAGGAACTCGCAAAGCCATCTCTAATATATGAGGCCTGCAGCAGCAATAATTGAAGTGACTGTGAGTTTTAAAACTTTTAGGCTTCGTTGCATGTTATTTTTTCAAAAATATTTCTTCCTCTCTAGAAATCGCAGAAACATTCCTTGATCCTGGTATGTAAATGAAACTTGTTGAAGTCTACTTCAAAGCTAGAGTAATCAAATATGGGCACGTTCTCCACACACGACTTCGAATGAAAACCACCAGATAATGATGCAAAGGGACGTGTAGTGAAGGTTATTTATGCTGTTTTAAACATGTTGACTTGTTATATAACTGTTAGAAAACCGGTGGGAAGGAAAAGGCAACTTGCCACCAGCAAGGACCCAATCTGAAACCTTCGAATATTGAGCCCCACGCTCGTCATCCTCACGTCGCACTGCGAGTTCGAGTTCGTGTGAATATTACTTATGAGGGTGCGAGTGAAGTGAATTCGATTAAAGAGAGTATTTGCGAATGGAAGCCTGAATGATTTTGGCTATGGAAAATTTCAGTGAGCCTGAGTCCAAGTGAGTCCAAAGCTCAAGATATATTTCTTAAGGTAGTCTGAGTGAGTTCCACTTTTTTGCTGACATATTGTCCTGTGTACTTATCTTCAGCATTATTCTGACCCGGGAGCACATGAATACTTACGTCGAGTCAAAAGTGTCCAAAATCAGTACCGCTCATACACCATGTCAATATTTATTATTAGAGGCATATATTACGTGTGGGGTATCTTGACCTCCCCCCGCCCAAAAATACTTCAAAGGAAGTTATTGACATATGTAATGTTGTCACTTCTTTCAAGGAAAATATCTTTACCATCTATTCCCAACCACTCTTAACCTGTACTAAATCAAAAGTCACCATTAATATTACCGATTTTGTGAGATATTGGTGTAAGAGAGCGTTGACAACATATTTGAACAAACTAATTTTAGTGAATGTGTGTCTGAGTCCCAATCTAAAATTTTGACAAGTCTGAGTGACAGTGAGCCTTAAGCGCAAAATATTGGCGTTTTTCACTGAAACATCCGAAGCGGCAGCCGAAATCCTGAAGCGAGCACTTGGATTGCTCTAAGCCAAAATTTCCAGTTGAACACGCAAATGCACAGTGGAAGGTTGCTGAAGAAGTTGTGCATGTTTACGTCACTGATCTGGTTCCACGAATGACTCCCTTTTCCACTCTATACTTTTCCATGGCAACTTCGTCGCCAATGTAATGTGCTCATTTTCATCACGCTGTCATGGAAAGCAAGGCTAGAGTTTTCTTGTGTTCGCTGACAAATATGGAGGAGGACATGAAAATGTCTTTTGTTGTGCGTCTTGCCACAACCCACCAATATCACTGCAAGAGTAGTGGCACGACCTTCATACTCACGGAACAGGGTTTCCGAAACACACTTTGATACTGTAAAGTCTAGATTGAATGGCCGAGAAACAAATTATGAAAGATAGAATTAGGTAATTTTGAGTTTACTAAAAGTAGTTTTCCTTGTTCACCTCGTGTGTGTACAGCCATAATACTTCTTCATGAACCCGACAATTTTCAGACATTGACGGTGGGGCTCCGATATAGACTTCCAAAAGAGACTTTCCACAGTACTTGCCTCTCTTCGAAGCTTTTTGTCGCTTGAGCTGCATGAGTATTTCATTCAGAGCAGCGAACGAAGTGATTTTGCAAAGCTCAGCCCACGCACAATAATAGAAGTGACGTGACCTGCTCATTGTATTTCCGCTCGAATCCATGGCTTGGTGGTGGAGAATTGAGAGCAGTACGCTTTGGAGTGAGTAGCTCTGAAACAGGCAGTGAAAAGAGCGGATCAACTTCGAATCTTTTAGCACAAAATCTCAATATTCCTTGAGTGAGTCTGGGTGTACACCACAATATTTACCAACCTATGGAGGGGAGGACTAGTGCGTTACCTCAATTGGTAAATTGTCCGAGTGCTGTGCAGAGGTTGCAGGTTCAATCCTTGGCAACGGCAAGCTGTGTTTTAGTCAACTTTGCTATCCTCAAATCTAAGATGAAATATGCCATTCTTATTGTCCCCAAGTGTGCTTTTCTGCCACAGCTGTGGCGCACTCGATCATTCACACAAACTCGAAATATACATAACACACTTATAAAACACACCAGACTTTCCAAGACGACAACCGGACGCCACCTATCAGCCCCGCTGCACTTCCACGACGCAACATTGACGGGCGAGCGGGTAACCATGCCCGAATTTTGGAGAACGGTGTCAAATAGTTTACACCGTGGCCTGGAAATATAAACGTGCTACACGTGTGCCCTCTTGCCGGCTGCATGACATGTGGCGACCACAGTGTCGGGTGCCTTGAGCTGGTGGGAGCACTGGCCCGCCACTATGGGAAAAAACACGGAGTCTTTACGTGGACACCTCCGGCCCACACTATGAGGGCTGAAGAGGGGGGGGTAATACATGGCGGTGATCCTCCATCAAATCATCGCGGTGAATGGTGTAACAATCAGAGTTCACAACATAACACGTGCGGAAAAGTGGCCATCGCGTTGCCACCGCACACCTGGCCTCGCACGCCATGATCCCCGACTCGAGAGGGGCCTGCAGAAACATTTAATAGAGGTGCATTCCTCATGTCACGTATCGAATTCTTCAAAGTAGCAAAAACGTCACAGCCCCCGTGTCCCGTAGTATCTTATGGGCTGCAACTCACAAAGGCCTCTAAGTCAAATAAATGGCTGACACCGTCAAACGCAAACAATCGAAGGGCAACGCCTTGAAATTTTTTCTGAAATGCATTCAAACACAATTCAACAGAACGTTCAAATCTACCTATTCGGCCTTGCAATTTTTCTTTAGCCCTGGAAGGGTTTTACAAAGGCCGACGAGCCCACACTTCTACGCCTTACACCAATACAATGCTGTGCCCGGCAGTACTATTAATCTTTCATCCGCCCTGTACAGGAAAATGCCCACACTGTGTGGAGGCGTCTCCTGACATTTTTCACATGGTGTGCAGATGTCAATTAACCAGAACCTTGCCACACAAACACCCTCTAACAGCGATGACTGGGAGGCGGCCCTGCGTGGCTGCTCCGAGCTAGCGAAACAGAAGGCTCTGGTCGACAGAGCCCGAGTTGCGGCGGCTGCCAATGGCCTTCTGTAATGAGAACACCATCTAGCGATTGTGAGAGATGGCCCATTCTGGACCCCCTCAAACTCACTCCAATTGCAGCAGCGATCACTTTTTCAAGCAACCGAAGAGGCATTTAACGCAGCCAGCGATGACGTCACGAATCACGCTACATGGAGTACCCTACTCCTAATAGCAATAATTGCCTAAAACAAATGCATGCCTATTTTTTGTTTACTTTTTCGGCCCAGCACATGAGGTTAGGCCGTCCAAAATTTAAGAAAACCGAATGGGGCAAGTCGCGAACTGTCAACCTAAGGTATCTTCTTGTTTCTTCAACAAGCCAAGTTTGTGGCGCTAGATGAGAATTTTACCTGAGGCATACTTTTGAATATGCGGACGTAATTAGTCGCTTTATCATTTTACCAATGTCATCCACACAACTCTGACAAAAGTCCTGTTATTGAAAATTACTATTCCACATAATTTTCTTGGATATAGCACACTGCAAGGCAGCGGTATGCCCCAAGGGCTGGCCCTCACTTATATAATAGTGAGGGCATTCCGACGTTAATATGCCCCTTCCTAAGCGCCATAAGAAATTTAGGTTAGGGGGTGGCAGTTGTTGTGTTCCATCAAAGAAGTTTTAAAAAATTGCTTGCTGGAGTGGAAATTATTGTCCTTTAATGAAGCTATGCCCACCGTAAGATGGCGGCTTCGGCAGACTTATTTATTGAGCTTTTGACGTTCGCCGACTGATAAGAGCGTTTTCCTCGCACGCCAAACGAGGTTGACGTGGCCACCTTTTTTGGTCAGGTGGTGCTTAATGTGCGTTCTTTTTTTGCTAGTCTTCTTCAGTAAGCCTCAAATTCAAGGCAAATCTTATTGGAGAATAAGACACTAATACTCGTCTCTGTCGGTTATTTCGTGACAAACAACTCTCTATATGCTAATAATTAACGTAGCTTTTAGACTAATAGGTCAAAAACACTTGATATGTAAATGGGCACCACCGGAAAATAGCATGTTTCTGAGATTTGTGAAGGATAAAAGCTGGCTTCAATTTTGCTCGCAAAGCATTGCAAGAGGTTGGAATCTAGCCATTTTTTTTAAATCTTCTTTGTCGCCTTGGTGACCAAAACAAACTTTCCATCGCGTACGCCATGGTCAGACTGGCGAGCAACTGCCGAGTAAATTGTCTGCTAGTGCAAATACGGCAAATTAAAATTGGCAGCTATGGTATTATAGATATTCTCACAGCGCGAACACGTGAGGGAAGTAGAGACGGCCATATAGTCACTTTTCGGGTACCAGTGTCGCGAGGTGCGGTGTACTCGCTCACTCTAACGAGCTCAAAATGCACTTGAAACACTCATAAAATACCTTCCACGCCACACTTGCTGATCATATTTTGCACGCGAACAGCGCCCAGGGATCGAGTGCGCAGGCTATCTCGACCTCTAAATTCTGTTTCTGTGCATCTTTAATTAAGGATCCGCCTTGCTTGAGCATAAACTGACAGTCGTAATAGAATAGCATATTTTGAAATTAGGCGTCATTGCGAGGCTTCACCTGGCTTTTGTGTCTGACGTTTCGAGATTATGGTACATTGATTTAGTGTTTTCCTTTGTAATTTACCTCTTGACTCTCTGAAAGGAACGTTATTTAAAAATGGCAAAAGCTAAAACCAGTATAACTTAACAGTAGTTGCAGTTTAACTTGCCACAAACTGTTGTGTAAAAGTGAAGGACTTTTCAGTGGATGGCTCCAAGCATTTTGGCCACTTGCTGTTTTTTACCGTTCCACAAATAAATATACACGAAGCTCAGGCATTTTCACTTTCATTCAAATCGCAGCTGCCACGGCAGGAACGTTTGAACTAATGGTAGTGCACTAAAACGCCTACAACATTGTGGCGGGTGCAAAGACTGTGCATGATACATGAACACGTCCCGCACACGAATGTGCTTGTGTCTCGAAGTTCTTTAAACAATCAATTCCTGAAATCGGAGAGCAGTTTTATTTTACAGGGGTGGACAATACTGAAGCTCATTATCAGCTGCTTTCATATGGTAACGAGTGCGAGCAAGTGCTAGCGTGTACGCTATTTCAGCAGGAATCAGCGAACAACTCATTTATCCTTCTACGCGGTATATTATCACTAATAAGCAGACAATTTAGGCGGCATGTATAAATCGCTGACTTGCCACTCTGCGTGGGGAAAGAAATTGAGGATTTAAAGTACCAATAGGGAGACGGAGAGGGGAAAAAGGCAATATGTGAAGATAGAAGAGAAAATAAAAACAAAAGGAAAAGACCACCTCTTCAACCATTGAATTAGCATGCGCGTGAATAGTTTTTTCGTGCTGTCAACCTACAGCTAGAGCTTTTCTAGAAAACCGATTCTGCTCAAGTACGCAAACAAATGTTTCATAACCCGCCCCTGTAAATTGAAGCAGGCTAGTTGTCTTAAAACACTGTCAAGGGAGAACGTGCTCTCGCTTGTCGAAAGCATGCGATGTTCATGAAGCGCGTGCTCATCAGCATACGCTTTACACTCAAACAATATGTTCCACAGTTTCGATGGAGCCGCATTTGTTGCAGTACGGGCTCGCTGACCGACCGAAGAGGTACCGTAGGCTTTTATGTTTAACATAGGTACTGTTTAGATGAATTGTGATGGTGTAGCATTTCCCATGCCGACAAATTTTGAATGAGATTCTTGTTCTGATTAGGGGTGATTGAGTGAAGGAAGGCCTATGATGTATGGGATGGTTCCAGCGTCTCCTTTTTTTTCGAACGTAAGTCTTTTAGCTGCCTGATCAGCATCTAATATTCTGAAATAGGTTATTCGTAATTGTGGTGTCGAAGATCTTTGAGTGCTGCTTCATCTGCTTTTTCGTTGGCGATAATGCCAGAATGAGCCGGTATCCACTTAAATGTGATAGAGTTTCTTGCGGTAACAGCCAGGGTCTGTAGGTATGCTATGTCGAATAAAACGGGATGAGAATTCGTTTTCTTTAGGAGGTTGAACAATATCTGTAGTGCTTCCTTGGAGTCGGTGAAAATTACCCATCGGTGCGGCGTTCGGAGCAAGATATAAACGACAGCTTCTTTGCCATGAAGTTCTGGTGCCATCGAGGAAATCTTCCATTGCCGTCGACAGGATAGCAGGGATATAAGAAGAGATATAAGAAGGAATATTACAAGGACTATTATATTTATAAGCGGAAGTTTCCTGACTGGTTGAGGCGTCGGTGTGAATGTTCCAGTTCTGAACATAGTTGTCTTCTAAGAACAGGAGAGTAATCTGCCAATGCGCAGCCTGTGACATTCGTCTATTCACCCGTTGACGCCAGGTACAACTTGCTTTATAGTGAGAGGTGAAAGCGTCCCGGGAGGAAATGTTGCAGATGTTACGGGGGTTTATTGAGGTACACAGCGACCGGGAAGACAGCAGCAACAACAGACATAGCGTAGCGAGGGAGCGAACAGCCTAGCGAGCCAGGCGATAGCAATGCGCTTCAGCATGCGTCTTATCTTCTTCCTCAGACAGGTATTATTTTTATGGTTGACTAACAGGGGAAAGTTGAAGCATTCGCACGCTTTTGCCGAGTGCAGAGTTCATGTGCGTTAGGTGAACTTGGCACAGTAAGTACTTTTACGTTGTTATACATGTCGAAGATGAGTACGCATGGTTTCATGAATAGAGATGACATCCAGTGGGAGACATCCTGCTTCCGCTACAGTTACCAATGCTGACGAGCTCATCAGGAGCCCCAAACATATACGTAAGCAGCTGTTGCGTGCGGCTTCCAAAACTCTCTTGTTTACTGGCGATAATCGGTGAAGCCCCGCTAGACAACAACGTAATGTTCCATCAATATATGCTTTCTCGAGCAGTAACATTGAGCGGCACTTACATCCTCATCGTGTTGAAGCCATGAAATAGAACAGTTCAGTTGCTGCTACTCTTCTAGTTCTAAATTTTTTCGCCTGAAAACACCAGAAAAGATTTCTGTCGATGACAATTTTCAGAAATCTTTGAGACCGTACTTAGGTCAGTGGGCGTCCACCGAGGAGTTTTGCATACTTGCCCATTTTCTTGCTCCTGAAAGCAATGGCTGTGCTCTTTTTTGGTGAAAAGTACATTCTACGGGACGCTAGATATGTGTAAAGGTTCTATAAAGCTTTGTGAAGTGGCTGTTTGATGATGTAACGTGAACTTGAAGCGATCAAGATACAGATATTGTGGACGTAAATCGTGATGTGTAGTCCTCGAGAAAGTGTCTTTGTTATGTGTAACACGGTAAGGTTGAAAAAAAGCGCGCTGAGCACGGCACTTTGGGGTACAACTTTTTGTACTGTATAGAACTGTGCGAGACCATTTGAAGCACTCATATACATTTTCCTCTCTTTTACATTGTTCTCAAACCATTTGTATAGCTTCCCTTTTAGACCAAGATCAACCATAGTTGCGAAAATGGCATGATGAAAGACTGAGTAAAAAGCTGCCCTGACGTCAAGAAATACGGCTGTCGGAATTTGACGTGCGGAGAGGTTGTTTTCAAGAAGACAAGTGTGATGGCATTGTCAATAGCGGGACTACCTTGTCGAAAACCATTTGTTTCTCGGGGAAATTCGTTGTAGCTTTCTAAGAACCATGTCAATCGTTCGTGAATCATTCGCTCCATGAGCTCGCCAACGCAACTCAGTAGGGCGTCAGGCCGAAAAAAGGTGTAGCTTGTTGGCTGTTTGCCGAATTTCAAAATGGGCACTATTTTCACCAAGTTCCACTCAGTGGGGACCACTCGAGACATCCACGGGGAATTATAATATTCTAGAAGTGGTAGGTGGCACGCGTGGGGTAGCTTTTCAATGGCTTTGTAGCGCCCTCGTTCGGGCGGCTCGCAAACCAGAAAGCGCGCGATGGCGCCAGAAGAAAATAAAGAAGGCGCGAGGCCGTGGCACGTGAAGCCATGGCTCACGTTCCTGGCTAGCATCGGTTATCGTTCAGGCGTGTCTTTCCTTCGCTCCTGTGGCATAAGCCTACAAGTGGTGACCCGGACGAAGACAATGACTGACTCGAATGCACCCTCAACCGAACAAGCCTCACGTCCGCATGACGTCTCGGCTGTGCAACTGCGTCTCCCATCTTTCTGGCCACAGGACCCGCAAGTTTGGTTTCATCAGGTCGAGGCGCAATTTTCCCTGTACCACATCGCCTCGGAAACGACACGCTACTACCACATAGCCTCCGTCCTTCCTCCTGACATTGCCAGCGAGCTCTCCGACGTCCTCTTCAACCCCTCGGACAATACGCCATATCAGCACCTTAAAATTAAGGTGCTGGAACGCTTCATGCCTTCGGAACGCGTCCGCCTACAGCAGCTCCTTGCAGAGGGGGACCTTGGCGACAGGCGCCCCTCCCAACTACTGCGCCGAATGCGACAGCTTCTTGGCAAACGCGACGTCTCTGCCCATTCACGTTGCTTCGCGAGCTCTTCCTCCAACGCCTTTCTCAGCCTATCCGCCTCGTCCTCGCGGCGGCCGGCGACGTCAATCTCGACCGCCTGGCGGATCTCGCCGATCAGGTTCATGAAGCGACCTCCCCATCTGTCAACGCTGTCTTACCACCAGCAGACACAGCGATTTCGCGCCTTGAAGCCCGCATCGACGAACTCGCCGCCTCCATTGCCGCACTCCGGAGTCCCCTGCAGGAGACTCGTTTGCCTCGTTCCGGTCGTCGAGCTCTTCCACGCACACGAGATGCTCGGAGTCCCAGCCCTCCACCCCTCTGCTGGTACCACCGGCGTTTCCGACACCGAGCCACGAAGTGTACACCCCCATGTTCGTGGCAGGGAAACGCTTGCCGGGATCACTGACGGCGGCGCGTGATCTCCCTTCTCGTCCCAGCCGCCTTTTCATGGTCACGGACCAGCTATCGGGCGCCAGGTTCCTTATAGATACGGGCGCGGAAATTAGCGTTGTGCCCCCGACTAAGGCTGATCGTTCAAAGTCACAGGGGCAAGTGCTTCGTGCTGCCAACGCTTCGTCTATAGCAACGTATAGGCTCCGATCTCTCACCCTCGACTTCGGCCTTCGCTGCATTTTCCGGTGGGTTTTCGTCATCGCAGACGTGGTTCAACCGATCATCGGCTCGGACTTCCTCTCATACTTTGATTTGGACGTCACCGCGCGGCGGCGCCGCCTCATAGATGGTAAGACTCATCTCTCCATCTCGGGAGTCCTGTCCGACATCGCTCCAATGGCCATCCGCATGCTGATACCTTCCTCACCGTTCGAAAAAATTTTGGCGAGTTTCCCGGAGTTAAATCAACCGTGCAACCTCACTCAGCCGCCTAAACATAAGGTGACACACCACATCGTCACCCGGGGTCCACCGGCAGCCACTCGACCACGCCGCCTGTTCGGAGATCGCCTAGCTATTGCTAAACGGGAGTTTGACCACATGCTGCAGCTCGGCATTATCCGCCCGTCGTCAAGCGCTTGGGCTTCCCCGCTGCATTTGGTGCCAAAGCGTGATCCTGGTGACTGGCGTCCTTGTGGTGACTATCGAGCGTTGAACGCCAAGATTGTCCACGACAGCTATCCTCTACCTCACATCCAGGATTTTACATCGCGCCTTGACGGCTGCACAATTTTCAGCAAAGTGGACCTTGTTAAGGCGTACCACCAGATTCCTGTCGAGCCCGCCGACATACCTAAGACCGCCATCACGACGCCCTTTGGGTCGTTTGAATACGTGCGGATGCCTTTTGGACTCCGCAATTCAGCTCAAACTTTCCAGCGGTTCATTTCTGAGGTCACACGGGGTCTTCCTACTGTGTTTGCGTACCTTGACGATGTCCTCATCGCCAGCCGCACACCTGAAGATCAAGAGCACCATCTACGCGCTCTGTTCCAACGTCTTCAGCAGTACGGCCTCGTTGTGAACGCCTCTAAGTGTACTTTCGGCGCATCTGAGCTTGAGTTCTTGGGCCATCACATATCATCCAAAGGAATACGCCCTCTCCGGTCCCACGTTAAAGCGACTCAGAATTATCCTCAGCCTACAACACTGCGTCAATTACGCCAATTCCTGGGGCTTGTGAACTTTTTCAGGCGCTTCATACCACACTGTGCCGAACTGCTACGACCGCTCACCGATCTCCTTCGGTCGACCGCCGGCCCGTCCTCCGCCATTCCTTGGTCATCAGAGGCCCAGGCCGCCTTTGCTGCTGCTAAGCAAGCGGTCGCTAAAGCGGTGCTTCTCATTCATCCACGCAGCAACGCCCCTACTCGGTTGATGGTGGACGCATCCAGCGTGGCCGTCGGAGCCGTATTACAACAGTGCATTAACTCCGAGTGGAGACCCTTGTCGTTTTACTCTCGGAAGCTACTTCCTGCTGAGACCCGCTACAGCGTCTTTGGCCGGGAATTACATGCCATCTACGCTGCAATACAGCACTTTCGGCATTTCCTGGAAGGATGCTCGTTTTACGTGCTGACTGACCATAAGCCACTGGCGTATGTTTTCCGCACTAACTCATCCAAGTACGTGCCCCGTGAACTCCGCCATCTGGCTTATATATCGGAGCTCACGACTGACATCCGCCACGTGAAAGGAGCTGACAACACCGCCACAGATGCCCTTTCTCGTATAGCCGCGGTTGACTCTCCACCGCCAACCATCGACTGGGCCTAATTCTCCTCGGCACAGCAGGATGATAGAAAGCTTGCCGCTTTTCGGGAGAACCCCCGTTCTCTCCGACTACGCCTGGTGCCTCATCCATTATCATCTGAGCGCTTGTGGTGCGATGTCTATGCTGACCTTCCCCGCCCTTTCGTTCCCGCTTCATTACGACGCACCGTTTTCCACTCCTTACACGACATCTGTCACCCTGGCATTCGGGCTACTCAGCGTCTTCTCACCCAGCGCTATGTCTGGCCCGGAATCAACGGTGATGTGCGCGCTTGGACGCGCATGTGCCTGCCCTGCCAGATGACAAAGGTCTCCCGTCATACTAAGAGGCCGCCCCAGCCTTTCCTTCCACCCGGCCGTCGTTTCGACCATGTTCATCTAGACATTGCGGGCCCTCTACCAGTGTCTCAGGGGTACCGTTATATATTGACCATGGTCGATCGCTTCACACGCTGGCCAGAGGCTGTTCCGATTCAAGATATCACAGCCGAGACAGTTGCCCGCGTTTTCATTTCTACGTGGGTATCCCGTTTTGGCTGTCCTGGCACCGTGACAGCAGACTGTGGACGTCAGTTTGAGTCCTCGCTGTTTACTTGCCTTAATCGCATCCTCGGAGCCAGACATTGCCCTACCACGGCATATCATCCCTGCGCCAACGGCATGGTGGAACGCCTTCACCGACAACTGAAGACCGCCTTGACTACCCGCCTCAATAGAGCCACCTGGGTTGATGCCTTGCCACTGGTGCTCTTAGGTTTACGAGCTGTCATCCGGGCAGACCTGCAGTGCTCAATAGCAGAGCTGGTGTATGGCACTTCTCTACGGCTTCCGGGAGACTTCTTCACGTCAACGAAGCTACCAGACCAGCCACAGCAATTCCTACAACGCCTCCTCGACTGCGTTCAAGACCTCCGGCCCACTCCACCCAGACCTTCCGAACACAAGACCATATTCGTCCACCCTGATCTGGCCACTGCAACACATGTTTTCGTGCGCCACGACGCGGTCAGATCACCTTTGACACCAGCCTACGACGGACCATTCCGCGTCCTTCACCGCACCCCCAAAATTGCCACTCTACTTCAGAACGGCCGTGAAGAGACAGTCAGCTTGGACCGACTCAAGCCGGCGTACCTGGAGACCGCCCTAGAAAGCCTCTCATCTATGACTGATCTTCCGTCGGAATACCACAAACGGCATGTCACATTCCGACTTCCAGTCTACACGGGGGCCCTGTAGTGCCCTCGTTCGGGCGGCGCGCAAACCAGAGAGCGCGCGATGGCGACAGAAGAAAATAAAGAAGGCGCGAGGCCATGGCACATGAAGCCACGGCTCACGTTCCTGGCTGGCATCGGTTATCGTTCAGGCGTGTCTTTCTTTCGCTCCTGTGGCATAAGCCTACAGCTTCATAGGTTAATTCGTCACGGCCGGGTGATGTGTGCCTGTTTGACTGACCAATGACAGTGTTGCAGTTTCTCAATAGTGAAACGTACGTCTAGCGCTGGCACTGCAGCCTGTGAGTGGGCATGCTGATTACCTGCAGATAGAAATACACACGAGCGACGGACAAGTGCAAGGCCAAAGCGTTGAATTTGTTAATAGCAGTGCGCAACATCCTTCTGAGAGCTCTTTCAGAGATTTTTGTTCGTGGAGGGATAGTGTGGCGAAAGGGTGAAGCTGCTGGAGTGGCTTGCACATTCCCCTAAAAATCCACAAGCGTTTGGACACAAGCTGATGGACATCTGATGTTTATAAAAAGTCACGCCATCTTTGCCAGCTATATATCCAGGTAGTGCCGAATTTGACGCTGTGTTTGTCAGCAGGCTTGGAGGTCTTCTAAACTCTCTGTGCGCAGAACTTTCCTTTCAGCTCGCGTTCGAATAGCACACAGTCGTTCGAACTCCTGAGCATTTGACCGAAATCCATCGTTTTCAGTTGAAACGTGTGTGCATTCTTCTAGGCAATGAGCCATCGTAGGGAGTAATTCATCATTATTTGTAGCGGCAGTGATTCCCTTGCCTGCTGCGTCTTTGTACGCATTCCTGGCTGTTGATCTCATGACGCTTCGCCTTGATGTCATATTTGCACCATCAGTTCATACCATGACTGGGTAGTAATCCCTCCAACGCGTTTCCAGGTTGGTGCGCCGGTCATAGTTCCGAGCGACTGAACTTGTTACGGAGGTCACGTCAATGCTTTTGGTAGTCGTGGTGCCTCGTAGGTAGGTGATGCTGCCGTAAATAAGAGGTTTAATTGCATGTTTTGAGGGTAGATCTGCAAGCTTAGCTCCTCGAGAACAAGTATGTGAGCTGCCCACAAATGAAGTTGAAGTCGCCACAAATGATTGAAGTCTCCGCAAATGATGTGTGAGAAAGGTGTGCTTGAAATCAAGTTTTTACGCCTTGAAGCGTGGTAAGGCCTGCCTGGTTCCGGGTGTACTCCGATGAGAATATAATCCTGTTTACCTATTATTCTCATGGCACACACATATTCGTTGTCGCAGAGGGGCGGGATGCCTATCGCGGAGGCTGGAATGGCTATACGAAAGCCGATGAGTAATCTGCTGAGCCTGATACCATCAAGTCATTTTCAGTGATAAAAATGGTACCCGTTCATTCTGAAGTTTGGGTTCGCGTGCGATTCAGAAAGGGCGATGAAAGGGAATCGATATTCTTGCACCAGTCGCTGGAAGCCTGAGAGCTGCGAACGTTCCACTTCAATATATAAGGTGCGCGTGCGAATGATTTTGTGAATGGTTAGTTCAGGTGAAGATGTCGTTGGGGAAGACATGATTACCACTGCGAAGGAGTACACCCCTGCGGAGCGTAAAACGTCGATGCCAACGGCTTCATTGTTAGATTTGTTTCTACCCCTGGGAGACTTCTTGACAAAGTATTTGCGCAAACAAGGGCTTTGAGAGGTGCGAACAACATTGCAAACAGTATGCACGCAAAATCTTGGCCTGTGTTTTTTGTTGTTCCCATTCGCAGATCCCCCTCTCATGTTACGGTGGCTGAGACTGGTGACAGCTGTAGTCAAATGATAGATGTTTTGAGACGCGTTGCGGTGGTTTTCAAAGGTGCGATGGGCCATTCGGCTTCTCAAGTTTCTTTTTTGTCACATCAGCGTACGTGTCACCAGATGTCTTTCAGCTTTGTGGTGACCATTCCTGGGAGAATTCTTTCATAGTCGTGAATACAACTTCTGGATTACGCGGTGGTTTATTGTGCTTTGATGGTTTCCTTTGTGCTTGCTCCGGCGAGCGTGCATGTGTAGCAGCCTTCTTCTAACGCACCCTCTAAACTAAGCAAGGTGGGGACCCCAGCTGTTACCACATTTAGGTTGTGCTCTTGAGGTACACTCTTTGTGCGAACGAGAACCAGCACAGACTTTGCAGCGCACTGGGCCATTGCAATGTCTTTGTATATGACCATGTCTCTTGCACTTATAACACTGTGTAGCTGCCCCGACGTACTCCGGGTAGGATACACCACTCAGAGGGTGATGTATCCTCGTGGAATTCCAAAATAACGGCGAGACGACGTACCTCTTTGACCTTGCCGCCATCTGCGGGTGTGAAGGTGGTTAGTATTCTTTCTAACACGACGCCCTGTTCACGTATATAATCTGGTAAGTCTTCATTTGAGTGATTTAAATAAATATCTTGTATTTTCCCGTAGTTCGCTCTGTAAGAGTATGGGACCCAGGCTTCCAAAGGCACGCCTGTTAATTCAGTCATTATTAGTAAACGATTGACGGCTGGCAGGGTTTACACTGTAATCATCAGGCTTCCGTCCTTGTTGGTTAAGAAGTTTCTCTTGAGCTGACGTTACAACGGCTGATGCGAAAATGTTAGGGTTTACTTTCCATGAGCTTATGCCATGCGTCGTAGGCCTGAAGACAACAGGAACACCAGTACCTCTTTTTTGCTTGTAGGACACAACTGTGAAGAATGCCTGGTTTACATCCTCTCCATTTTCATCCGAAGCATCGGAGTCGTCTTGTTCATCCCGTAGTTTCTTGTTCGCAGGGCCATGGTCTGTAGTTCCTTTTACAGAGACTCCAGGAGAAGTAGTCGCCACCGGTGCCATAAGTATGGCGTCGAATGCATCTGGCGGCAATGTTTCGTGCCGGGGTGAATAAGGCACAGACCCTCTTGAAGTCCGTTGGGCGTGCTTTTCCGGGTGGGTGGGGACCTCCAGGTCGTCACGGTGTGAGTACAAAGCACAAACAAGGATTTAACACTGTCACACTGAAAGAAAAATTTCAAAAAACAACGAAATAGTCTAACACAGGCAGTGTTTAAGAACATCGTCATCTTCTTCCCGTTATCACTGTACGAGCCTTGTTTTTATTTCCCGGAGCAAATGCATTGCCGTAGACTAGCTTTTTGCCGTTTCGCAAGATCAAATGAAAAAGACTTTTCTGCAGCCTAAGTTTGGAATGGGGCTGCTAGCTCCTATCGCAGGGTTTAAAATGTGCTGTCGCTGAACGGCTTTCTGACCGTATTACTGTTGAAGTCGCGTCAAACTTCAAAGACCTCGGATAAAAACTGTTTTGAAGTTTTTCAAACTTGATGAAACTTCTGTACTGGACACTTAAATCATCTTTTGGGGAATTTAAATGTTGTAGCAAATTTAGCAATTTACATGTGCTCTTTCACAGGTTTTTTGTTAATGTCTATTGAAGGGTGTGACGGAAAAATAAATAAATGGAACTATAGACATGATCCATCTCAATCGTCGCATAAAGTGTTTAAGTAAGAGTCGCCATTCCAAGTGTAATGATAACGCTTCATGAGTTATTGCATCGAAAGTTGAATAGTAGCTGAAATCAAGAGGCTAAGAACTAATTGTTTATTTTATTGAATTTCATTGTTATCTCTAATGCAAGCAAACGGGCCCTACGGCATGACGATAGTTATAGCGCGAGAACAAAACGACGACACAGAGACAAGAAGGACACGAAGGACTGTGTCATCGTCTCCGTGTCGTCGTTTTGTTCTCGCGCTATAACTATCGTCATGCCATACCAACTAGCCCAAGCTGCCACACTTCTAGGGGCCCTACGGGTCTGAAAAAAAACAAGCTGGTTAATTCAACTGCGAATTACTTGCGATTGAGCTCAAAATTTCTTGCGCTTAACCATACGAAGTCATCTGATGTACAGATCTATTCAGGCATGCCTGAAGGCTAAGTGCTGGGGCCACTTTTGTATATTATTTAAATATGTGATGTAGCCAAGAATATAAGTAACACCCAATAAACATAGGGGGAATGCAATACATAGAACAACGAACAAAGAAAACCAAATAAAAAAAAGATACAAGCATGACAAAAGAAACAAATGCTATATCAACCAAACCTAATGCAAACACAAAAAAGTGAGACACAGCTCAGTAATGCGACGTTCAATAGAGTAAAAAGAGTGATTAATGAATATATGAACCAGTAGAATATAGCAAACGTTATACGTAGACTGAATGCAAACTTGGAACCCGACAATTTAGCTAGTATGTCAGGACTACTCACTTATGTAAGATAGTAGAGCTGACTGGAAACCATCCGATACAATACTATTTCAAATGTTGCACGGAAGGACGTTCTACTCATTTATTGATAAAACCAAAGAACAGTGTGTGTATCTTACTGTGCGAGCAAATAATGGACGCATCTTGTGATCATTATCGCATCAGCCTGAAATATGTACGGAGAGATGAATGAACTTCCGTGAGAAAGTACTGTTGCCGCAAAGTATATGCTGTGATAGAAACAATATCTGCATAATTTTTCAAGCGTATTGTTTGGTAACAAGTTCTTTTTGTTGATGATACACTGTGAAAACGTGAATATGAGGAAGCAATGAACCTAGCGCCTTTACTATAAATTGACTCAAGCATGTCAGAAAGATACGCTTGATGCGGATGCCATTTGTTAAAGCATACCCTAAGGATGGTTTATTGAGGGAATGAAATGCCTGATGTTTAGTATCTCAGCAGCCAAACGTAGACGGCATTTTAGCAAAAGCTTTGCTTTTCTTACAAAAAAATTCATTTAGGTTCTAGATGTTGATTATTCCTGAATCGTCTGTGCCCTCATCGTTTAGTTTTGATGGCTAATTCTCCTCAAACCCTCAATCAATAGCAAATGCCTTTACTAATGACTGCAACTATGTGTTTGTACAAATAACGGCGTCAATCTTTCATTTTTCTGCGTGCAGCAGACCACCCGGTCTTCCTAAACTCTAGTTAAGCTCCTCTGAAGTGCATAACATAGTACTAACTTTGAAGACACATAGCACTCTGGCCCAGAGGGTATGCCAAATATATCTTTTGAGTACAATTTAGTATTTTTTCCTAACTATCCTACCTTGATGTTGAAAAAAGTAAATATTTGCAACAGTTTCACTACTCTGGAAATTAGCAAACTTCATGCCCTTATGTCCCGAAACAAGCAAGTACCGTATTATAGGCCAATATCTAAGTTTATACAAGCTCAACACACTTCGAGCATGTAATCCACAAATACTCTCTAGAATGCCTAAAGGTACACAACCTATCTTTCAGGATACAGCCTGGCTTTTGTGCTGGCTACACGGTTGCTTGAACTTATGCACGACATTGTTGTCCCCTCAACAACCGAAGACAGATGTATGCCATATTTATTGACTATTGTAACGATTTTGACATGGTCTCCCATGACTTACTTCTAGCTTCCTCACAAAATTTTTGGCGGGAACAAGCTCAATTATAAAGCATAGCATGATAATCATGATATGCTTGTTACGTACAACATGATTGATTGCTATGCTCATAGCGCGCTCACGGCCGTTTTGCTAGCTTCTCACATACAAAGTTTGGTTTTACGCGACGTGATTAGACAATGAAGGTAAATGATACGTCCAAACATGATAATTACGATATTCATGTATTGTAAAACATAACTACTTGACAAGCTCGTACATGTTCGCATTTGTTTCGCTAGCTTCACATGTACCAAATTCGGTATTACGTGAAGCGAATGAACGCCGAACACAAATGACACGTCCAAATATGATAATTAGGAGATGCGTGTTGTGTAAAACATGACTACATGTTATGCTCAGAGTGCACTCGTGGCCGTTTGACTAGCTTCACTTATACGAATTTTGGGATTACGTCATGTAAATGGACAACGAATGAAAGTGATACGTCCAAACAAGGCAACAATTACATGCGTGACATGTGAAGCATGACAACATCCAATGCTTAATGTATGCTCGCGGTCGTTTCGCTAGCTTCATATATACTCAATTTGGTATTTTCGCCTTAACTGTGGTCGCACTACCCCCTCAAATTTTTTCGCAGCACGTAAAAGAGCCAAGCAGAAGCATTTGAAAAAAAACACCAACGGCGAAAAGCGGTAAATTGCAATTAGGAAGCTAAGATTCTTTGCAATAGGTCCCCTTGTGAACGGAAGTGAGATGCTTAAAATCTTTCTTATAATCAAAAACGCACGCTTCAGGACGTATTGAATTATGTCGGTAGCACGGAAGAGCCTGGCGAAAATCCCGGAAGGTTCTTTTAAAGGAAGTAGTATTAGTTGAAGGAAACAATAATATTCACGAGGTTACTTTGGTGCTTCGCGCAAGCAGGAAAATTGCAAGCATGAAATACAAGATTCCACCCCCGGCTGAGCACCCGGGATAGTGTTTGTGCCTACTGAGTTATATTGTGCACCACCACGTGAGTGGACTTTTGACGATCCCCGCCTTCATGGACGCTGGCACAACATTTGATTGTGTGCTTCAAACAGGCGTCGCGAACGGAGCCCAAGCCCTGAGTTTTTGGGAAAATGCCCTTCGCTTTCTGCATGATATTCTAAACCAACGTGTCCGCGTTAAGCTTGGACATGTAATCAGCGATGAGCGATGCGTTTCTCCTGGAGTCTCGCAAAGAAGTGTTTTATCTCCCGAGCTTTTTACCGCTGTCATTAGCAGCCTATTTGGTGCTCTGAAAGGACATCTGAAGGCATTTAAAATATTCGTCTTCGCCCACGGTAACTGCGTTAGAATCTTATAGTACCAAGATAAAGGTTTGCTCTTGATAGAACAGGACTCCACTTTAATCGTTTAATGTCACCTGTCGATATATTGCTTGTTTTAATAGCCGAGAAACCTGCCTTCATGTTCATTCTGAGGTACGCCAGAATTTAGCACGCCTGTGGCTGAATATCAGATGCCATTCATATTATTGGGCAGCCCAAGTTTGTTTCGTGGGAGTTATTATTGGCAATATACCACTGTGGTGACGAGCTGTTGATGGTATTATGGCCACCTCTGTACGAAGAATTAACAATCTTCACCACATGGCAGGATGTGCTGGGGTAACGATCTTAGAGGGATGCTCAATATGAACGCTGCGCTCATAACACACCGCATCCTTTACTAGCTACCGCTCACATTACCATCGCAGAATGAAAGTGAACGCTTAGAGGCAGTACACAGGAAGGGTGTACAATTGAAGATGGGGGTTCCTCAGGAGGCGTCAAACGAGGAAGTCGGTAATGAGGACGACTCTCTGCCACTGGGTCTTATAGCGTCAAAAACTTTGCTGACGCAGATATCAAGACTGGCCGAGTTATCCACAGGCGCCGCAATGTTTCGGGGGCTAATAAAAAGGGACACTAACAGATTTACGCGCCAATGAACACAATCAGACATTTAGACTTCCAATCACGCTAACATGACTTCTACATACCACCATGGTGTTCTGTGGAAGTCCACCTGTAACTTCAGAGTTCCTAAACTGTCCGCGAAATGCACAGTTTCAGCTGCGGAACCAAAGCTTCTTGTGTTGAACCATCTGAGCATCATGTACAGTGGTTACCTAGAAGACTTTAACGACGGATTGCTGTGCACGAAAACCAATAGCTGCCCAGTCGCTTTCTGCATACCCTGCCTGGTCGCTTGGTGGCTAGGCCACCGGGATCTGTTTTCATCGTCCTCCGCACCATAAAGTGCCGCAATCACCACGGCATTGCAAAAGTTGCGATTTGTTTCTGCTTGAAATCTGGAACTGCTGACGAATTCACAGTTGGTATGAAGCGGCTCTATCAAGGCCTTCCTTTAAAAAAGCTTACAACACAATCTGGGGCACCCAACAAATACCTGATCGACTAGAACTTCAGTATAAACCTTTTTGTAATCCGTACATCTCATAAGTACATCTACATCTCATAAGTACACAAGATTCAACTTTCCCTGCCTAGCAGCCCGATACTAGCAAAAAATGTGGTTCGCACCCTCAGTCTCTTTCTCTAAATGAGAAAGTCAGTTCATAGAACAGTAGTGAGACTGCGTTGGGGGACAGGTGATCAAAATGGTCCACCGGGTTTCCAAAAAAACATGGGAGAAGGGGGGTTGTGGTGTAAAGAGGCCTTGTGGCTGGCGATTTATTCGTCACCAGTGGGCCACTCTACTCGGCTCTATGCTTTATTCTGCGAAAATATTGCGGAACGCCTTGGAAATGACTCTCAGGAAAATATACCTGCGAGCCGTCGACCTCTCTATAACCACTTTCAACCAGCGCTTCACAGGCATGAGAATTGTCGATACTTTAGCTGAGCTTCTGGAGGCACACTCGAGCAATCAATACCCCTGACCTTAAGAGACGACCTCAGGACGCCGCCTATAAGCCCGGCTACACATCCGCGATGCAACTTTGACACACTCGCGCGTATGCAATACTGAAGTCTGGAGATGTGCCCTACATTGGCGCCCTCTTCCAGTCAGCATGATACTTTACGACCACAGTGGCAGGTTCCTTGTGGCGTGGAGGCACTGGTCCGGCGTTTTAGGAACAATCATAAAATATTCACGTGGACGCCTCTGCGTGGACGCCTTCGGGGGGTGGTACATGGCAGCAGTCGTCCGAATTGGTGTGAGTGATTTAAAAATAACAGCACACAACAACACGTGCGGAGGAAGTCGGCATCGTGCTAGCCGCCACCGACCAGGCTTCACGCGTTATCATCACCGACTCGAGAAAGGCCTTCAGGAACATTCAACAGGGGTGCATTCATCTCCTCGCGTATTGCATTCTTCAAAACAGCCACTATGTCGGGGCCACTACGTCCGGTAAAATCATATGGGCCCCATCTGACAAGGGCGTCGAAAGCAATGGAATGGCTGACGCCAGCGCCCGCGCGCTTACTCACAGGGCAACGCCTTTAAATCCTTCCGAAAGGTATGCAAAACCGATTTCGGCTTTCATCTTTCGAGAGATTACTCAATTGTACCAATTCGACCATGCAATATATATTCAGCCGTGAAAGGTTTTTACGTATGCTGCGGAGCACACACTCCTTCACGCTACATCAATACAATGCTGTGCTCGGCAGCATTAAAAATTACAGCATAGCCACGGAGCGAATGATGATGAGTAGGGTGAAGTGTTCGTGCACCCACCCATGCTTCTGTCTGTTCATCCACGCGTCCTTCCATGCATCTGTCCATGCGTCTCTCTATGTGGTTATCCACGCGTCTTTTCGTGCGTACGTTCGTCTATACATCTGTGCATCTGTCTGTCTGTCTGTCTGTCTGTCTGTCTGTCTGTCTGTCTGTCTGTCTGCCTGTCTTTACATTGTCCATAGGTCTATCTGTATGTCTGTCAGCTCCTTCGTGCGTGTGTCCCTCTGTCCATGCATGCGTCCGTGCGTCCGGCCATGTTGGAGAAGGTAGACGGCGTGCGGGTAAGGAAGCCAAGCCCAGACGTCAACAACGCGCCAGCTGCTCTGCTTTGTCCATGACGCACCAACGATACGCCACGTACGGTGACTATCCAGGAGACTGAAAAAGGCACTCCTTCCTTGTACAATTAGGCACAAACCTCGCAGCAGCCAATTGGAGCGTAGCGGTACAGCACCATCTAGAATATCCTCACTGAACTACAGTTTGTATATAAATCTCCGAGACAGCGCCGTCTATGATATTGTTCGAGAGATACTGCCTTCCTCTTTTTATCGTCTATGCTTTCTTTGGTTATGCCAAACGCAGGACAAGGTCAGACTAAAAGGAGTTTAAGCCCTTAAAGTCTTTGATCCTGCCTGTACAGAAAAATTTCCACACTGTGCGGAGACGTCTTCAGACATTTTCCACATGGTGTGGGTAGGCGAATCATCCCCGAAGCTTCCCGCGAATCCCCACTGAAGCCGAGACGACTTGGGGGCGGCACCGTTCAGCTGCTCCGAACTGGTGCACCAAAAGGCTGTGGTCGACACATTGTGAGTCGTGGTGGCTGCCAATGACCTTCTCTATTGAGGACACCATCTAGCGATTGTGAGAGATGGCTCCTTCTCCCCAAATTATCTCTGAATCCAGCAGCAACCAGTTTTTCAAGCGAGGAAAGAAGCATATATCACGCAGCCATCGCGGACGCCAAGAATCACGCTCAATGGAGTAACCGATTCCTAGTAGCAATACTATCCTGAAACAGGAGCATCTATATTTTTCGTCGTCTTTCTCGGCCCCACACTTGTGTGTGTTGTTTAGAAAAATTTATTTACGCTATGCACAGAACATAGAGTATGCGTGATGAGCCAGTACTATCCGGAATACATTCACATTTCCACAATTGTATAGCACATCACCCCAAAAAAATAACTGACATTTCACATACAGCAAACATCAGAAATCGTATGAGCAGAATAACTATAGCATATAACTGGCAACTGACGCTGTAAGTAAAGGGTCCAGGGTGTAAATGAGTAGGTGCACACATATTTTTTCAGCATACGTAAGCTTCGTGGTAGAATCACCATGGCATGAGATATAAAGGTGGCGAACGCAGTTCAAAAGGGCATGGTGACAAGCACATCAACTCTGACTTCATCGTACGGCTTTTCACCATATCAGCTGAAAAAACGTTGTACTCGCGTATGCTGAGCGTTGACAAAAGGAAATGACCAACAGAACAGAAATTCGCGTTCTCCCAAGAAGAGCTCCTCTAAAAGGAACACGAGTGTCTCATGCCTCGTGCGCTCAAAAGTTGGCCATAAGGTTTATCGACGGCGATTTCCAGCGAAGGCTTCGCAGCAGTTATGCGAAAGGCTGAACAGGCTGGCAGCTATTAAAAGTGCCACAAAACACCCCCGTGGGAACCGGCCATCAGACACGAACTCTCGGACACATTGGCCACACTAACCAGCATGAGCCACATGCCAAAAAGGGCAGGCTACCACACAATCTATCGTCACATGCCGGTTAGTCTCAACTATGACGCAGCTGGGGCACGTGTACACGCGTACCGCTAGTCATGGTTGTAGCCTATCGTGAGTGGGGAGCAAGCCGCAGCCCTATCACCAAAGAAATTCACAGAGATGACCTGGCAATGACGCTGCGGCCATGTGCTGCCATGGGTGACTCATGACTGCATGGCGACGTCGGTGTACCAAAGGTTCCACAATGGCGGCCATTGTGTCCACCACTTTCGCTTCAGCTACATCGATCCCAGAGCATGCAGTCTGTAAACAGTAATGGAAGGCCAGCAAGGCACGACACACAATCTTTAACTGGGAGGACTGTGGACCACAGTTGTTAGGACTATCGGGGACTCAGGCACGTAAAAAAACGTATAGTCGTAATTTTCGAGTGTTTGCACAGGCATGCCATCGGTACTTAAAGCGTGCAATAAATTTCGGAGGCACAAGATGGAACCCATGACGACAGCATCGAGAAAAGTCAAGGCCACTTGGTTGCGCGGTTACGCTAATGAGGGCCACAATAATAATTCTGTATCGCCAGACCAAAAGAACAGGCTGATGAAACTGAACTTTCTGTGAAACGCGAAGTTAGGATTTGGTGGTTTGCACAAGTACTGATTTTTGCCAAGATATACCGATTGCGTCGAGTACCGACGTTCTAAACTAGGAAAATCAAAGTGCTTAGCCTCATCGATATTTTGTGTTATAGCTTGTATAACAGATGCCCAGATGGGTTCCTGTATACCGAAAGCAATGCAAGTGGCACCTACACTCTAAGGCAAAAGGATGTTAAAGGGTGTGTGGTTCGTCCTTTTGGGGACTAATGGGGCTACTACAACCATTATTTCCTTGAAGGACTAACGACACCAGGTCTAACAGTTAATCCCTACAGACGAGCTCAAGGGACTAAGATTTAGTGCTCACATTTACACCTTAGTGAGTAACCGTTTCTCCCACAATTCACCTCAAAAGACTAACATTTAGTCCTCACATTTGCACCTTATAGGGCAACTGTTAATCCCCACATTTACAACTTACCGGACAACCATTATTCCTCACAGTTGCACCTCGCTGGACGCTCAAATACTTCAATCGTATGAACTTTTTATCCCTGGTTCAAAAATTCTTTTTGTTTATTTTCCACCAGGCCTAATACATTTTTCGCCTGTTTTTCTGCGCAGTGAGCAACCAATAACGCACAAAAGAACACGTGAAAAAGTAGTTACACTCTAAGCCAAAAACGGCCAAAATGGGAGCAACGGCTGTTTTTACTCCTTCAGACCGACTGTTACTCTCCGAAAAGACCAAGCGGAACAAGATGGCTGACTTGTTCGAGAATGGGGGAGCAACTGTATTCATACTAAGTTCGTAAGGGAGCAACGGAAGGAGGAACCGCTGTAAATGCTCTCGGCACGCAACGCTTACTCCCCGGCAGGACACCACACACAAATATGCATGCCGCCCACATTGATATTCATGGGCCAGATTATTGTTTGTTCTGTGTGCCAAACTTCACCAAACGAAAACAGTGATTTATTTTAGCATCCGTAGCTAATAAGATAGCGCTGGATGAACACAGAAAGCCTGAGAATACAGTACGGCAAGTACCTAACACACGCAGCAGCAGAATGGAGAGTCGGCACGTCAAAGCGGACCGAACGCCGAAACACGTGCAAAACCACGATAAAAAAAAGCCTAGACACGCCGTTCGTCCGCGAAGTAAGGGCGTCAAAGTCGATCAAGCACCGACAACACGTGCATAAGGAGCCTCCCCCCCCCCGCCCGATATATTGGAGAAGAAAAAAAAAGCGGGCCCAGACGCGCTTCTCAACAGCCATACACTTAGTAGCACGCTTCACCGTGTAGTTTGAGGGCAGAATGACAAATCTGCGCCATCTGCGCCCGCACGACAAGTGTGGCGCTAGTCTAGCGAACGATGTAAGTTACAAAGTAATTTTTATTCAGTGTTTATGTTTACTAGCAGTAAATAAAAATTACACTCAATTTTTTATATTTATTTATGAGTTTTAGTGTACCTCAGTTTTGTTTTCATAAATGTATTAGGAGAACACACTGAAATCATTGCGCTGACGCCTGTGCTGCCACTGCTCGACGTTTTTTTTTCTGCGCAACTAGGTTCGCGTTCGCACTACTGATATACATTTGGTCTGTGGTCGGCGAGCACAAGGACGTGCGAGCTTGTGAGCTATGTTTTGATCGTGTGTGTGTATCGCAGATTTGCGTTTCTACTTATTCGTGATGAAGGTTAGTGTATATTTATCTTTATAAAGCGCGAAGTAGTTGTGGATTTTGCTGCTCGGTGGAACAAACACATCGTAAACACGTCTTCAGCTATCTGCAAGCCTGTTCGCTCGTCGGACAAAGGACTGTGCATGCATCAGCGTGCAGGTGAGTGGCATTTCCAGCAACATTTATTGCTCTTACAATACATTGTTGAGTGGTTGCGCTATTGAAAGAGAAATGATTTGCTCTTATTCACCGTATCCATTGCTAGCCGTATCGGACTAAATTACCTCTATTACCGCCTGCATACCCTCTTGCTTCCCCTGTCACCACTGCAGTGCCAGTGTACTTTTGCAGTTAAAAGTTCATTTCCGCAACACTACCTCGCTTGAAAAAACATTGTGGTGGGGTTGTAGCTGCATTCATACTGGCACTTTTCTACCATTGGCTTTATGTAATGTTAACGGCTGAGTGTTGGGGCCTTGGGCCGCATTTTTAGAGCTGTAAAGTGTATGTAAATCAGTAAGTGAAAAAATCATTGTCGCAACACTTCACCGGCATAGCCAAGCGGTTGCGCACAGAATTTTTTTAGGCCGGGCGTAGGGAGCCCAAATTGACCATATTCGCTTGCCCGGCCTATTCAAATAAGCGGACCCCCCCTCCCCGCACGCCTAAAAAAATCTACCCACATCACTGCGTCACTTGCTTCACCTCTGCGCTGAACGTACTATTTTATCAATTTTTATAAGCGCACCATCAAGCGATCAGTTTACATGTGCACAGAACAATTGGAGGAGGAATGACCCAAATCTTTCAGATTTCTTTAGTGATGCAAAACCTTAGCAAAACTGAATATTGTAACAGACAATCATAAATGCTGTATGTTCTCGTTAGCGTTGTCAATATTCTGCATCATGAAATCTTTATGCGCTGTGAAAACTTGGCATGCCGTTGAAGTCACATATCGACGTTAATACCAATCGACGAAAATTTCGACAACCTCAATAACGCCGTTTGGGATTTGCCGCATGCACATAATTAGGCTGATTCCCACTTGGCTGTTCTTAACCTTACTTCACTGCTACCAAATGAAACAATATTTGATGCATGTCTTTTACTACTTTTTTTCAGGGATATGACGCATATTTGGTTATACTGCAGATAAAGATGCTCCCAACGATGCTTAGGTACAGAAAGCAAGTGAATTTTGATAAGTGCAGACTTTTTGTACTACGTATATGAAAGCATCGCTTTTTAGGGGCAAACTGTGCATGTGTTGGCCAGAGAATAGTTCATTGCCACATGGTTACACTGGCACTGACAATTTGACATGGCTCCGCTGGCCCGTGTGTGTGCTCACACTGTTACCGTTAAGATAAAATGTTTATGTTTTCATTGCAGGGATTGCTGTTTGTACTAAAAAGCCAACTGCCAAGATTTCTTTACGCTGGTACTCCTAAAAGTACGCTTTCCCTATTTACATGAATTTCGGCTTGCACAAAGCATAACACTTGGGCCTAGATTCACAAAGCTGTCCATGCGCAGGCCTTCATAACAGCGTTTCTTGACTTACCTTTACCCTGTTTCCTGCAGATGTTTCGTGGGTTTTGCCCGCCGCGGTGGTCTAGAGGTTAAGGTACTCGGCTGCTGACCCGCAGGTCGCGGGTTCAATTCCCGGCTGCGGCGGCTGCATTTCCGATGGAGGCGGCAATGTTGTAGGCCCGTGTACTCAGATTTGGGTGCACGTTAAAGAACCCCAGGTGGTCAAAATTTCCGGAGCCCTCCACTACGGCGTCTCTCATAATCAAATGGTGGTTTTGGGACGTTAAACCCCACAAATCAATCAATCAATCATGTTTCGTGGGTTTAAAAGTGCCACAGCATGTTGACCTCCCCCACTCTGAAATATTCGCGTTGAAAGTTCCATAAGAGTGGGCCTAACTTTCTTGTGCACCTCCTTGCTAGTCCAAGATACTGAAGTGTTATGCTCTTACTAGAGGTGGCAGTGTTTCTAAAGTTTATATTTCCATCACATTGACCAAGTATGCGATCTTGGCTTGACTGGTAGCACATCCTCAACAATTGTCTCTGTGGCACATGTAGAAGGCAGTACAAAATGAATTGGCAGACATTCACACCGGGAGCTAACTTCTAATAATGCTTTTTTTGGAAACCAGGGTGCGCTTATTCCAATTTGTCTAACAAAGCAGTAACCTGTTTGGCTGTCAACCATCATCATCAGCCTGTCTACGTCCACTGCAGGACAAAGGCCTCTCCCATGTTCCGCCAGTTAACCCGGTCCTGTGCTTGCTGTTGCCAATTTATACCCGCAAACTTCTTAATCTCATCTGCCCACCTAACCTTCTGTCTCCCCCTACCCCGCTTCCCTTCTCTGGGAATCCAGTTGGTGACCCTTAATGACCAGCGGTTATCCTGTCTACGTGCTACATACCCAGCCCATGTCCATCTCCTCTTCTTTATTGCAGCTATGCTATCCTTAACTCCCGTTTGTCCCCTAATCCACTCTGCTCTCTTCTTGTCTCTTAAGGTTACACCTACCATTTTTCTTTCCATTGCTCGCTGCGTCGTCCTCAATTTAAGTTGAACCCTCTTTGTGAGTCTCCAGGTTTCTGCTCCGTAGCTAAGTACCGGCAATATACAGCTGTTATATACCTTCCTCTTGAGGGACAGTGGCAATATACTTGTCATAATTTGAGAGTGCCTGCCGAATGTGCTCCACCCCATTCTTATTCTTCTAGTTACTTCAAACTCGTGGTTAGGCTCTGCGGTTATTACCTGCCCTAAGTAGACATAGTCTTTTTCAACTTCAAGTGCACTATTACCTATCGCAAAGCGCTGCTCCTTTCCGAGGTTGTTCTACATTACTTTCGTTTTCTGCAGATTAATTTTAAGACCAACCTTTCTGCTCTCCTTGTCTAACTCCGTAATCATGAGTTGCGATTCGTCCCCTGAGTTACTCAGCAATGCAATGTCATCGGCGAAGCGCGGGTTACTGAGGTACTCTCCATTAACTCTTATCCCTAACTGTTCCCATTCTAGGCTTCTGAAAACGTCCTGTAAGTACGCAGTGAATAGCATTGGGGAGATTGTGTCCCCCTGCCTTACACCCTTCTTTATTGGTATTCTGTTGCTTTCTTTATGAAGCACTATGGTAGCAGTTGATCCCCTGTAGATTTCTTCCAGAATGTTTATATATATTTCATTTACGCCCTGATTCCGCAGTGTCTGCATGACGGCTGATATTTCTACTGAATCAAACGCCTTCTCGTAATCTATGAAGGCTATGTATAGTGGTTGGTTATACTCTGAGCATTTCTCTATTACCTGATTGATAGTATGAATGTGGTGAATTGTTGAGTAGCCTGTTCTAAATCCTGCTTGTTCCTTTGGTTGATTGAATTCTAATGTTTTCTTTACTCCGCTAGCAATTACCTTTGTAAATAGCTTGTATATTACAGAGAGCAAGCTGATCGGCCTGTAATTATTCAAGTCCTTGTCATCTCCTTTCTTATGTATTAAGATGATGTTAGCGTTCTTCCAAGACTCTGGTACTTTTCCCGTCAGGAGACACCTCGTAAATAGAGTGGCTAGTTTTTCTAACACAATCTGTCCTCCATCTTTCAGCAGACCTGATGTTACCCGATCCTCACCAGCAGCTTTGCCTCTGTGCATGCTCTCCAAAGCTTTTCTGACTTCTTCTATCATTACCGGTGGAGTGTCGTCTGGGTTACGGCTAGTTCTTATAGAATTAAGGTCGTGGTTGTCTCGGCTACTGTACAGATCTCTGTAAAACTCCTCCGCTATTTTAACTATCCTATCCATATTGGTAGTTATTTTGCCTTCTTTATCCCTTAGTGCATACATCCGCCTTTTGCCTATCCCAAGTTTCCTCTTCCCTGCTTTGACGCTTCCTCCGTTTTTCAGAGCGTGCTCAATTCTCTCCATGTTATACCTTCTTACATCGCATACTTTACGTCTATTAATCAACTTCGAAAGCTCTGCCAGTTCTATTTTGTCTGTTGTACTTGACACTTTCATGATTCGACGCTTCTTAATTAGGTTCTTCGTTTCCTGGGAAAGCTTGCCGGTGTCCTGTCTAGCTACCCTGCCTCCAACTTCCACTGCACACTCCGTGATGATACTCGTCAGATTATCATTCATTGTATCTACGCTAAGGTTGGTTTCCTCGCTAAGAGCAGAGTACCTGTTCTGCAGTGACACTCTGAATTCCTGTACTTTCCCTCTCAGTGCTAGCTCATTGATTGGCTTCTTGCGTATCAGTTTCTGTCGTTCCTTCTTCAAGTCTAGGCAGATTCGAGCCCGTACCATTCTATGGTCACTGCATCTTACCTTGCCAACCACTTCCACATCCTGCACGACTCCTGGGTGTGCAGTCATTATAAAGTCTATTTCGTTCTTATTTACGCCATTAAGGCTCCTCCATGTCCACTTGCGGTTTTCTCGTTTTCGGTAGAAGGTATTCAAAATACGCAGATTATTGCGTTCTTCGAATTCTACTAGTAGCTCTCCTCTGGCGTTCCTAGTGCCGATGCCATAATCTCCTACTGCCTGGTCTCCAGCCTGCTTCTTCCCTACCTTTGGATTAAAGTCGCCTATTACTATAGTATACTGTGTTTTCGCCTTACTCAATGCCGATTCCACGTCTTCATAGAAGCTTTCAACTGAAGCGTCATCATGGCTGGATGTAGGCGCGTAAGCCTGTACTACCTTCATTTTGTATCTTTTATTCAGTTTAATTACAATGCCTACCACCCTTTCATTAATGCTATAGTAATCCTCTATGTTGCCAGCTATGTTTCTGTGATTTAGGAACCCTACTCCCAGTTCTCTTCTGTCTGCCAAGCCCCGATAGCAAATGACGTGCCCATTCTGTAGCACAGTATAGGCCTCATCTGTCCTCCTAACCTCACTCAGCCCTATTATATCCCATTTAATGCCTTCTAGTTCCTCGAATAATACAGCTAGACTTCCCTCACTAGATAACGTTCTAACGTTAAACGTTGCTAAGTTCAAGTTTCAATGGTGGCCTGTCCGTATCCAGAGATACCTAGCACCCTCTGCTGCTTTACAGATCTGACCGCCGCCGTGGTCAGTTGCTCCGCAGCTGGTGGGGACTGAGGGCCGTGAGTTAATTGACGAATGCCTACGGGATGGGGTGGCCAGATACTGCACCAGGGTGGCCAATCCTTCTCTGGTGAGATCATCGGTGCGTACCGGCTTTAAGCCGGTACGATCAGACAGTAGTGGGAATGCTCCATGCATGTCTTCCTTATTGTTGTTCAGCAGCGTTGGCGGCCACCCACCGCGGAGCCCAACGAGGGGACGCTACAAGTTTACAAATGCTGAAACCTGCAGACGCCAGCCGTACAACGCCACTATAACCCAATGCGCCTAGACCAAGGTAGGCTATTTGCACAGGGTTAACCCTAGCCGCCAGGAAGTTTGGAAGTAAACGGAAAAGAGTAGAAGACAGGACAGATAAATAGTAAGAGATAAAGACGAAGATGTAGGGAGAGAGAGATAGGAAAAGGCGACTGCCGATTCCCCTGGGTGGTTCAGCTGAGGGGTGCCGTCTACGTGAAGCCGGGGCCAAAGGGGTGTGTTACCTCTGCCGGGGGGCCTTAACGGTCCAATCACCCAGCGTCGGCTCAACCCCCAGGATCCCCTTTTCCTCGGACACGGCAAAGCCACGCACGGCTAGGCGTGGGAGGGAGTCGAAACTCCCCCGTTCATTCACATGTCCCAAAAATGTACGAGTATTTAAAATAGTACCCCCAACCCTACAGCACAAAGCAGTCGAACATTGCAGCACCTTAGAGACAAGAAGCTCTACACTTGCCGCTTATGTTCTTAAACCGGTGTCGCACTTTTAACGCAGGCATGTTATGCAATGCTTGCAGTTAATTGGTGATTTGATATTCGTAGTTATGGCCACATATAGCACTGGAACCCATTGCCAGGTCCAATTTTAGATACATGCACTAATACAGAAGATGTAGCAGGTGGAACTATGACCACTGCAGTTGATTAATAGTTAAACATTTGTGGAAGACACGGTAAGTTACCTGTTCATTCACTTCAATTTTTTGACTACCGAATTATTTCTGCATTCCATTAAGGAGAGCTGTTAGTTTGCTCTGAGCTTTTCATGACTTCCCAGTCTACTAGTTTTACACGGTTGAGCCCCTTGACAAGAATTTTTCAGCAGATTCTTCGACTGCCTCAAGATAGCAAATTTGTTGCTAAGCAGCTACCCATCACCGACATCACATACCTTTTTCGAGCAACTTGCAAATTCTTCTCAAGTTTTTCACATGGCAGGTAGCGATCAGATTCAAACCTGCTGATGGCAACCTGCGCTGCCGCGCTGTGAACCAACTAGACGTTGAACTAATAAAAGCTTCACATCTTCTTCCTCTCAAATATATAAGTATTGGCAAGCTATCTGTGACACTGTCAAACAAAGAATCAGAATATCTGTGCATGCCTTAAGATATATTGCTTCGTTCACATATCTCGTGACTGTGACTCGACAACCGAGTCAACGAATGCACCCTAGTTTACTAAATTTAAAGCATTTATTGAAGGTAGCACGATCTACATTTTTTGTCTATAGTTTTGTTTAGCCGTTTGCGTCAGGTACAAAGAAATATACTGAAGATTATCATGTAGCCTCTGCAAATGGTTGCTTTCAAGCAGGCTTTGTATGCTTGGCTTGTGCCTACAGGTATTGCACAATTCAAGACGCAGCAGCGTATGATAGAACAGTAGAATCGAGAGCAACTATGTGCACGAGCTAAATAAGTATTTTAACATGAGCGGACGGTGCGTGTTATTTGCCACACACATGACCTCACTTAGAATGCCCATTGGTGAATGGGCTCATAAAATTGTCACTCAGCTGTGTACAGGAAACAAGTAAACTGAACCTAAGGATATCTTTAACTGCTACAAATGTGCCTTGTTGAGGTGCTGCACATTTTTTTCCAGAATATTGCTGTCTGAGACATCATGTGAAGAGCGTCTACCACATCAGCGTTTATATGGCTTGCGAAGTAACGTTTGGCCGAACATTCCTTTTTTTCACATTTCGTTTTGCAGTAGACATCCTAGAATGTAAGCGCTGCTGAAGTGTGTGTGACTCATTATTATGAATTGATTCTGGCATGTTTAACCTCACACTTCTATTTTTTTTCTTGCAGCAATGAGATGCTTCACATATGCCTGCGGTGACGTTCCGCTGCGCTAGCCTGATGGAAACACCAGCTGCGAAACTTGAGTTCTTCAGAATTGTAGAAGTTGCCCTTCTCTCACCAATGATGACACAGACTGCCCTATGCTAGAAATTCAAGATTGTTGTTCCACGGATGACGCAGAAAACCTTTGATGTATTATGGTGTTTGTTTAGTGCTGGCTGTGGTGTGGCGAAGTCTACTTTTACGTGTGCTCACATGTCGCCTCATAAAAAGAACAATAAAGCATTTATTTTCCTTTCAATATTGTCCACTTTTTTGTGTTAGAAGCACCCAAGCAGTGCTCTTCCAAGGAGCTCTCGCCATGTGTTAAGCGGGTGACAAGCATTCTCGAGATAAATACTCATTTCCCCAAGGAGTAACTGTAAGCATGTGCAGTTGGTTTTCATAGAGTAACTGCGAACACGTGGGAGGAACGGTAAAGAGTAACTGTTGCTCTTAGAAGAGCAACTGGTGGGAGTAATGGTCGGTCCGCAGGGAGCAACTGGCGGGAGTAACTGTTGGTCTGCAGGGAGGAACTGGAGGGAGTAACTGTTCATCCCCTGAAAGAGAAACTGAAAGGAGAGCAACGGTTCCTCCCTCTGCTGTTACTCCTTTTAGGGGAGTAATGGGAGTGGCAATGCAATTGCTCCCTGAAAGGAGCAACCCCTATACCCCTGTTGCTCCCTTTTGGCTTAGAGTGTAGCCACCTATGTGTAACTGCTTTCGCAGTCACGGCAACAACGAAAGACAAAAATGAGCAAGGATATCTTTTACTTTTCCACATGCACACGATGTTTCTCCATTCTTTTAAGTGAATTCATGGATAAGTGTACAAGTCCAGTCTCGTTGTCAGATCTTGTTCACTCCTTGTGGAGCTCCTCCGACGAAAGCGATAGATGACTGACATGGCTGACGCCAGCGCACGCAGCCTGCTGCCTGTTGTAATCCCACGGCTGCACGTACAATGTTGTAGTAAATATAGTTAGACACACGCGACAGAAGCTGAAGAAGCACGCATATGAAAAGTACGTACACGCTAATATAAAAACATGCGTGTAAAATATTACACACAAATAAGTTTACCTTGACATCGCGCGCAGTTCTTCTGAAGCTGCTCTGACGAAAGAGATGGATGACACGCATCGCAGGCGCCAGTACGCACAGTCTTCAGCACGGTATGTGCCCACGGCTGCACAATAAGTATGTAAAATAGCGAGTCACACGTAACACAGGATGAATACAAGTGCATATGCGAAATACGTGCAAGGTGAAATGAAAACATGCGTGAGATATGACATGCTAATAAATTCACCGTGATGTCACACATCGTCAATGACTCATTTAGATCCCCGTAGCGCAACAGCTTAGGAGCGGCGGCCACAGCCGCAACTCCGCGAACCACCGTGCCGCAAACAAGTCGGCGAGTCCTATGCGAGCGAAGTTGCTCAGCTCGAGCAAGCAAACGCGAGAACAAGCACGGCACTGCACGCGGAGTGTCTGCCGCCAGCGAACTTCTAAAAGGAGAGCGAGCGTACTCTTGACCGCCGCCACGAACAGCACCGAGCTGGTTTGGAGTTGGTGCCAAATAAATCGACGGTAATGTGGCCCTTTTGTACAAACTCGAGCGAGTGAAGCGCGCAAACGCAAGTCCAACGCCGCAGCCAACGGATGGCACCGACTTTCTTGCGACCGACTGACGGGAAAGCCAACTGTAAGGGCGACCAATATCCAGTGAGTTCTGACGCTAGCGAAAGCCCCGCCAGCCAGTGCTGGTGCACTTACAGCGCGCGACATACTACAACCAAGCTCGTTATTGGAACCCGCCACGTGTTTTCGACGACTCACAACACGGCGACGAGGTCTCAGCTCAATATTGTCAGCCCGGAGCTCATCGCGGCGGCGAAGACAGGCGAGCACTCGATGAGTGAGCTTACGGGAGGCCGACGGCAGTGGTGGCCAATTTCCAGGCGGTAGCAAAGCATGGGCGAACTGCAGACGCCTAAGCTGACCTTCGCGGTGCATTTCGTGCGTGCGATACACAACACGACCAAGCCCGCTGCCAGCAAACGCGATTCGTATCGCACACGTGACGAGTAGAGTACAATAAAGAGTGATAACCTACTTGCTTAAGAATCCAGCACTAATTTCTACCCTAAGTCGGACTTCCAGCGCTTAAGAATCCAGCGTTTATTTCTGCCCTGGGCCGCCACATTGGCCTTCCCAACTGTTGCGCCCAGGCAGCACGCCGCCGTTGGACCAATCTTGGACCAACATCGGCTAACATCGGCACCGACGTCGGGCCGACGTCGGAAGTGCAACTTCTTCCAATGTCGGGCCGACGTTCAAGCTAATGATGGGCCGACGTTTAGCCGATGTTTTAGCCAGTATGCAACCAACATTGGGCCGACGAAGGCCCATCGTATTGCCGACAAAGCTGCCAATGTTCGGCCAACATTGGGCCACATTTCAGCCAATCACATGCCATTTTTACGCCGATGTTTGCTGCACGACGAATATTGGCTACGGATGTACGACCGACATTGGACCAATCCAGGGCCACATTGCAGCCAATCAAATGCCGTTATTACACGGATGTTTCCTGCACGACGAATATTGGCTACTGATTGGCTTGCCATTATGCAACCATTATTAGTAGGGAATTTTTCTTACCGGAAGATTTAAACAATATGCCTCGATGACCAGCTCTTGTAGCTTTGCAGCCCTGTATACTTGGGGCAACAGAAAATTGAATGCTGAGAACTGAAAGCAGTTACTCGATCTATTTCATCTTTTATACCTCATTCCCTTTGCTAACACTAGAAGTGTAGTTTATTTTTTTACCAATTTATCTTTTGCAATAGCGAGTGCTTTATTTGGTACTGGTATTTGGTACAGCAGATCGAAAAAAGTTGTTAGGAAGTAAATGTTGAAAGCGTATGTCCCCCACTTGCAATCCCCACATGTCCCCCACATGGTAATCGATAATATTCATAGTTTAGAGCATTTTTTTGTAACTAAAACCTGGTGATGGTGCTTCCGAATCAGCATAAGCTAGCCGAACAGTGCACCACCGACAGTCTGCAGACTATTTATTCTTTGTTTTTTTTATTTATTTGGTACAACAAAAAATGTATACATTGAAAAATATATACACACAACTAAAAAAGGCCCGCTCTACTGCAGGTCAGGTTGCGTTGGGGGCACAGTGACAGTGGTGCTGTCAAGGCCCTGGCTGCTGTGGCTGTTCAGGAAGCCAGCTGCCGCGAGCAGCCGATAATCTGCACTCTGAGAGTGGGGATCATCGGGCTGCTCCACAACAAATGCTTCTCTGAAGCGCCGCTTCCTGCCCCCCACAGCGATCACCAGACCCTGGCAGCCACCTCTTAATAAAGTTGAGGGCCTCCGCCTGGTCGCACCCTGCTTTTTGGCAGATGACATCTGCATACAAGAACAGAAATACCATAGTACACATGAAGCACTGCAGTACAGAGAATACACAAGGGTACACACACATAAAACAATGAACAAGTCTAACCTGTCACTAATATACAGAGCCTCAGGTTCACAAAGGCCCTTTTCCCTTTTCTGCCATGAAGGCTGTACAGCACTTGCACGTCATGTGCCAATACAGCCTTCATGACATTCACACCAATTTCTCGGAGGCCACGTCCCCCAATCTGCAGGAGGTGCTTGCGCTGTAAAAAATTGCAAGAAGCATAGATGGGGTAAACGCAACAGCACATCGAAATGTTTTCATGATCAAAATCTGCAAGAAGAGGACACTGAAAACAACAACTTGAATTTTGGGGCATCACAACATTTCATTGTTTTTTTACGCTAACTTCAACTCACTTGACCTAAAATGGTTTCCACATCAGCCCTCTCACACTCAGTGTGAGAACCTTTCAGAGTCCTTCTCTGATTGCAGTTTCGCTGTTATGAAATCAAATACAACACTTATATAACCCTTAATAAATATTGATTCTAGCTATGAAATAGTATAATTACTTTGTACAGTGCTGAAATTCCAATACACGTTTCTTCGAGGTTACAATGTCTTTGCCTGAATGTTGACCAGGAGTAGCTTCTACAGGTGAAAAACGATAAAATATGTGGAATTCAAAAGGAAGCTAGGACATGTTTCTAATCAATGCATTGTAAGCAGAGCACAACAAGATAAATGAACATGATCAAGGCGTACTAAGAGGCAACCTTAGAGCGACCAAATCTTGGTCATAGATGAAACTGATAGAAAAAATAAAGGTCGCACTAGATGGTCGCACCGTTTGCTGTTTATATTTTTTCTGTGATAGCCAACAAAGAGGCATGTCGCTATAGAAATTTCATCACAATAAACAAAGGTGCATTTTTCTTCACACTGCGAAATTGGGTGCATGTTAGATTTTTAAAAACGTAAGAAATCGGCTAACACAAGGCAGGGTGAACTGTAGCTCAAAGTAGAGAGAGCCGCAGCGGACACGAAATAGGGTGATAAATGAACAAAATTACTGAATGTCTGTTTTAAGCAGGCTATTGCTAGTCACTGGCCATCAAACACACGATGCCGCCTACATCGTCTGCTAGCTTAGGACAGTTCACTCGGACTTCACAGACTATAGTAAATACAGTCGAATCTCATTATTTCCAACACACTTAATTCGAACTGACGCTGTGGTCCTATCAAAGCTATACCGCGCTCCGAAAATGCTCTCAGCACCCCGCCCAATCATGCGGTGGCACTTTAGACACCTCATCGCTGTGCTTGAAGAAGAAAATGAAGAAAAGGAAAGAAAAGACTGCGGTGGAATGTTTGCCAAATGCCAATCTGCAACATTCCTGTGCCCCGCTTCGACTTTTTCCGTCCCTGCCACGTAGAGACCCTTCTCTTCTTAACACTGCACATGAAGAGAAAGAGGGGAAAAAAAGCTGTCGCAGAGAGTTGGCTCTCTCATGCCGATCTGCAACGCGCCGGTGTCACGCTTCCCTGTTTTTCGTTCCTGCTATGTAGAGACTCTTCTCCTTTCAACACCGCGCATGAAGAGAGAAAAAAAAAGCTGCCGCGGAGTGTTTCTCTCTCGAATGCCGATCTGCTTTTCTCCAGGTGGAGACGCTCCTCCATTCTCATCATGTGCTGGCCACGCTCCGGCTGCAGCGCCGATGTTAACAGTGGAAACACAGTTGTCTTCGAAGAGTGTCAGCACTGGACATTGCCGCGCGCAACTTCTTTTGCCAGGAGAATACTGAAGCCGAAGTACAAATGCTTTGCAAACTGCACGCAAAACTTGTTGACTCGTTGCAAGGCCAACGTGTACAGACACGTATTGACTACTTTAATTAATGACGGATGTCCTGTAATTTGTGAATAAAACTTCTCCATGCACATGCATCACTGCATGGTGAGCCCTCCGCTCGTTTACCGTATTTACTCTATTCTACCGCGCCCTCGATTGTAACGCGCGCCCGGTTTCCACGACAAAAAAAAACTAAGACATCGGTTGCAACGCGCACCCTTTTTTCTCGTTGGCCCGCTTGATCACACCACTCGTGAAAACGACTCTTTATGAGAGCGTCTTCCGTTTAAATATGAAGTACGGGGGAAGCTTATGCCTATCTGACGTGCGACAGAGCATTGCTGTCACTCTAGTTTTACCGTGGCCCGATGTCAGTACACAAACTTGCTTCGCCCCCTTCTCCTAGACGGTTGTGGTGCCAGGCATGTCAAAGTAAAGAGGCGTGTGATCGGCATTCCCGATTTGCCCAAGCAGGTAGCCGTTGTTGTGCCGCAAGTTTAGGAGGAACCTCTGAAGACTCTGAAGCTTTTCTTCGTACTCCTCCGGCAACTTCCGGCATATGCCCGTTCGCCTTCGGAGGGAAAAGCCTTTGCTCTTCATAAAGTTCGTTAGCCAGCACCTGCTCGCTTTAAAATGGCTCTGCATTAGCCCTTTTTCTAAGGCTAACTGCATAGCCTGCAGTTGGAGCAGTTCTGTCGTCACGGGCCGCTGTGCCGCTCACTGCTTAATCACATACTCGCCGAGCAGCTCTTCAATTTGCGGAAACCGACCCTGCTGTGGTCCACTGAAGCCTTTGCGTGAATCTTTGCTGTCGACAATATTCTGCTTTTGTTTCCGCCAGCCCCGCACGCACGTTTCGGGAACTCCGAATGACCGCGATGCGGCCCGATTTCTGTCCGTTCCGGCACACGCGACGACTTTTCTTTTAGAAGCAGCATTGTGGTGCACTCGTCGAGTTTTTGGAGTCGGCCCTACCATGCCGTCGATGCTAATGTACTACAAGATGACGAACTCCTCAGCACACGTATGAAGTGCCGCGCATAGGAAACACATAGGCAGAAATGACCGACGCGCCATGCCGACGCACGTAGGGGGCGGCCATTTTGTAAGTGGTGATGGCAATAGAATGACCATATTCATTTTTTTTTCGTACTCGATTCTAACGCACATGCGATTTATGAACTCTCTTAACCGGAAAAAAGGTGCATGTTAGATTCAAGTAATTACGGTAACTTTCATTATTTTGAACTTCTTTTAATTTGAACAAATTTTCTGGCCTCTTTGAGTACGAATTATTTATATTCCACTGTAGTACAGTGGCTCATGAGATAAACTGACTAGTTTGTTTCCCGAAACACAGTATCTTAAAGCAGTACAAAATTTCTGCATGTTACATAGGCATATTAAAAATCAAGAAATATACACCAAAGCCGCAGCCACAGCTTTACTCTGCACAGCTGCCTCTGCTGCCTCCACTTCTCCAATTCTACCAGCAGGCAGCCGGGGAAGGTCAGAGGGGCGCTGTGCTGGCTGGGCGTGCTGAGGCACGGACAAGAGCCGTACCTTGTGCTTCAGCTGTCGCACCTCCTGCAGAACCTCTCTTTGTTGCTGCCGGATGCCAAGTTGGATCCGCAGGATCCGTAGCAATAGAGCTGAAACATACAAGAGTACATACCATATTTACTCGCACAATTTGCATCCTCACATAATTTGCTCACCAGTATAATTAGCCAGCCTGCTTTACTACAAGAAACTTTTTTGCTCGCATACTTTGCCCTCCCCAACCAGCCCGAGCCACCTTGCCAGCACACACACAGACACATTTGACTTCATGATGCTCTGGTCAGGCACATCTCTTGTCGAGCAGGCGAGTGCAGTTTTACACAAAATGGACTGAGTGCAAGGTCCCTTCTTCCATGAACTTTTACGCTTTCCCTGGAATATCGAACTTGAAAACTGAAACCTGTTTATGTGTAGTCCGAAATGCCTAAAGGTTTGCCTCCTATCTTCCCACCTCTTCCACGGCAAGAATGTATTCCCGAGACACAGCACAGATGTTGAACGCGTGCAAGGACCTGTCACATCAACTAGATGAGGCAGGTTTTCGCACTCATTTTTTTCGGTTTTCGCCATCTGGCCATTGCGTTTTTACCGTTCCTTGTGATAGGCTACAATAATTATATACGAGGCAGATTGCTGTTATAAAGCTTACCGAAGAAAACTGAAACCGTGCTACCGCTAAGCACATCAGCGTGGAGTTCTTCGACATGCAATATCCAGTATGGGAGCCAGCAGTAGAGTGCGTTGAATAAGACTTAGCATAGAAGCTTGGGTGTGTTGGTTAGATATCGGAGGGAACACAACGCAATAGAAGACTGGGACAAGGAATGGACACACACACACATGAAGGGCGACACACACAGCACTGTGTTGGCATCGCGCTTCCTTGTCTGCATCTTACTTTACGTTGGGTTCCCGACAATTATTGGAGAGTACTTATGTTCTCTGGTATAACCTGTCGTGGGAACTGGTTTTTGTGAGCACTGTTAAGAAGAACTTCAAGAAAATGGGGACATTTGAACAGGCTTAGCAAACAAAATGACAATCCGCTTTGAGACAGCTGTGACAGCGCCTGCAACATATATTCCCAGTTGAGCTTTTAGGCCAGCGATTCCTACTAGCTTCGCACATGACCGGATTGACAAAAAAAGTACACATAATACGCGAGTATATACCGCATTTGACTCTGTAGCTTTGATGAACCAGGCAGATACACAAATTTATCCAAAACTCCATTGATTCTGTTGCAAAATTATTCAACAAACAAATTGCGATGTTATCCATGTTACTATACGATTGTGGCACTTTACCATTGCAGCTTTCCAGGAGGCACACATAGTGCAGCGTTAGTTCACCACTCGCAGTTAATTGTATGCAGTGTTACGTATTCGGCGGCTGGACGACAGCCGGCCCAGGAAAGAGACGACTCAAGCAGTGCCAGGAAGACAATCCCAGTTTATTCACCTTGCGGCGCGTTTTAAGCGCTACGCAGCCAATCGCAGGTTGGCATGAAAGAAAAGAAAACAGCAAGATAACAGCAATCGGGCAATGTTATCAGAAAGCCCCGACGTAGAAAGAGGGCGAGCACTGCAAACGTTACAACTCGGCCAAAGCTACCCCTAGCGGAAGGCGTTCAAGAGGATGACGCTTCATGAACGGCTGGAGGTGGTAACAGGTAGCCAACACGTGGGCAGGTCTCCAAGCACAGCACTGACACGTTTCGCACGGTCATGTTGTCTTTGTGCACAGCGTGGGCGAAGACCCTGAGGTGCATGGTGGCACTGGTCGTTGAAGTAGCCACCGCAGAAGGAAATGGAAATGGCATTGCGCGTCGTCTGGCTGGAACACGCCCCGCGAAGGTTGGCATTAAAGGCCAAGAGGAGGCAATGTCGAGAACAGGCAATGTTCAGAACGGGCACCACTCGCCGAGTGTCGATTGGCTGCAGCCGGGAGTTGGCTGCAGGCGCCTGGAGCAGGGTTGATTTCGCCATCTGGTACGACAGGATCTGAAATGGCTGAGTGGACGAGCGGTAGAAACGCAGAAACCACGTCAAAAGCAACCTGGCGCCCAAGCTTAGAAAAGCCCGACAGTTGATTTCACTGGGAGCAGATAACGTGAAAGCCGAACACGATAGGGAAAGAAAAATATATATACTTGCGCCAAGTTGCATGCACACAAAAGAAACAAGGAACACTCAATAGGTTCGGCTAAGGCAGTCCGCATTAGCATGGTGTTTGCCTTTCTTGTGCCGCACTGAGAAATCAAATTGCTGAAGTGCTAGACTCCAACGCATCAAGCGGCTGTTCTTGTTCGACATTTGATTTAACCACACTAAAGGTGAGTGATCAGTTTCAAAAACAAATGAGGAGCCTTTAAGGTAACACGACAGCTTTTCGAGAGCCCAGACCAAGCAAGCACATTCTTTTTCAGTTGTACTGTAGGCTTGCTCGCGTGATGTTAGTTTTCGACTGGCGTAGACAAGAGGATGTTCCTCGCCCTTTTTGTTCACTTGACTTAGAACAACGCCCATTCCGCGGTCACTGGCGTCACACTGAACTAAGAAGGGGAGAGAGTAATCTGGTGCCGCGAGGACCGGTTTGCTGACAAGAATCTTTTTGATCTCAGCAAAAGCATCTTTACGAGCCTTATTCCAACTTACAATAGTTGGCTCAGTTTTGCGCAGTGCGTCTGTGAGAGGACTAGCGATATTTGCGAAGTTGGGAATGTAGCTTCTGTAGTAGTCGGCTAAACCCAAAAAGGAACGCAAGTTAGTCTTTGTTTTCGGCAAAGGAAAGCTAGTGATTGCTTCAACTTTTATTTCGGAAGGACGTCGCTTCCCTTGGCCAACAACATGCCCCAAGTAGTGGACTTCAGAGCTCGCAAGACGACATTGGCGAGTTTGAGAGTCAAGCCTGCCTCGTGTATTCGAAGGAATACCTGCTGCAGATGTTCCAAATGCTGTTGCCAGGTGCTCGAAAAAACAGCTATGTCGTCAAGGTACGGAACAGCGAACGACTCGGCTCCTTTGAGCACTTCATGCATTAACCTTGAAAATGCGAAGGGTGCATTCTTGAGGCCAAAAGTGAGCACAAGAGGGCGATATGTGCCTGTCGGTGTCATGAAAGTGGCGAGCTTACTGGCGTTTTCCGTTAGTGGCACTTGCCAGAAACCGCGTACCAAATCTAACGTAGAAACGTACCGTGCCGCGGACACTTTCTCGATCAAGCCCTCAACGTTTGGAATGGGAAACATCTTTGTTTTTGTTATCGCATTCAATTTTCGATAATCGATGCAGGGTCGCGGTTCCTTGCCTGGACTTTCTACAATAAACATAGGTGACACATACTCGCTTTCTCCTGGCACGATTAGACCCAGTGTCAACATGTTTTGAACACAATCGTTCAGGATCTTCTCGTGACGGGGGAAAATCTGTGCATCCTGGTTCGGAAAGGTTGGTTGGATGTTAACTCAATGTCGTGCTCCACGAGATTTGTCCTGCCGGGAGTGGGACTAAACAAGTCTCTGAAGTTGCGCACAAGCAGTTCTAACTCCTTTCTTTGCTTGTCAGTTAGAGAAGCTTGTTTAGTGACAGATTGGACTATCTCTTCTGTTGATGGGGAAGAGCAGGGCCTTGGCACTGGGGTAGAGGAACGTTGATCTCTTCAGGCTCGTTAAGGACAATGCTCAACGTCCTCACTGCGTTCGATAAAAGGCTTCATTAGATTGCAGTGATATATCGTCAACATCATGCGTTTACCGGGCGTCGTTACCAAGTAATTGGTGTCGGAGAGCTTTTGTTAATCGTGACCGGCCCATCCCATGCTACTTCCAGTTTATTTGCCTTTGACGACCGCAGAATCAGCACTTTATCGCCTTCCTTGAAGGTTCGTGTGCGTGCGGATCTGTCGTAGTACACCTTTGAGCGTTGCTTGCGCTTCTGCCATGTTTATTCTGCGCCAGTTCTTGCGATTCACGTAGGCGCTTCAACAAGTCAGCACGTACTCGACAACTGATTGTCTACGAACTTGTCTTCCCACTTTCTTTCAACAACGTTAGCGGGGAGCGAAGCGCTCGACCGTAAACAAGTTCCGCCGGCGTGAAACCCAGTCGCTCGTGAGTGACGGAGCGCAGAGCAAAGAGCATCGCGGGAACAGCTTCGTCCCAGTCGGCGCCTTTCTCGAAACAGAGTGCACGCAGAATGCGCTTCATTACAGAGTGAAGTTTCTCGACTGAATTACTTTGCGGATGGTAGACTGAAGCCTGTGGTGAACGGATATGCCGCATTTCTTCAGAACCGTCGTGGTGAGCGCGCTTGTGAACACAGAACCTTGGTCGCATTGGATTTCACTAGGAAATCCAATTCTTGCAAACGACGCCGAGTAGCGCGTTTACAACTGCAGTGGAGCTTAATTCGGGTAACACCACTGCTTTCCGGAACTTCGTAGCAGGGCAAATGAGTGTTAGCAAGTATTTGTTGCCCGCCGCTGTTACTGGTAATGGACCTACAATGTCGACAACTAATCTGCGAAAGGGTTCGCCAATCAAAGGCACTTGGACCAAAGGTGCTTTGAGTTTTTCGTTTGGCCGCCCCGTCCTTTGGCAAACGTTGCAGGAACGTACCCAGTTCTCCGATTCTTTGAAGCACATCGGCCAGTAGTAGTTCGTTCAATAACCTGCTCTTGGTCTTGTTGATACCTAAATGGCCAGCCCAGCTATCGCTGTGAACCAAACCCAAAAGTGCGACTCGATACTTTTTGGGAACGACAAGCTGTTCAAAGGTTCTGCCTTTCTTGTTTTTGAATGTTCTGTACAAAATGCCTTCTTTGACTATGAACGATACGCTCCTTTTTGTTTCCGTTTTGATTTTTCCCAGCACGTCTTCAGCGACTCGTCGTTTGCCTGCTCCATTTTGAGAGCGCTTTTGTCTAACTTTGCTAGAAGCTGAAAATTTTCACTGACTGGGGTTATCGCTTCACCTGAGAGCGCCTTACCGACGGGGAGTGCTGCTATCAATGGCTGGCGCGACACAATTGGCGTCGACAGGAACAGTTTCGCTTGGTGCAGTAGCTTGTGTCGGTTCTACTCTGGTCTGTAATTTCCGTGTTAAGGGTAGCGCTGGTAGCTTGAGCTCTTGTTGGGACCTCGTGACGACCATTACAGGGTTAGCATTAAGTTCCAGTCCTGCATTTTGGAAGTCCCTCATTGATCGGTTAGAAAAAATGTGGGAATTTTCTGAGGAAGTTTATCGGAAAACCGCAGCATCAGTTTCGAATGTGCCGAAGGCGCCCTTCATTTCGACTCTGGCTACCGGCAAACACTTCATGTCTGGCTCTAGTGCCTGGCGTACCCATACACATGAACCTGTTAAGTCTCGGGCTTAACAAATGACGGGTGGGACGATATCAAATGTTGCTCCTCGTGTCGCGCAGAACGTTGCAAACTGATGCCGTTCACCTTCATGTCATATGTGTAGGGCAAGAGTAAATCGCTCTCTTCGGTTAGCAAATTGACGGAAACTGCTGGCTGTCGGCAACCGACTGCGATGTGACCCGGTTGTTGGCATTTATAGCAGACCAGCGGTTGTTTTTCTTCGAACTTGGAACTTTTCGGTTCACTCGCGTTGGCTATATGCCCTTGGGCTGGAACACTGTCGCCTGGTTTCCCTTGGTTAGTTTCTTTCGTTCCTTTCTGAAATTTCTTGAACGCTCCTGACGGCTTCTTTCTTTGTTCTTCTGAACTTTCCATTCTACGGGAACGGTACTCGTCCGCCAAGCTGGCTGCCGTTTGCAAAGTCTCTACGTTTGGCTTGTCCTGAATCCACAGCCGCATTTGGTCCGGAATGGACGCATAAAAACTGCTCGAGCGCAAACAGTTCAATCAGACGTTGCTTGTTCTCGTATGCGTTGGCACTCTTAAGCCATTCCTCTAACAAGCTCATGGATTTGTAGGCGAATTCTGAAAATGACTCCCCTTGGCCACGCCTCGTGTTACGGAACTTCATCCTCAAGGCTTCTGTTGACAAGCTGTACCTTCGCCTCAAATGAAGTTTCACTTTTTCGTAATCATAAGCATCTTCATCTGGCATTCTCGCGATTACATCGGCTGCCTCATTTGGAAGTAATGTCAACAGGCGTTGTGACCATGTCTCTTGCAAGTGCAGCTCTTGTACACGTCCTCTCAAAGTTGACGAGATACAAAGTGATGTCACTGCCAGCCTTGAAAGGTTGCATGTATCCTCGCATATCGAAACTGTCATTGCGTTCAAGGTTATGCAGTTGCATCTTTTTAACTTCAGTTCTACTTCTCGTTCTTTGAGCCTTTCCGAGACTGCCCTCCAACACTCCTCGACTTCGTCGTCGTTTGCTCCGCATTTGGATATCGCTTCGATAATTGCAGGCTTCCGCATAGACTTCTGTACAGGGATACCGAGCTCTTCAGCTAGCAGCACTAGGTTGGGTTTCGTTAACGACGTGAGGATCATGACTGCTGTTAACAAGTGCTACCCGTTATGTGTACTACTATTTAGCAAAGTCAACAACAAATACAAAAGAACCTCGACTACCAAGTAAATGCTGCTAATGCTCCCAATGAAGTCAAGCAAGCCGTGCTCTCACCAAACCGGACGCCAAGGCCGCCTCCGACGTGCGCTCCATACCGCCGCCACCGCTGCCACCAGCTGTTACGTATTCGGCGGCTGGACGACAGCCGGCCCAGGAAAGAGACGACTCAAGCAGTGCCAGGAAGACAATCCCAGTTTATTCACCTTGCGGCGCGTTTTTAAGCGCTACGCAGCCAATCGCAGGTTGGCATGAAAGAAAAGAAAACAGCAAGATAACAGCAATCGGGCATGTTATCAGAAAGCCCCGACGTAGAAAGAGGGCGAGCACTGCAAACGTTACAAGCAGT
>WOVY01011613.1:120000-245003 GCA_013436015.1 Rhipicephalus annulatus | reverse complement strand
CGATATGCAACTCCTTTTTCCACCGCAAATGAGCGAGTCCGGCCACGCTCACTTTATACCTTTGGCTTATTTCTTGAAAAGCGAAGACTGTGTTTAGAAAACGTTTTCAATGATTTCGAGTACATCGTACTCTGCTATGGCTAAAATGCTCATTTGCGTTTAGAAAAATTGTTTGACAATAGAGTACTAGTGTTTAGAAAAGAGTGATTCAAGATTGAGAGTACTTGGTGCTCTACTATGGGATAGTGTTACGTATTCGGCGGCTGGACGACAGCCGGCCCAGGAAAGAGACGACTCAAGCAGTGCCAGGAAGACAATCCCAGTTTATTCACCTTGCGGCGCGTTTTTAAGCGCTACGCAGCAATCGCAGGTTGGCATGAAAGAAAAGAAAACAGCAAGATAACAGCAATCGGGCAATGTTATCAGAAAGCCCCGACGTAGAAAGAGGGCGAGCACTGCAAACGTTACAACTCGGCCAAAGCTACCCCTAGCGGAAGGCGTTCAAGAGGATTGACGCTTCATGAACGGCTGGAGGTGGTAAACAGGTAGCCAACACGTGGGCAGGTCTCCAAGCACAGCACTGACACGTTTCGCACGGTCATGTTTGTCTTTGTGCACAGCGTGGGCGAAGACCCTGAGGTGCATGGTGGCACTGGTCGTTGAAAGTAGCCACCGCAGAAGGAAATGGAAATGGCATGCGCGTCGTCTGGCTGGAACACGCCCGCGCGAAGGTTGGCATTAAAGGCCAAGAGGAGGCAATGTTCAGAACGGGCACCACTCGCCGAGTGTCGATTGGCTGCAGCTCGGGAGTTGGCTGCAGGCGCCTGGAGCAGGGTTGATTTCGCCATCTGGTACGACAGGATCTGAAATGGCTGAGTGGACGAGCGGTAGAAACGCAGGAAACCACGTCAAAAGCAACCTGGCGCCCAAGCTTAGAAAAGCCCCGACAGTTGATTTCACTGGGAGCAGATAACGTGAAAGCCGAACACGATAGGGAAAGAAAATATATATACTTGCGCCAAGTTGCATGCACACAAAAGAAACAAGGAACACTCAATAGGTTCGGCTAAGGCAGTCCGCATTAGCATGGTGTTTGCCTTCTTGTGCCGCACTGAGAAATCAAATTGCTGAAGTGCTAGACTCCAACGCATCAAGCGGCCGTTTTTTGTTCGACATTTGATTTAACCACACTAAAGGTGAGTGATCAGTTTCAAAAACAAATGAGGAGCCTTTAAGGTAACACGACAGCTTTTCGAGAGCCCAGACCAAGCAAGCACATTCTTTTTCAGTTGTACTGTAGGCTTGCTCGCGTGATGTTAGTTTCGACTGGCGTAGACAAGAGGATGTTCCTCGCCCTTTTTGTTCACTTGACTTAGAACAACGCCCATTCCGCGGTCACTGGCGTCACACTGAACTAAGAAGGGGAGAGAGTAATCTGGTGGCCGCGAGGACCGGTTTGCTGACAAGAATCTTTTGATCTCAGCAAAAGCATCTTTACGAGCCTTATTCCAACTTACAATAGTTGGCTCAGTTTTGCGCAGTGCGTCTGTGAGAGGACTAGCGATATTTGCGAAGTTGGGAATGTAGCTTCTGTAGTAGTCGGCTAAACCCAAAAGGAACGCAAGTTAGTCTTTGTTTTCGGCAAAGGAAAGCTAGTGATTGCTTTCAACTTTTATTTCGGAAGGACGTCGCTTCCCTTGGCCAACAACATGCCCCCAAGTAGTGGACTTTCAGAGCTCGCAAGACGACATTTGGCGAGTTTGAGAGTCAAGCCTGCCTCGTGTATTCGAAGGAATACCTGCTGCAGATGTTCCAAATGCTGTTGCCAGGTGCTCGAAAAAACAGCTATGTCGTCAAGGTACGGAACAGCGAACGACTCGGCTCCTTTGAGCACTTCATGCATTAACCTTGAAAATGCGAAGGGTGCATTCTTGAGGCCAAAAGTGAGCACAAGAGGGCGATATGTGCCTGTCGGTGTCATGAAAGTGGCGAGCTTACTGGCGTTTTCCGTTAGTGGCACTTGCCAGAAACCGCGTACCAAATCTAACGTAGAAACGTACCGTGCCGCGGACACTTCTCGATCAAGCCCTCAACGTTTGGAATGGGAAACATCTTTGTTTTTTGTTATCGCATTCAATTTTCGATAATCGATGCAGGGTCGCGGTTCCTTGCCTGGACTTTCTACAATAAACATAGGTGACACATACTCGCTTTCTCCTGGCACGATTAGACCCAGTGTCAACATGTTTTGAACACAATCGTTCAGGATCTTCTCGTGACGGGGGGAAAATCTGTGCATCCTGGTTCGGAAAGGTTGGTTGGATGTTAACTCAATGTCGTGCTCCACGAGATTTGTCCTGCCGGGAGTGGGACTAAACAAGTCTCTGAAGTTGCGCACAAGCAGTTCTAACTCCTTTCTTTGCTTGTCAGTTAGAGAAGCTTGTTTAGTGACAGATTGGACTATCTCTTCTGTTGATGGGGAAGAGCAGGGCCTTGGCACTTGGGGTAGAGGAACGTTGATCTCTTCAGGCTCGTTAAGGACAATGCTCAACGTCTCACTGCGTTCGATAAAAGGCTTCATTAGATTGCAGTGATATATCGTCACATCATTGCGTTTACCGGGCGTCGTTACCAAGTAATTGGTGTCGGAGAGCTTTTGTTTAATCGTGACCGGCCCATCCCATGCTACTTCCAGTTTATTTGCCTTTGACGACCGCAGAATCAGCACTTTATCGCCTTCCTTGAAGGTTCGTGTGCGTGCGGATCTGTCGTAGTACACCTTTGAGCGTTGCTGCGCTTCTGCCATGTTTATCTGCGCCAGTTCTTGCGATTCACGTAGGCGCTTCAACAAGGTCAGCACGTACTCGACAACTGATTTGTCTACGAACTTGTCTTCCCACTTTTCTTTCAACAACGTTAGCGGGGAGCGAAGCGCTCGACCGTAAACAAGTTCCGCCGGCGTGAACCCAGTCGCTTCGTGAGTGACGGAGCGCAGAGCAAAGAGCATCGCGGGAACAGCTTCGTCCCAGTCGGCGCCTTTCTCGAAACAGAGTGCACGCAGAATGCGCTTCATTACAGAGTGAAGTTTCTCGACTGAATTACTTTGCGGATGGTAGACTGAGCTGTGGTGAACGGATATGCCGCATTTCTTCAAGAACGTCGTGGTGAGCGCGCTTGTGAACACAGAACCTTGGTCGCATTGGATTTCACTAGGAAATCCAATTCTTGCAAAGACGCCGAGTAGCGCGTTTACAACTGCAGTGGAGCTTAATTCGGGTAACACCACTGCTTCCGGGAACTTCGTAGCAGGGCAAATGAGTGTTAGCAAGTATTTGTTGCCCGCCGCTGTTACTGGTAATGGACCTACAATGTCGACAACTAATCTGCGAAAGGGTTCGCCAATCAAAGGCACTTGGACCAAAGGTGCTTTGAGTTTTTCGTTTGGCCGCCCCGTCCTTTGGCAAACGTTGCAGGAACGTACCCAGTTCTCCGATTCTTTGAAGCACATCGGCCAGTAGTAGTCGTTCAATAACCTGCTCTTGGTCTTGTTGATACCTAAATGGCCAGCCCAGCTATCGCTGTGAACCAAACCCAAAAGTGCGACTCGATACTTTTTGGGAACGACAAGCTGTTCAAAGGTTCTGCCTTTCTTGTTTTTGAATGTTCTGTACAAAATGCCTTCTTTGACTATGAACGATACGGCTCCTTTTTGTTTCCGTTTTGATTTTTCCCAGCACGTCTTCAGCGACTCGTCGTTTGCCTGCTCCATTTTGAGAGCGCTTTTGTCTAACTTTGCTAGAAGCTGAAAATTTTCACTGACTGGGTTTATCGCTTCACCTGAGAGCGCATTACCGACGGGAGTGCTGCTATCAATGGCTGGCGCGACACAATTGGCGTCGACAGGAACAGTTTCGCTTGGTGCAGTAGCTTGTGTCGGTTCACTCTGGTCTGTAATTTCCGTGTTACGGGTAGCGCTGGTAGCTTGAGCTCTTGTTTGGGACCTCGTGACGACCATTACAGGGTTAGCATTAAGTTCCAGTCCTGCATTTTGGAAGTCCCTCATTGATCGGTTAGAAAAATGTAGGGAATTTTCTGAGGAAGTTTATCGGAAACCGCAGCATCAGTTTCGAATGTGCCGAAGGCGCCCTTCATTTCGACTCTGGCTACCGGCAAACACTTCATGTCTGGCTCTAGTGCCTGGCGTACCCATACACATGAACCTGTTAAGTTCTCGGGCTTAACAAATGACGGGTGGACGATATCAAATGTTGCTCCTGTGTCGCGCAGAACGTTGCAACTGATGCCGTTCACCTTCATGTCATATGTGTAGGGCAAGAGTAAATCGCTCTCTTCGGTTAGCAAATTGACGGAAACTGCTGGCTGTCGGCAACCGACTGCGATGTGACCCGGTTGTTGGCATTTATAGCAGACCAGCGGTTGTTTTTCTTCGAACTTGGAACTTTTCGGTTCACTCGCGTTGGCTATATGCCCTTGGGCTGGAACACTGTCGCCTGGTTTCCCTTGGTTAGTTTCTTTCGTTCCTTTCTGAAATTTCTTGAACGCTCCTGACGGCTTCTTTCTTTGTTCTTCTGAACTTTCCATTCTACGGGAACGGTACTCGTCCGCCAAGCTGGCTGCCGTTTGCAAAGTCTCTACGTTTGGCTTGTCCTGAATCCACAGCCGCATTTGGTCCGGAATGGACGCATAAAACTGCTCGAGCGCAAACAGTTCAATCAGACGTTGCTTGTTCTCGTATGCGTTGGCACTCTTAAGCCATTCCTCTAACAAGCTCATGGATTTGTAGGCGAATTCTGAAAATGACTCCCCTTGGCCACGCCTCGTGTTACGGAACTTCATCCTCAAGGCTTCTGTTGACAAGCTGTACCTTCGCCTCAAATGAAGTTTCACTTTTTCGTAATCATAAGCATCTTCATCTGGCATTCTCGCGATTACATCGGCTGCCTCATTTGGAAGTAATGTCAACAGGCGTTGTGACCATGTCTCTTTTGCAAGTGCAGCTCTTGTACACGTCCTCTCAAAGTTGACGAGATACAAAGTGATGTCACTGCCAGCCTTGAAAGGTTGCATGTATCCTCGCATATCGAAACTGTCATTGCGTTCAAGGTTATGCAGTTGCATCTCTTTTAACTTCAGTTCTACTTCTCGTTCTTTGAGCCTTTCCGAGACTGCCCTCCAACACTCCTCGACTTCGTCGTCGTTTGCTCCGCATTTGGATATCGCTTCGATAATTGCAGGCTTCCGCATAGACTTCTGTACAGGGATACCGAGTTCTTCAGCTAGCAGCACTAGGTTGGGTTTCGTTAACGACGGTGAGGATCATGACTGCTGTTAACAAGTGCTACCCCGTTATGTGTACTACTATTTAGCAAAGTCAACAACAAATACAAAGAAACTCGACTACCAAGTAAATGCTGCTAATGCTCCCAATGAAGTCAAGCAAGCCGTGCTCTCACCAAACCGGACGCCAAGGCCGCCCTCGACGTGCGCTCCATACCGCCGCCACCGCTGCCACCAGCTGTTACGTATTCGGCGGCTGGACGACAGCCGGCCCAGGAAAGAGACGACTCAAGCAGTGCCAGGAAGACAATCCCAGTTTATTCACCTTGCGGCGCGTTTTTAAGCGCTACGCAGCCAATCGCAGGTTGGCATGAAAGAAAAGAAAACAGCAAGATAACAGCAATCGGGCAATGTTATCAGAAAGCCCCGACGTAGAAAGAGGGCGAGCACTGCAAACGTTACAATAGCAAAGAGCCATCCCGCTGGCCTCACACTGCATGGTAGGCAAAAAAGTTTTCAATGTGTGGTTAGAAAAAGTGGTTAACGCTTTAGACTAGTTGAACGTGTTCAGAAAGTTTTGTTCTTAGATACAATAATGCCATTGCTTCATGACGTCTACACTGAGCCGAATATGCACAAACACAGACATTTGTTACAAAAAAAGCTATATCACATGGTAAGCGTGTTTAGAAAAAGTTTATTCTCTCATGGGACGCAACAAACCTTAGAGACAAGCGTCAGTATAACAGGTACAATAACAAACAAAGGACAAAGCACAACATACATTACACATTTAAACAAAAGTGTCCAAGTCCGAAGGATGTTCATAGTTCATTGTACTAATCACTGTACATACACTACATAAATGCACTAATCACAATATGGACAATGTACATGATGACATATGTACAGGATTTACAAGACTTGGTGAAGATGTTAGAAAATATGTACAACAGGTATCAATATTCGTAAAAGTTACATAACACACAGCGTTAGAATGAAGTGCATATATAGGAGAGCTCACACCCGTATGGGACATACACAAACACATAAATATAGTAAACACATACTGATTACATGCACCAATCAGACATTGACAGGTGACCTGGCTATAGGAACCAGGCCAGGTGGAAGGCTAATCGAACGCGTCTATCAACTACGGACAGAAAGCGGCACGACCATTGTCGCAGAAATTCTTCCTCCCCAAGGAAGAACAATTCCTCCGACAGAAACGATAAGAGTTCAGAGTAGAGGCGTTCCAGAATCGGAAAAAGCAAAGCGGTAAGCAAACAGATTGAGACGGTGACAGGAGTTGTTGGTGGTGGCACTGAAAGGTGAGGCACCGGCAAGCTTACATAATATGCGACCACTGCAGAGACGCCAATCACGTACGTGATTTTATGCGCCATATACCAATCACTGACGCTCGTTCGGCCGCTGGCTTATCGGCTCTAAATTGCTTCGTTTACAACAATCTCACCTTTTATATAGATCACTTGCAACTGCACGTTGCAATATTTCCTATACATCAATGCAAGACTGCTTTTTGTCGCCTATGGCAACAAAAGAGCTGCGCTGCTAAGCACGTGAATTAAGGTCGAATTTCAGGCATGAATGAAGGAAAAGGTTCGGAGAGCAATGCGACAGAAACAAACAAACAAATTTTGGCCCCGTATCTGCATGTTTCACTGCAAATGTCGTCGAAAGACCATACTCTTGCATGTGGATAAAGCGAACAAAACGTTTACTTGGTGTTCTGCGCGAAAAAAATCGCTTAATTGTATTCTGGAAGTGCTGCATAAGGGAGTCTTGATTTGTGCAGCGAAGGCGAACGAGCGCATCGAGGCACGTTAGACACGAGCGCAATCTGGCAGTTATCTTCGAAAACGAAGGAACGCGTGCGCGCCCACGGAGAAAGAAAGATGCGCGCCTGTCTCGGAGGCGATATGGTGTAGAACGCAAAGCGACGGTCAGGTGGCACCACCGTGTCATCTTAGCAAAGCGTTAGAAACACTTGCCGTTTTGAACATCGCGTTGCGCTGTCAGCGCAGCGTGATAAACTACAGTCCTTAGAATTATTAATGTGTGCCTTCCTGTAGTATAAAGCCACACATAAAACCTATTGACGTGTTGTTATGGTGTCTCATATATGCGCAAGAATTCCTTTTTAACCGACAATCGCACAAGTATGAACGCTGAAACTTGGCCAATATTGGTGGCCGCTGCGGATGGGGTCGGCCATTTGGGATAGCGTTTAGTGCCGTTTGAGGTACCACTAAGGGCGGACAGACAGACAAATGTACAGACAGACAGCCAAATATACAGACAGACAGCCAAATAGACAGACAGATAGACAAACCAGAATTTTTGCGTCGAAGTACCCCAAGAAAGACAATCGTCTTTAAAACTAAGAGCACGTCAGGCAGGCACACCGGCAAAACTGTCGCTCCCCTTCGCCTCTCTCGCCTCGCAAGGCCAACGCAGGCAGCGCCTGCTATAGTAAAAAGACGATTGCCCGCGTTGCACAACCGTTCGCTGGGCACTGGATCGCGCGTTCAGAGTTCAGTAAAGGGCGTCATTACTTCTCTTTCGCTTGACGATGAAGGCAACGTTTCTCCTTCATTCAATCAACAAGATTAACAAAGACGAAATAACAATGAAGCATTCCCAAACCATACCCGATAACGCAACATCACGTGAAACCCCCACCACTCTCCGACGCATTTACTCGAATTCCCCCCGTGGGAAGATACGGGTGACATTTTTTTTTCTGGTGCGGAAGGGGCTGTTAATATTGTTTGACGACTTGTGCTCCTACCCAAGAGAAAACAATGTACAGGGTTTATAAACACAGAGCCTTTGATCGCCGCCTTCGTCGATCGTGTAACGCCCTGACGTCGTCTTTGCGCAGCCAATTGGGTCGCGAGATCAATCTGTTCCTTTTTGTTTTCTTCGTTGTTTTTCTTTCGCTCGCGACTTATTGAGTTGCTGGGGATTCTATGTGCGTGGACGACGTAAAAGCGATCCAATCAGTGGGCGTCCAGTTGCAGACCGCGTGAACACATATATCTCCCTCAGCATTTGCGGCGAGAGCCCAAGCGGCGCGCCTATACTTTGCTATACTTTGGCAGCCGCAACTCTGTCATGGCGCGATCAACTCCGCTCCCGCGTGCGTCCGCTTCCGAAACCCGTGCAGGAAACGGATGGACAGAGAGGGATGCGGGGGAGGGTGTAGAGGTTACGATGGGAGGCCCCGGGGGGAGAGGAAAGGAAGGATTGCCTCGACGCCAGCGGCAACCGGAAATTGACGAGCGCTCACGCTCTAGGCGTTATATACTCACTTCCAGCCTCGTCGGTTGGGGTCGGGGTGCGCAACAGGCGAGTGACACGGTTTCTTTCTTTACTTATTTTGCGCAGGCAGCCGAATATGGCAACCACCGCGTTGTAGCGACGACTCACTGTCGCCTCGGGCTTGCCGGGAAAGTGATGCCCTTCGTATACAAGATGTGTCTTGTCTCGTGTGCAAGGAAGGATATATCGAACGGGTGACGGCCAAACTGGCTTCCGTGTACCGTAAAATTCTTTAACTCACCCGTCCTATACTTGATTCTGGAGGCCTTGAGCGCCGCAAAATCGACGTACTTGTATTGAAAATTGACTGAAATACATAGAAGAATTAGCAGAGAGCCCCACACTTTTTTTTTCTTTTTGGTTTCTCAATTTCTTACTACGTTTCTTGCGGAGTTGATTGATATGTGGGGTTTAACGTCCCAAAACCACCATATGATTATGAGAGACGCCGTAGTGGAGGGCTTCGGAAATTTTGACCACCTGGGGTTCTTTAACGTGCACCCAAATCTGAGCACACGGGCCTACAACATTTCCGCCTCCATCGGAAATGCAGCCGCCGCAGCCGGGATTTGAACCCGCGACCTGCGGGTCAGCAGCCGAGTACCTTAGCCACTAGACCACCGCGGCGGGGCATTTCTTGCGGAGTACCCACCATGACGGTCAAGTGATTATGATGCTCGACTGCTAATTAGAAAGCGGCGAGATATAATTCCTCTCTTGGCGGTACATTTCGATATAGTCGATACACTACAGGTACGTGTGCTTAAATTTAAAGGCTCTTTAAAGAACATTTGGTGGAGATAAATAAACAAGGAAGTGCCCGTCCCCTCTAGTCTTCTTTGGTGGCGCGTCAAGTCAGCCTCGCACGATTACTCAGACGGACCTGCTCTGTCATAGTTTAAAGTGCATCATTATGTCATCGATGTTCGTGAACATAATTTCGGCCGAGAACCGCTGATGTTCCATTTCAAGTATTGTTTACATCGCGCTTTGAACCCCGGAACGCCGGTGGTCAATGGTAGGTCGTTGTGAGACGCTCGTTATCGCTTGTTATTGCATTCGTTTCGAAGATTCTTTTCGAACTCGATCAATGAGAAGCAACGGTTAAACTTGGTTTCCCTAATGGAAAACGTTGCGCAAGCATTTGTCACCCGGATCGTATACTCGGATCATATGTTCTTGAAGCATATACTCGGATTTGAGCCTAATCATATTGCATATACCAACCCGCGTCTTCCTTGCTTCCACTTAGCGTGGCTTTATTTTCGTCTCGGAGAGCTTGGCACTTACTTCATTATCTTCCAACATTGCTCTTCGGCCTCATTACGCGGAGCGAAAACAGCCGTTGTACGTTTTCTGCTTATCAAGAAACGTATTACACATAACGATGCCGCCCTTTTCTATTATAGGGCACACTTCATTACTTGAAAGTGCCTGTTGTTTTCTTGGCGGAAACGTAATGATCGAATAGCGAGCGTCCCTCGATAATAATGCGTTCAATTGTTTACCTAGGTTTGTATTTCCCAACCAGGGTGGTTGACATCAAGAGGACGCGACTGCGATCGATGTAGCGGCCTTCATATATATAACGTAGCGGGAGAAGTCGGCCTGGTGTATATTTACAGTGGCGGCATCCGCACTGATTACTGGTCTCCAACAGCATGGGATCGAAAATGAAGTGCAAAGAAATGCTCGAAACCAAAGAAAGGCACGAATCATCAAATAATAATGCGCACAGAAGCAGTATGAATGGTTATACTGAAGCAGTGCCTCATCAGTAGAGGCCACTGCTTCTAAACGCACTAAAAATCAGGTTTCAGGCGCCGAAAATAGGCGGGCACAACACTGTTTTAGGCCCCAAAAATTGTTAACATATGTAGTGATACAGCGTGGCAGAATTGTGGAATCGCAAAGGCCGTCAAACCATATGGTTTGCAGCGTGATCTATCAATATCAGGCTCTGTAGGGGATGATGATGATGATCATGATAATGACGAATGCGACGACGATATTAAGATAGCCACACCAGATGCCTTTGCCGTTCAAGATTTTTAGAATAATACATGATGCCTTTTCTCGTGTGAAGTGTGGAGAAGGCGTCGAATTTCAAAAGCAAGCTGTTTGTACGGCCATGTATACCTGTCCTCTTTGATTGCTCTCCGCATGCCCACTGGGCTCGACCGAAGAGAAGCCACCGTTCTTCATCGCTTCTGGCTGGGGGTGGCATTTACAAAGTCTTATTCATTTGTCATAAGAATGGCCGACAACGCTCTCTGCGATGCCTGTCGTTGCGAAGAGACACTACACCACATCCTGTGCGACTGTCCGTTGTATGACGTCCAGAGACAGTCACTGGCGTCCGTTCTTGCGCGCATCGACATCAGCCAAATGTCTGTGGACACTATTCTGTCAAGTGCCCGAGAGAAGACATTGCAACAGAAGGCGACAAAAGCTCTGTTGAAATTCTTACGCGACACGGACTTGAACAAGCGGCTGTAACAGCAATGTCACACACCATGAAAGACAAGACTGGACTATGACTGAGTGTGCGCGCGTGTGCTGCCGAATGGTCTGTGTTTATCTCTCTTCCCTCTCTGCTCTCTATCTTTCATCTCCCCCATCCCCTCCCATGCGCAGGGTAGCGAACCGGCTGCTTATAGGCTGGTTAACCTCCCTGCCGTTCTTTTCCTCCTATTTTTCTTTCTTAGAATAATACAAAACTGGGCACCTTACAAGGTTTTCAGCTCCTATAAGCTTCGGCAATTGACGATAACTCTTCATAATCTGGGCGACGTATGGTTTCTTCAGTTTCATAATAGAAGAACGCAGACTCAGACGCAAGATAAAAGAACAATTTCTCTATGACAAATCTCAACCAGCCTGCAGTGCTCATTCTTCTGACGTTATTCCTGCTAGCTCTGCAGAAGGGCAAAAGACGATCATCGAGCTAAACTTTCGCAACGCTCCCGAGTAACGAAACGTCGCATCTTTCGGTGCCAGGAGAGGATCCAGTGAGGGCGGGTTCGAAAAAGAACGCTTTTTCTGTAAAACGACTCGCGAACGCAACATTCACGCGCGCGGGACTCCTTTCTCGCGCACGCGCAAACGCGCTTCCACGAAGCTGGTTTTGACGCCGTTTCCGGAGCTTCTTTTCTGCTCACGCTATTTAACGTTCTGACGTGAGCAAACTAGTGGGGAAAGCTCGTTGTCCAGCCAGTACCTGCACGTTATGTTACGCTGCATACAGCCATCGCGAGACACAAAGGCAGTAAACATGATCACGCAGCAAGATGTCGGGTTGAACCAGCTAGTTTACGTTCATTTTCAAATTTTGGTTGAAGCGCACCAGAAAACATGGACTAAAAGAAGCAGTCAAGACAGCGCCTGCTTTATTTCTCATAATCGAACTTTTATTAATCAGGAAAGTTTATAAAACAGATACGCGGTTTCTCGCGCACACGTTACAAAGCAGGGTGCGACGAAAATCCTCATGTACGAACGCAGGATTTTACCGGTGTGCCAGGCCTTAAGGAAGCGAATTCTGCGTTATGTTGTTGTGATGATATTGAAATGAAGGTAAAGCTGTTGCAGGGATGATGTCACGAAAAGCTCATTATTCTTCGCTCAAGGCTGACAGCTGAGTTTTGTAGAATAATAATAATAATAATAATAATAATAATAATAATAATAATAATAATAATAATAATAATAATAATAATAATAATAATAATATGTATGCTTTAACGTCCCAAACCTACTCTTCGGTTATGACAGACGCCTTAGTGGACATCTCCGGAAATTTCGACCATCTGGGGTTCTTTCACGTGCACTCGGCAAATCTGAGCACACAAGCCTACAGCATTTTCGCCTCCATCAAAAAATGCAGCCGCCGCAGCTGGAAGATTCAATCCCGCGACCTTTTTTGTAGGGAAGTGAAGACACGAAATTCCCACGACCTTCCTTTCCGAAGTTCTGACATGTGCAGCTTTACTTGTTTTGGTAGGCAAGGCTCGCAGAAACCGGGTCCAGATCCCGGGCACTGCGATGGCATTTTGCTGCGGGTGGAAACCCGATGGCATTTGTGTACATATATCTATGGGTGGTCGAAATCAGTCCGCGCTGCCACACTGCGGCGTTTCTCGTAATCATGTGGCGGGTTTAGCATTGAAAACACCAGAATTTAATTTCAGTGCCCAAGTTTACTAATCTGTGGTGATCAGACGTGAACCGTAGCAATGAGCGGGACATGCCTGACGACCATTATTATTAATTTTGCTTTCCTGAACTGAATCTATGATTGTGATACGCGTGTGTCATTTTAAATGCGTGCTTTTCTGCCATCACTCTAAGCATCAAACAAGACATAAATAAGTTTTAGTTATGTTGCTGCGGGTGGTTGCATTGTGAAAACCATTTCAGAGTCCTATGTGCCTCTTTTTTAATCAAGGTGTTGCTTGCGTACCGCACTATTCGTCAATAGATCAGTCGATATATCAATCAACCAATCATTCAATCAATCAGTCAATCAAATATTCATGCACTCAGTTAACAAAAAGTCAGGACACGATCAATGGCTGCTCTAGAAATGAGCTATTGGTTAGTATTGACCCCGCTAAGAAAGTATTATCAAAAGCTTGACGGTTTTATTGTGTCATAACACACTATATATCAACCGATCGGTTTCAATATATTGTGACAGATTTCTGCATGTACAATGCACTACGGGTCAGAGAGGTTGTGGTAGGATGCGAAAAATGGAGGATATAGGGCACAGTTCGCCAGCTTCTTTACTTTATAGGATCTGCCAGATTCGTGTTAGGCGGGCTTGAGAAACTCCGTGCCATCGTCTCTTGGCTTCGAATAGAAAAGATACCTGTCAGATGCGCCCATTTCAAGTGATTACCTTGTCGGTTGCGCAACAGCGCGAAAGGAAAATACGGGCTTGGCGGTGTCGGTGCCCATTTCGTTCACGGGAAAACCATGCAGCCTGGCGTTTCTCGTTCTGTATATGCGGTTCTGCGGCAGCTTTCCACGTACGCCCCGAGTTTGAAAAGGCGCGCTCCAGGAAGCTTCGTGTCAGGAATCGCATTTCGTAACTGCGACCTTTAGGGAAACGCTGTGAATTCCATTCCTCTCGCTCAGACGAGGCTCAGGACCAGGCGGTGATTGTACCTGGTCCTTGCATTCCGTGACGTTTAGCGTTGGTTCAGCGCTTCCTGGAAACTTTTGTCCTCAAAATAACTTTCAGATTGGCGTTTATGTCTTTCAAATTAAGTGAAAAATTCAGTTAGCAAGGATGAAAGAAAACAGAAACGTGCAGACAACTCTCCTGGTGCACTGGAAATGATCAGTTGTTGATGGGGCACTTCGATACTGCGGTGGTGGTGAGGTCGATGTATTACGAGTAAATCTGCGAAATTGACAGGTCTACAGAAGTAAAGGAAAAAAGGATGGTAATAAGTGTGTCGCAAGAATGCGCAGTGATACCTGTACGCTATACTTGTCGACGTACAATCCGGCCAATGTAGACCTCCGTATAAATTGATGTCATAGCGTACCATAGGCTCAATGACTGAATACACTTCAGCCCTAAAAGACACAGGGACTGAAATAATCCCAGTAAAGCCAGAGAGGGAGGCGATGAAGCAACATACGAGAACGATCATCGACAGGAATCGAAGTTTCCGATGAGTTGTAGAATGGCCATCTACTCCGGAAAACTGCATCGGGTCACGCCATGGAGCCATACAGCACCGCTCGTGAAATACAGGAAACGAAGGCAGTAAACACCATGTCTTCTATTCTGCGAACCGGTCGACAAAGTACGTACATACACGAAAAGTGCGCTGTTAAGACGACCAGAAGACGTGGAAGTTTCAGTCGTTACGTAAGAGCCGCGCCAGCGTTGTGGTTCGTGTACTTTGAAGTTTCTGATCGACATGCGTGAGGTAACACGTCAACACGTTGGGAGGCACATGTGATATTGAGGCTAAGGCTCTACACTCTTAATCAGGTACTCGTCTAACGTACTCTATTAAGCGAGAAAGCTGACCATTTTTTGTCTGTTTTCCTGGATACAGTCAGCCGACGTTTTAGCAGTACATGATTAAGATTATAGACCCCTTGTCGAAAACGAAAAGCGACTGTCGTTGGCGTCGGCGTCAACGCGAGGGATGCAATAGATGGTTATTGTGCGATGACGTCACGACATTACGTCATCAGACGACATCTTTGCTTGGTTTAAAGGTGGACCGATTTCGGAGGTACTTCAAGAACACCCGAGGTTCAGAAAGCTTTCAGAGGCTCCGATGATGGAGGCAGTTTGTCAATCACGTAGGCTTTAGAAAGTTTTCGAATGGATTAATACTTTTGTCTCCTTTTAGCCATAACTACATATTGTAACTATAACAGTGGCATGGGATGCCACTGACATGCAGTAGACGACCTTGACTTTTGTACCAGGTCGCGGCCATGACCTCATACTGACCGCTTCGGAGGGTGTGGTCGTGCGTACGAGTATAGTTATTCCGGTCTATAGTCGGGACGAGGGTACTTCGCAACGTCTATTGCTACACAGATAGCTTCCTTAAGGTACGAGCGCTGTACAACGGCGCACGGTTGTTTTTCTGTGTTGTGGGGTGAGTTCAGAACGTTCGAGGTTCGCGGAGACGGAATGATCATTCGTTGGAGATCAGTGACGAGCCTTTATACCATATACACTTCAGTAGCTATAAGTATAATGTGACAGGAGCAAGCACAAGACAGAGCTGACTGGCGGAACATGGGAAAGGTCTTTGTCCATGCATTGGGCGTAGTCAGGCAGATGAAGATGATGACGATGATAACAACCTAGAAGCCCCCTGGCTACATATCTATTGAAAGGAGAAGTTGACCAACCAACTTGGGTCTGCTTTTCTACCTAAAATCTTTACTGAAAGGAAAACCAGGTAACTTGGCTCGTCATTTACTAGCTGACACTGCACAACTAGACGGATGGTTTGTCAAAAACCTGAACGGAAAACGTGAAGGTTCTCAGCGAGTTCGTGCCACGTCAGTCGGAAATCAAAACGTAGTGCGTTAGTTATCTGGATGAACTGAAAAAAGAATGCTGCAAGTTCTTACGCGGAACGCGCCACGTACCAGGATCCGGTAATGCAGTGCTACGTTAGTGGTCTATTGCCTCTGAAAATAGCAACAACGACGACGACGACGCTCCGTACAATAAGTGCGTAAGCTTTAACTGAGTCTCGCAAAAACAGGTTTAGACAGCTTCACGTGCTAAACAAGATTGGTAGCTCAAACTAACGCTCTTTGTCTTCTTTTACGTCTATGTAACTTAGCTTCGTGAAATGATGTAGGGAGATCTTGCCGAACATGAAAAGTCCGGGGTGTAAGTCGAAGTTATAAAGAACGAACGTATGAAATGAGTTGATGAAGAATTTTAAAATGAGACCAGTTGATCACTCAGCTGGACAGGCTACTTTTTTATGTACTGCAGTCGGTGTTAAAGGTAGGTGCCATTATTTTTTAGAGGTCTTTAAATTCCCCAGAAACTTGGTACTGCATTTGGTCGAAATGCACAGTACATGTTGTTAGTGCGTTTTAAAATATACTTTAATTGTAAATTCAAACTACCATGGATAATAAAACTTTTTATTGTTTCTTATGCTCCCAAAACTTCGGACCCTGAGCGTACGTATATACGTATATGTGAATTTCTTTTTCTCTATTAAGGTTTTTTTTTACAATTCTCTCTACTCTCTTACGCGCATGCAGAATGCATCTCAGCAGTTTATCAATAAGTTACCCGTTTCCCAGTCTGTCCAACATATTATACAACTATTACATTTCCCGACCATCTCCCCACTTTCCCCCCTCTCCCACAAAATCGTATTGAGCCACAGTTCAGTTGACGAGCCACGAGGTCTTGCTCGTCTCGCTAGTGTGTACTGGCTACAGGTATTGAAGTCGCAACAGCAACTTCGTAGTTTCTTCGGCGACCGTGTTTTGAGGATTGCGCGATCGTCCGTGGTTTCTCGTGGCAACTGCTACACCACCGCGGCCGATATTGTACGCCGTCACGAGCCCGAATTGGGCGCGCTAACGCTACGCGTGTGCGTATACTGGCATCGAAGACGAGGTGGGTAGCTATTGTTACCTTCCCTCGTGCGAGGCAACAGACCTGAGGGTGGCGTGGGGCAAAGGAAGGAGAAGAAGTGACGGTGAAGGGTTGTGCCCAGGTCCTTGAGCGATTTGTCCCGCGGGAAGGGGCTATAAAAGGCAGGGGCTCAAAATGGGCAGATGACTAAAGAAACAAGAATGAGAGGAAAGGCCCTCATCTCGCTAATGGGTGGCGCGCGGAGGAAAAGGTCCTTAATATATCTTGGCGGAGAGGCGGGAGAGAAAAACCAGGGGGGGGGGAAGGGTATATATCTGGGACCCGCGAGATTAATAGTCGACGTCCGACCGATTTGCCCCGGCTATCGAGTCTGCGGCGGGCCGTTAACGGCGTTCGAGCACGCATATAACACGGGTGCGAGGGCAGCCAGCCCTTCTACCAGAAAGCGTCCCGCCGCTTGGGGCGCTGGGGGTAACGGCGATGGCCTATGGGGTGTTGGGGATCGAGGTTTCGGTGTCGAGCGGAGTGAAAGAAAGTGCGAGACTTGTCTGGTTTCTTTGAAATCGTGGAGCGTCGAGGAACCTATGGGAAGATGGTGGGCATTGACCAGTAGGACACCAACTTTCATTGAAAGCTATCATGGCGCTTGCAAACACGGACAAGACGGGTACAGCGGGACCAGCGCTTACTTTCTGCCGAAGCGTTCGAGTTGTTATGTCTTTCTAGTCCGTGTCTGCGTTTGCTATAAAACCTTCTGTTGCTCTTAACTAGCCCAAAAAGCAACTCTGTCGAGTGTCATATTTAGTTTTTTTTTTTTTTTACCACAGCGCAGCTTTCACAACTCGCCGATTCCAGCGTCACAGGCAAAAACCCGTGTGCAGAATTGGGGCGCTCGACGGCACGACGATCGGACGCGTATATATTTATGTGCGCCGTTTCTCGATAATTGCCGATTTCTCGATCGCGGGCTTGTGGGTGATCAGCCTTTTACGGCATGGCCGTCTCATCTTTTATCGAAGCGATGTGGCGCTTCACGTCACGCATCAAGTTTCACTGTCTCTTGAATACCAACGCTAGCTGCGTTATGTATGCCTGTGGCAACTGAAGTGTAGTGCTGTTTTAAGCATGACAACGAAAGTCCGACTCTCAGTGCGGATGAAGAGAAAGGTTGTGTGGGAGCGTTGCGCAGTAAGAGAGAAAAGAAATGAAAAGAAAGAAAGAAAGAAAGAAAGAAAGAAAGATAGAAGGAAAGAAAGAAAGGAAGAAGGAAAGAAAGAAGGAAAGAAAGAAAGAAGGAAAGAAGGAAAGAAAGAAGGAAAGAAAGAAAGAAAGAAAGAAAGAAAAAAGAAAGAAAGAAAGAAATAAGAAAGAAAGAAGAAAGAAAGAAAGAAAGAAAGAAGAAAGAAAGAAAGAAAGAAAGAAAGAAAGAAAGGAAGGATGCCCTCCCCACCCAATTTTTTTTCGATAGAGCCAGAGATCCCGAAAATTTCTTGTGAAGTTCGTCTCGCCCATGCGTCTGTCTTTCCACTGTTTGCCACGTTTTCAACATTTATGGAGGGTAAGATCATCTGGACCACGATTGTATTATATTGTGGTTTTGGGACCGTTAAACCCCACATATCAATCAATCAATCGGACCACGATTGTACGCAACGCGGGCTCGCGAAGCGGCGTAAACCTTGTTGAAAAATGCTCGTGACTGGTTTGCCTCATTGATCAGTTGCTGGTGTAAAATTACAGCCGCGCGTGTTCGCGACAACTTTGTCTCCATCCTTCGGTGTCATTTCAATACATCTCTTAATCTCCCAACACTCTGTCAATGACCTCAACGGGCTGCTGCTGCGCAAAACGCTTTTCTAAAGTCCTGCTCCATCCCATAGCCTTATACGAAAGACCTCTGCACATAGCGGTAAGGATCCCCTCTGTTTCTCTGTAATCCCCATAATCCCAACATTGATGCACTGGGCATTAAGCCTGATTAATTCTAAAGTCAATTTCTTTATGTCGTTCGCACTCCTGTTTTCTTTTACAGGTCCCGGGTTTATAGGTTTGTTATTTATTTATCAAACTGATAATAATTGATTCTATCTATTCTTCTTGCAATTGCCGTCTCTATTTCTTGTCTTATCTAGACTGCGGTCAATCTATCGGCTGCATTTCATCTATTCTTATGCCGATACGTAATCTCTCTCCTTAAATCCCAACTTCAATTAGCGAAGATTTCGTAACTCTTAGTCACGTTACCGAGATTCGTGTGCTCCCATCTAGGCGGGCGACGTGCCGAATGCGAGTGCGAAATAGTATTTACATAGTTATCGGGACAATTTTCGCTACACTTCTTCCCGTGAAGCAGCTTGGCTAAGAGAGTTGCTCCACGCCTGCAGCGTTGGCTACGGATGGCGATGGCTAACTTTTCCAGGCATTAGACGCACTCAAGTGTTCCGCTATGTGGACGAGGAAGCGCCTTTCGTCGTTGCTGAATAGGTAGACAGTATTGTGCACGTAATTCGAAGCTCGTGACAGAAAAAAAAAATGATTACTTTTTCGGCCAACGCAGATAGAAAAGAAATATCCAGACACAAGAAACGCTGAAAATTGGGGGATGATTGAGCTTCGCCATTAAGGGAACGCGATGACAATAATCTCTGCCTATAGTGCGTACTTTAAACACTTACCCCCGTATTGTAAAACGCCCTTTAAACGCTCCACCTTCACTTGAGAAATTTGATGGGAGCGCCATCTCTAGGAAGGGCAAGTCACCGCATATCAGAGATTATTTGCTGCTATTCTTGAATAGCGTAGCGTCATTTTCAGCAGAGCAGCGGCGCAGTGCGCAACTCTGTCAAGTGAAGGGTGGAAGTCGAGGAGCGTTTGTGAATACAGTGTATGAAATCTTGTAGAACTTGCTGTGCGCCTTCTATGTGGCCTTAAGGGTGCAGTAGCGCGTGTGCCTATTGTAGTGGGTGTTTTTAAACTATGAAGTCTTGACGCCCGATGACAATGTACGCTTGTACCCCGTATTATTACTGCAATATTTCGTGTTCTATGGTGACGCGTGTATACAGGACACGTGTGTTTGTATTGCATGAACGTTACTTTCCCTTCACTTCCAACCGGAGGGAATGTGTTCGCTAGCAGAGGCGTGGCTATGGGCTGGAACACGTGCTTAGTACGAAAACGACCGATCCTGACTCAGACCCAGAATTTTTATTACCTATTTTATTTGTATCTTTCTGGGTTTTCCAGTTACGCAAATATGATGATTTTCTTCTCACTACCAATGACATCGACGCAGGAATTTCGGTGAAACGAGCTTTTTAACGCTGTCGCGTTAGTAAGCGTGTATGCGCGCAGTGTCGTAAAATAATGTAGACAGTTTTTGTGTCGGCTTTCGTTACTGTCGCGGCACGGCTTTGCAGTTGCAAGTCACCATTCGTGGTATCTTGACTTCTATCTTGAAACCGTGTTAGCTTGCCCAGTCTGTTTTACATGTATACGTACTCACTAGTTCCTCTCTGTTATGCTAGGTTTATTTCTTTCATCCACTCTTCTTCATCTTAATTTAAGTTGTGGTCACTTTGTCACAGTTGAAAACAACTAAGGCCCCCTATGCTTTCGTTAACCCGCTCACCTAGCAGACAGAAAGTTAGGTGGGTAATGGAGATTAGGAAGTTTGCGGGTATGAAGTGGCAGCAGCAAGCACAGGACCGAGTTGAGTGGCGGATCATGAGAGAGGCCTTTGTCCTGCAGTGGACGTAGTCAGACTGACGACGACGATGATGATGATGATAATGATGAGAATGATGATGAATTCCTTAGCTCGTCTGTTGTATTCGGCTGTGAGTGCACGTGTTGGGACTCGTGAGCTTCTACAGCCCTGCACATAGTATTACTGCAACCGATAATATCCTCGGGGACTTGGGTTGAACATCGCCGTCAAGACGGTGTCGAGTTGTCCGACCCTGTACGCGCTTAATTCTCGTCACGCTTCGTCCACGGGTCCCCCGCCTGAGATGGAGAAACGCGCGTACGTGGCGTGGCACTCGAGAGCGCGCGTCGTTAGCGCGAGTGACGCGTTCGACTGCGCCCCTCCCGACCGAGTATTGCGGGGAAACCCTGCTCCAGGAAACGAGGCTCGAATGCTAAATGAAAACGCTGCGACTGCTGTTGAGTGACGGGTTTTGTATGTTTTTTTGCACGCACGCGGGGAGCCCAGCTGTGCCGGGCCCCTCCTCATCTATCGGACTAATTGCCGATAAGTGTCGTCGGCAATGGGGCGAAACTCTGGGCAGATTCTGGGCGCTTCGTTGCGTGGTTCTCCGAGCCTGTACACGTGTCGTGCTTGATTTTATGGCCCACGGGGAAGGAAGGACGGCTGTTCGTAAGAAACAGGTACGGTGCTGAATACGGGTTACCAGTCTGATGCCCAAATGGCGCTTTCATTAGCTGATTACGGTGGTACGCCGTGATCACATCGTCGCTGCGGGATTTCTGACTGCCTGTTTCTGGGTAGCGGTTGGTTCCGGAAATATTCCGGTTCAATGAAGATGGGGGTGTTGCACTAGTCCCACGCTATATTGAAGGTTGAAGCTGAGGTCACGCACACAGATTTCTTGGCACTGTCTTGACTTCCCCGATAAGCGTGCTACAACAAACTATAGCGTTCGTCAGGACAAAAAAAAAAAGACAGTCGGGAGCATTGCCTAAATTCTGGCATTTTCTGCTATTCTACGTATGCATGCTTTTTTTTGTCTTTAGTCATCTTCTGACGCGCGTCACAAGCTTTCGGCCCATTATGTTTGTACGTGCACACAAGTGCATGATTTTGGCAAGCGGGCTTCACCACTATAAGCATAGGGCTGCGGCAAAACCTTCTTGACAGGCGTTTGTTCATATATTATCGGGCTTGCACGTTGTTGCTGAAGTTTGCTTCCGTGGTTGCCTGTTTCGTTGCTTGTTAGCTCGCTTGTTTAATTATTTGTCTGTTTTATAGAAAGAGGGAGGTACGAGAGATTGAATGAAGAACACTGCAACACTGATGATGATTGCGCTATGACTTCGTCAGGAAACAATATCACATCCGCAGGGATCTGTATTCTGCCCGAGCTCCAGCGATTCTTCTACCAAACATTGAGAGTCCTTCTAAGGCGCTAAGGAACTTCTGTGGCGCTGTAGAGTGGGCATGCGCGGAATTCCTACCTCCATATTCGTACATAATGTCAGACGTCGGCGTGTGGTGCTCAAGGCGCGTGCCTCGTTCTAAATGTAGTCAGCAATCGCAGACTCCATTATAGTGTAGCTTTGATTGATATCTGGGGTTTAACGTCCCTTAATCAGCAAACTATTATTATAGACGCCGTAGTGGAAAGCTCAAGAAATTTGGACCACCTTGGAAACGTGCACCCAAATTTGAGCACATAGGCCTGCAGCATTTTCGCCCCCATCGAAAATGCAGTCGCCGCAGCTGGGATTTGATCCCACGACCTGCGGGTGAGCAGTCAAGTACCTTACCACTAGACCACCTCGGCGGGGCGATGTAACGGGGATTTAGTGCGGGGTTTTCGGCTCTGTCGTCTAAATATATATATATATATATATATATATATATATATATATATATATATATATATATATATATATATATATATATATATATATATATATATATAAGGGAAAGAAGTGTATACCTAAGGGCTCGTTTTTCCGTGTTTTAACACAATATTAATGAGATATAACAGACAGTAATGCCAAGGAATGTACAGGGGAAGTTATTAAAACCAATGGAATGTAAATAAGAAGAAAGAAAAGTGGATGAAAAAATTACCAACTGTGAGCAGGAATCGAACCTACGACCTTCGAATTCGAAGGTCGTAGGTTCGATTCCTGCTCACAGTTGGTAATTTTTTCATCCACTTTTCTTTCTTCTTATTTACATTCCATTGGTTTTAATAACTTCCCCTGTACATTCCTTGGCATTACTGTCTGTTATATCTCATATATATATATATATATATATATATATATATATATATATATATATATATATATATATATATATATATAATGCGCATTACTACACTTGACATTGGAGTTCGTATGATGACACTTCTGCGGTGTTTTTCAGCTTGCTACTACCGCCAGTACTATGTGTTCACTTTCAATTTGTTTTGTCATGTTTCTGCTTTGCGTTAATGATTACACGTCGAAAGGGAGAGAGAGAAAGACAAAACAAGAGTAAACTTTCATAGTTCTTGCTCGCAAGATTGGCCCTATAGCTTGCTGCTCGAGAATACACGACGAACGACGAAAGCTTGGTCTTTAGCCGACGACGGCCCCTCCGAATAAAGTAGCGCGAAGAAAACAAGCCGGGTTAAATCGAAGGCGTGTACCGGGACAAGTGAACGCTAAACAGTGAAACGGAAGGCGAAGAACAACCGAGTCAGAGACCGCCCGTTTCCATAACAACAGAAGCCGCGTATTTCGTGGCGACGCCAGCCAACCGTCGAGCCAGCCGTCAGTCAGCCGTCGTCTCCCGCGCCAAAGCTCCGAGAGCCCCGAAAACAAAAATAGTGATAAAAACGAGAAAGAACAGACGTTGACTGGCAGAGGAGAATTTGGAAGTCAAGGTTAGAGGATCAGCGAACCGCGACCGGCAACGGCGGTCAACGAAGGCTTCCCGCAATCGCCGCCGATGCGAGAGGAGCTGCTAATCAGGCCAGTGATCGACTATATGCCTGAAGGTCGTGGCCTCCCTTTTCTTTGGTACGATATACACATTCGCCGTACAATACAACCCGGGTCGTGCGTGCGGATATGCTCTTTGTGGGTGAGACTTGCGCGGCATGCGCTGTCAGTAGCGCAACGTGCTGTCTCTTTCATGTGAGACGGCCCTAGCGTGGGTGGAGAAGCGTAGACGCAAGCAAAACGGTGGGTGGGGAAACAAGGGTTGCGCTTAATGCACCACTGGTGGCCGCCGACGGTAGAGGTTCCCTATCGTGGCGACCGTAATAGTGCCACCTTTTTCTTGTTGTTGTTATTGCCGTGACGCTCGTGAATGTAGATGAAGGTGCCGCGCTGAAGTGTCAAGGGAGCTTTTAGCATAAACAGGTGCATTATGTGGTGGTGGACTGAAGTTCCTGAACAGCTTTGTTGTTCGTTCGCGTCTTTTTTTACATTGACGTTCTTTGTTTTTGAGGCGCCCATAAGCTTCTGCCATCAAGTTTGTGTGTGTGTGTGTGTGTGTGTGTGTGTGTGTCTGTGTGTGTGTGTGTGTGTGTAAATTAAACTACGCTAATAGAACAGTGATTACCATATTGAATTGCGTGGGCTTCTGCTACAAAGAAGCCTCCTTCCACACCGTCCAACTCTGTTAGTGAAAATAGTGTGAGTATTGAAGATAAACTGTAGCACCTTGTCATAGTACACCAGGCGCTTGATAATAACTGTGATGTACCCACTGATAACTCTTACTGCTGACACGCTCATCACCAGGTCGGAAAGACCCTGATGTGTGGTAGCCGTTAAGAGCGTCTCATTCAAAGATTAAAGTCTCCCCGAACTCTTTATTCTAATTAGAATTCGTCTATCACTCCTTCAGCTGACAACAGTGTGTTCTGTTGTGGTCGTTTCATAAATTGTTCACGCCATGTGTGTCCTTGACCTCGAGCACAAAAGAACTGTGCGAGGTCTTTTGACAACACACTCGTGTGTGCACCCGCGTGGCCGTTGTTTCGCAATAAAAAAACAGCCCCAGTTCTTTTTTCAAGAACTATTTGTCCTCCATCCTTCAGCACGTTTTCCTCAGCATTGTTCCGTTGCGCCTTTTCGCTGCGCCCCCAAATGTGATGGGCGTCGACCACTATATATGACGTTGCTCAGGTGGACTGGAAGGTGCGTGGACTGTTTCCCTGTCCTATCCTCCACAGCTTTTGCCGGGCTGCCTATGCCATAGAAGTTCCTCGCTGTACTAAGTACATGAATACTCGCTGTACTAAGTACAGCTGCGAGAGTTTAGCTGTTTGCCGCAGCAGTGATGGATGATGCCTTAATTCGTGCAACTTCGTTTCTTCACACACTTGCTAACACTATATTTTGTCTCGATTTCTAGGAACTTTTTTCAAAAAAATTGAATTCAGTGAGGCAGTTTGTGTCCGCTCACGTACGCGAGCGTGGCAAAACGTTGCATATCTGAACGCGATGTTTTGTTGATAACCGTCATCTCACAGAATCCATGAAGCCGACGAAAACAAACAAACAAAAAAAGAAAGGTGGGACGAACCGTTAGCCGCAGTCTATCATATCGTCGTCGCTGACAATGAGCTTGCTCCGTCCTCAAGTTTTCGTGCTCGCAAGCACCACATAACTGCTCGCAGTACGGTCACTTGAGTTATGAACTCCACGTGCACAAACTCTACACGTTCGCTTTTTTCCCTTCTCTCTCTCTTCCTGATATGACAGCTGTGACTCTCTGGGAGCGAAGGCAGCGGTTCATCACTACTTGGCTGTGCGGACGTGACTTCCAAAGCAGTTGCTTCTTTCTCTCACACTCCGCTTCTCAACTCGCCAACCTTCACCCACCTCCCCCGCCCCCTCCTTTTCTTTCTTCTTGTTTTTCTTTTGCTGGGCACTCGGGCACGCTTGTTGGAAGAGCGAAGACACTTCTCGGTTGACAACGAAGTGATCCGTTCGTTAGAAGACAAACGGTCCTAAGTGTTGGACTTGGGTGACACGTGGTGTTGAACGATGCTTATTAAAATAGTACCGGAGGTGGCTAAGAACAGAACGTGGAAGCGTGCGCCTACCGCGTGGCCTTCTTATCTTTTTCTTGCGCGCTCTTGGGGCATGCTTACACCTAATTTTTTGGTTGTTATTCATGTTTAATTTGATTTTTTTGTTTCTAATTTTAAAGGGGGTCTCTTGTTTCAGTTACTGTGGAAGTTCTTGAGAACCCTTTACTGTGCTGATGTCAGTTATCTACATATCGATGCTTCTAAACCGTGTGACAAACTTTGTCCTGTCTCTGAATTATTTATATGATGTAATGGGATCTTATCGCCAGAAATACAATTACATCGGGTACTTCGGGCCTTTTGAACGTCTAGGTGTGGCGAACAACACAAAGTTTGCAAAATAACATATGAAACATCGCTCTGCGCTTGTCATTGTGAAAGGACGGTGCTGTGGCAAAAGTGGTCTTCACTTATGTGAACCTCTATATGCCTGATAACGCTTGCCTGATGAGGCTCTTAGATACACCGTGTGTTTGACGCATTACAGGGCCAATTACTTGCCCCATCTTTTTCGAAGGCCGCGTGTCAAGCTCGCCGCCGAGTCCCGCTGGACTGCTCTTTCGTTCACAAAGCCATGCGTGTTATCGCGTCTTTTTTTTTTCGAGCACTGTAGCAAGCCCAAACGCCTCGGTACGGCGGGATTCGCGTGTGCGTCCACGTGGGAGAACAACGCCGCGCAGTCGATAGCGTAAACTGAGTTCGATCGACTTTCCAGCCGGTGCTCCGGGCTCAGCTGGCGTGTATAACGGAGCTCTTATGCAATTATGTGCGAGTCCGCTTTGCTGGATCAGTGGCTAGAGTGCCCGGCTGCTGACCTAAAGGTCGCGGTTTTGATCTCGGTCGCTGCGGTCGCATTTCGATGAAGTCGAAGTGGTAGAGGCTTATGTATGCTGTGCGATCTCAGCACACGTTAAAGAACGCCAAATGGTCGAAATTTCCGGAGGCCTACACTAAGGCGTCTCTCATAATCATATCGTGCTTTTGGGACGTAAGACCCTACAACAACATCAACAACAACAACAACAACAACAACAACAACAATTATTATTATTATTATTATTATTATTATTATTATTATTATTATTATTAATGTTGAGCGACAAAGGACTGAGCAATAATGCATCATCCTCATCACTATCCAGCAGAGCAACATCAAAGCGCATGGTTACGTTGGTGCGTGTGTACTCTATAGGAACACGCAGTGGAATGCTTCCATATATACTTGTATAAAACGGAGTAATTTGATGCGTGGTAGGCACCTCGCAACTGTACTGGCAGTAGGTCCCTTTGAGAGTGTTACAGGGGGCTGTATAAAGGCCGTTCTACCAGATTACGATGCAACCATTCTGCGTGTTTCGCCCCGGCGTTCCTTTCTTAGTGCTTCTTTTTTTTTTACTATTGATGAGTGCTGTTGATATCGAGCCTATTAATGTGAAGTTTGACGAAAGGAAAGGTCTCTGTGATGCAATGGTGGTTGTATTTATAGCCACCGTCGACTACCTTGCGCTCACACATGTCGCAATGCATCCCGACCACCATGTGGGACGATTGTGTATAGTCTTCATTGAAGGTCACAGTACCTCGCACTCCTTCATACACTCTCTCAAGTAGCCTGTCGATGGCGTGCTCCCAATGGACGCCGCTCGAGGAAAATACTCTCGTGTATGAGAAGCACCAGCGTTTTGTTGGTAGTTGTCTATCGCAGTGTAAAGAACATTAAGGTCCATAATGATCTCTTGTTCGGTCTAGAGGAAGCGTTAATAATAGAAGTAGCTCCAAAAAGACGACCACGAGAAAGGACACGTTGGCAAGGCGGCCATTCCCTGTCCAGTCTGTGTCCTCTCCATGATGGTGTATTGGCCTGAAATCAGGCGCGAACACTAGTTTATTTTTTTTATTTTACTTTTCATTACTTGGGGGGCATTCACAGTCCCTGAGTTAGTTCAGGAGAACAGAGATGACGGACTTACGCGTTTTGTTTTGTCTATGTTTGTGGTACGGGTGGGATATAATGCGGGCAGGTTAAATTCTGCGGAGATGCCCCCCCCTTCCGTGTACCCTCCCCATACGCCGCCCCTGCATTATTTATAAAACAAGAATACTTATCAGGCAACAGTCTTGGCCAGCAGTACTGAGTCCACGTTCTATAGTTTAGCTGATGAGTAAGCATCTGGTTTAGCTGAAATATTGTTTTCGGTATTGGTATTTTTCTCCCCCCCCATTTTTCACTGATCAAATGAAGGTGTGAAGGAAAAGTAAAAAAAAGCGGATACAATGACTAAATTAATAATAATTTCCTGGCCGATCTCCCATATGTGGGTATGAGTCGTGTTTCAGACATCATCATCATCAATCATCATTCATCATCATCATCAAGACCGTAATGGAAGCAGATGTGCTTGGTTATACGTCATTTGGTAGCTCGCGTGTGTGAATGGTCGTAGATTCATTGCTGAATACACGGAGGTAACGCAGTACACAACCAGGCGCGAATCTGCATTGATTTGGCGCAGATTTATGAGACGCCCGACTAGACGAACGGTTGCATGCACAAGCGCTAACTTTCTACAAGCGTGAATCATCGAGCGTGTGCATCGAAAAACAAAAGAGGATTGAAGAATACGGATCTGTTACACGCACGGAAAATTTGGGGTACTGTTCTAATTAAAAATTAACTTAATTATATGCGCCATATTCCCAGGCAATCTGTAATGTTTCTATTATATGAGCTCCATTATTCTAAAACTGCCCATGATTTATAATACTACTCGGTTCTTGGCCACCTTCCCACATTGGGTATGCGCCACGGGCAATAAATGGACAAGAACACTGATAAACGATATCTTTAGTCGAATACAATTGCCTTGCTTCTCCAAAAGCGGTACTGCCATTTCGTTCGGCACTTCGTGGCTTTTAGTGCGATCGACCTACCTTACGTATGTACACTCCCAATACCTACTTGTTCGCGAAGCGAACGCCTTCGTTCGTGGCACGCTGCATTACGCTCGACAACTGCACACTTATAGCTATAGCGTTGTGTGCGTGCGTACGTGCGACTGCCTCTGCACTATAGCTAGCTTGCCCTACATAACGCGCGCGTTCGTTTGCGCACAGCCATTCGTACGTAGGCCGTCTCGCATTTGACGAATTTGTTACCCAGCTGTTTCTCTCCCTTTTCTCTCCCTTTTTCTCCCTCGTTCTGTTCCGCACGTTTCTGTGCTAGTCAGCAGAACCTTCTCTCGTCGCATTCTCTATCTCTCTTCTAGACGGTTCCTTCAGGCAGTCACTGCGCTGCGCCCATTTGGTCCCGTGTTTCTCTTTTCTTTTTTTTCTTTTTTTTGTTGTGTGCTCTTAGTTGAACTCCGCGTTCGCGATCCCAGTGCTCCAGACGCGCAACTGTGACGTGTGACTAATGTGGTTTACGGTGAATCCGGGTCTCGAAACCTGTGTTGGCAGCGCTTCGTTACGGCGTTTTCGTTACCTTGCCTGCCGGCTGCCTGCCGGTTTCTAAGTGCTTCTGTGTCGTCTGGTCGCAGGTCTCTCTCTCTCTCTCTCTTGCTCTCTTTTGCGTCGCTAAGCTGCTCCGTCCGAGTGACTCGCCCTCGGTTGCCAGCTGGGAACGTCGTCCCGTTTGGCGCTGCTATGAATACTGGCGGGGCAAGCCCGACGCCGCCAGCCTATGTGTGAGCAGTTAATGTTCCTGCTTTCTCTTCCACGATACCCGGGAAAGGATTGCGTAAGCGACTTCCTTGCGTGATTAATCCGGCGCGTGTTGGTTGCAGGTACCGGAAAAGGATAATCCGCAAAACGGGCGTTGTGTTAAGCGTTCTCCCGTACACGCGAAATATTCGCTAATGAAATTGCTTTACATTTCTTTTTTCTTCTGGAAGTGTGATACTATACGAGTCGATAATATCAGGAGTACGTAACAAAAGTACTTAATCTTCTGGACGTTTGGAATGTCCCATTCCGAACATCTGGAACATTGCATAGTAATGGAAGTTTTACACGAATATATATGGTTGCACATTAACATTCAACTCATCAGCACTCCCACGTGCCATCACATTATGAATAACCTGCCAGACAACATAGTTTTGTTGTCCGACCCTGACACGTTTCTCCGCTAACTCATTGCACATTTCCACTGAAGTCGTTCATTGCCGATTAAAGAAAAACACAATTTCTAATTGTGTATTCACACAATGTCTATTTATATATATTTGCACAACTTATTTGTATTGATTGATTGATAAGTGGGGTTTAACGTCCCAAAACCACCATATGATTATGAGAGACGCCGTAGTGGAGGGCTCCGGAATTTCGACCACCTGGGGTTCTTTAACGTGAACCCAAATCTGAGCACACGGGCCTACAACACTTCCGCCTCCATCGGAAATGCAGCCGCCGCAGCTGGGTTTCGAACGCGCGACGTGCGGGTCAGCAGCCGAGTACCTAAGCCACTAGACCACCACGGCGGGGCACTGATTTGTATGTATATACTGTACCAGTTATACAGTATATATATAATATATAATATATATATATATATATATATCTATAGATATATTATATCTATATATTATATATATAATTTATTATTTATTTAGTATGCACTATGTAGGTATTACGTATGAAGTGTTACATATTTTCTGTGTTATTTCCTTGTGTTTAATAGTTTTTACGATTTTTTGCTCGTTGATGGTATTTTAGAACGCCCCTTACACAAATCGCAACAGTCTTGAAAGAAAGTTCAAATAAATAAAATATATAAATAATCCACAAATTCACGCCTTCGCTATTTGCGGTGTCGGGAAATACCGTAAACGCAATCAGGACTGCGGTCATATACCGCATTAACGCTATGATAATCGTCACTAATATTTTTTTAGAGAGTTGTTGTATATATCAGTGGGAACATTGACGCACGTCAAAAAGCTCATGCCGACGAGTGTACATGAAACGCGGCCCCTGACAGGGAGTCGATCCCGTGCGTATTTGCAAGCGTCGTTTCCCTGCAATTTATGAGCTCTAGATCGTGTGATTGTCTGGGATCAGCTGTTTCTGATACGGCAATGGATTTTTTTTTCGGGGTCACTTGTCCATTCGCATTCCTACATCTTATAGGCTCTTTCGAGGTTTAAAAACACAGCTCTTGATGAATTTCGGTTTTGTGCACCACTGATTTTCTACAGTTTCCTTCCCTTTTTCGGCAAAATATATTCAAATAAATGTTCTTTTGGGCTACATAAAAATTACAAAGCATTCCCTTGTACGTATGCATGGTTTTGTTATGTAAAAAATGAAAGGGAGAGCTTTCTTACGCTTGAAAATAACTTGAAAACGTGCTTTCACTTTCGACGTTAGGAGCTGGTAAATGAGGAGACCGCAATTTTTTTTTTTTGTGGTACAACGCTTGTGAGCTTAAAACCGTCTATGGTTTGCCCGGATACTAACGCGTCACTGTTGTTGTTGACTGTTGCAGCCGAAGTGTTGCGCTACTGGGCACGCGAATCAAGGTCCGATCCCCGACGTGATTGAAAGGGAAGAAAAAGGAAGCACCATTACGCAATGAGAAAGAAAGAAAGAAAGACAAGAAAAGTATTTCGTGAGGCACGTTACCCCCATTTGTCCGGTAGGGAAATGGTTCCCCAAATCTTCTCTCTTACATAACACGCTGGTAGGTGAATGCTCCTTGCTCCTCTATAGCGACTTGAAATCCAGAGTCTGCAGAGGTAAACGGATTCTACGAGTCTTACTTGGTGGTGTATCGGTGCATTTTATTTTGATGCGTTGGCTATATATATAGTGTCCAAACTCCGTCAGAGGCATGCCCTCATCCAGCGATAAGTATTTCGTCGCGTCGAGATTAGGGTGCGTATCTGAAGCACCAACATTCTTTTTTTGTCTTTTCTCTTTCCACGTACTTCTGGCTCGCACGTTTTGTCTTGTTATTATGATTGCAGGTCGCTGTAACTAATATTTTATTTAGGGCTCGATCAGTTGAATTGAGGTCAGAAAGCCGTTGCTGGGATCACGTTATCGCGATCACGTTGTACAGTGATTGCGACAGTATTGTAGGAGTAGTCGTAAATAACCTCCGTCTATATACCCTCATTGCCCTTGCCTTTCATCTTGAGTAGCGTCATATTGTACGCTTTCCTCGTCCTCTCTTTCTCTGAAGGTCAGCTACCGTTGCAATAATGTCAGTTAGGACTTACCCTAAAGTAGCCTAGTGTTTGCTATTGGTATATCCCAATCAAGGCTTGTGTTGGCTCATTGACGGTAGATTTCGGCCGCCGCTCGGTAATGTCGGCTATAACGACCGCGTTGTCTACACTCAATCTGAATTCTGTGGCTATGTTGGCTACCGTTTTTCTTTTTATATGCACAGCACAGTTTAGAAGCCGACTGCGAGCGCCTTGAGTGCTTTCGGCGGCTTTTTCTGGAGCACCACTGAAATGCTTCTCCATAAGCCCTTACAAAGCAAGCATGACGACCGTTCGTTGCCACGCATTCAGCGCATCGCACGGGTTGTGTCGCAATGCTTGTTGCCACGTGCCGTCCGTGCAACGCTTGACGGCTTTTGTGTCGCGTGGTGATGCACGCGTTCAGTGTTTGATCTGTTGCAATCGCAAAGAGTGAGTGTAAGATCGCGTGGACGTTCTCCATCGCGTTTTGCTGGGCCATGTTCGTAATCGAACTCGCTATTTGAACAGTGGTCGTCAAGCTTATCAGTTTCTGCGTTATGTTTTTTGTTTTCGTATCTTTGTCGAGTAAGCGCGAAGATTCCATAGGGAGTGGTGCTATGCCACAATTTTCAATCCATCTTTTTTGTTCTCTGCGCGTGTTCGCTAACCGTGAAACGTTTATCTCTACGTATTTTCATTCACTCCCATTGAATTGGTGGCCCTTAAAGCGCAGAAAAGAAGCCTTCTGTTGGCAATGTGCCCCCCCAAAAAAATTGATAGCTGTGCACAGCTTACCCGCTAAACAGGCTGCCACTTTAGCCCACGTTGATCTTTCAATACCCGTGTATCTCAGAGTGGAATACTTTGTATGGAAATATAAACACTTCACCGACCTTTCAGGGTGTATTGATCAAGTCTGCAGCGCAGGCTATACTGTCCAAGGCTTGATACCTATCCAGCCTATTGACACGCAAAGCTCTGCCAAGAAGCGGCGGTCGCTTTGCCACTGACGTGTTACCTAAGCGATGCTTCTAGTTTGGTTTAGTTTTATGGATAAATGTTTAGCAGGGTATGTAAGCGTGGACTTCTGGTTTCTATAGTGTGCTCTCTTTCACCCCGTCTTTCTGCGTTCTATTCTCCGCTAGCGACCTCGAAATCCCGCCTGATATCAAGTGTAATATAGTGGATATCCCAGACGCTATCATATTAGCATCTCTTTCTTACTCCTCTTTTTTTTGTATCTCTTTCCTTTCTATTATTCTCCCTTTCCACCACCCCAAGTGTAGCGTAGCCAACCGAGCTCAGCTTGGTTAACCTCCCTGTCTTTCCTCTCTATTTATCTCTCTCTCTCTCTCTTTACACGGTTGCGCTAATACTCTTTAGAAATGCAGCACGTTTTCTTATAGAACCATGTTGGTCCTTGCTTTTGCGACTTTTTTTTTCCGGGGCTATCATATCTCTATTTTGACGCGGACTTCATTCGTACACTCATGTGAGTGTTTGCACATGCGTAAAAGTTTGAAAAGCTACCTCTTATAGGTTGCAGTGTAGGCACGTGCATCCGTCAAAGCCATTTTTCTAAGTCTTCGTTTATCGGTAGGAGTTTTTTTTTTTCTGAATAACACCTTGCTAGGTAGCTTGTGGAGAACATTTGCTTTGTTCTCTATACGTGGCACTCGACTTTCGTGTTTTATGTAGAACAGTGAGTTTCAAATTTTCGTTCTTGTGTAGTACAGCGTATACCAGAAGCCTACAAGTCAAACATTGCAGCCTGTCTGAACTGATTATCAAGGCGCAGAAGCACATGAGAATTAGTGGAGAGTGGAGTGATAACTTTTTGGCTCAATATTCGCAAATGCTCCTCTCCCTCTCTCTCTCACGCACACACACGTTCACGCACACACACACACATATACATACATACATACATACATACATACATACATACATACATACATACATACATACATACATACATACATACATACATACATACATACATACATACATACATACATACATACATACATACATCTCGCTTTTTTTTTTTTCTGAGTGTGTTTCTTACTTGTACCATGCCGACGAATGCAGAACTGTCAAAACAAGTTGAGGCGTTGGAAGACAGGCTTAACAATATAGCTAAAGGTACAAGTGAGCTCATCTTTGGTAAGATCCTGCTGAGGATGAAGGAATCTGGGATCGACGTTGTTGAACTTAAGAGAGAAGTTGACTCGCTGAGTTCCAGTGTTGAGCATTTGAATGGACTTCTTGAGGATATGCGGTGCAAAAATTCTGCGTTGTCCGATGAAAATACGCAACTCCGATCCCAGAACCAATCATTGACCCGCAGGGTCGAGGAGCTTGAACAGTACTCTCGTCTCAGCAATGTCGAGATCAAGGGCATTCCATGTACCCAAGGAGAAGACTGTGTTGAAATCCTGAAAACAGTGGGGGACAAAATTGGTTGTCCCATTTTGCCCAATGATCTCGATATTGTTCATCGCGTGCCTACCCGATCTATTGACAAGAAAAACATCATTGCTCGATTTTGTTCTAGAACCAAGAAGGCCGATTTTGTTAGCAAAGCGCGTAAAGCCAGGCTCTGTCTTAGTGATATAGGGTTGTCTAGTCAGTCCAAATCTCCCGTATTTGTAAATGAGCATCTCACAGCCTGTAACAAGACTCTCTTCTCCAAAGCTCTTTCATTGAAAAAAGAAAAAAAATGGTTGTTCCTGTGGACTGACAACTGCCAAATTAAGGCCAGGAAAACAACTACTAGTAAAGTTCTACGCATTCGGGACGAATCTGACCTAAACAAAATAGTATAAAGCTGTTTGTTCATACTATGGATAGTACAATCATGGCTTCCGTACTAAAACCAGATCAATTGCACTCTTTTCTGAATGGTTTTCATTCCATTATTCACTTTAATGCAAGAAGTCTTCATAAACGGTTTGACATCATTGACGGTTTCCTTACTTCGCTTTCTTGTTCATTTTCAATGATTGCCATCACTGAAACTTGGTTGTCTGACGATGACAAAAATCTATATTGCTTTCATAACTTTAATTCTGAATACTGCAACAGAATAACCAGTAATTACGGTGGTGCTGCCATATTTGTTTCTTCTGGAATAGCTTATCGAAGAAGACATGACCTATTCTTAACCGTTGATAATTGTGAGTCTGTTTGGGTTGAAATAGATAACTGCTTTTTGACTGGTGACAATAAGAACCTCATATTTGGTTGTGTTTACCGTTCTCCTTCATCACCAATTAGTGATTTCTGTACTAATCTCGACCATATTTTGCATAAAATTTCAATAGAAAATAAAAATGTTGTCATAATGGGTGATTTCAACATTAACTTACTAGATGAAGGATCACCCATCTGTATCAACTATACTAGTCTGCTTCATGGTTACGGATATGATTGCCTGATTGACGCTCCCACGCGAGAAGATTTTTCAGGCTCATGTACGCTCATCGATCATGCTCTCTCTAACTTACTAGACCCACCAGAGGCAAAAGTTTTACACATTGACATCAGTGATCATTACCCCATCATCCTACGCTTCAATACTAATGCTCGACCGCATTCCTTTTCTCACACAAGATATGTGCTGGACAAAGAAAGTTTTAAAACAGCTGTTGCTAGCACTAACTGGACTGAAATTAAGTCAATAAACAACCCACAGAAAGCTTTTTCTAAATTTCTTTCACTGATTTCAACGCATTTAATGAAATTCACTTTCAAAACAAAATGTAAAAAAATCATCGCTTTCTCTCACAATCCATGGCTTTCGCAACAGCTATTAACAGAAATGCGCAAACGAGATAACTTGTATAGAAAAACTAAAAAACAACCTTTTAACAAGAACTTAAGTGCCCGATATAAAATCTTCTGCAATGCTCTTAACTACAAACTTAAAACTGCCAAAAGACTTTATTTTGAAGAAAGAATCCAACATGCTTCTAGCACTAAAAAGAAATGGGAGATTGTGAACTCTTTTTTAAACAGGAACTCGAGACAAGACGAGGTACGTCGAATTATAATTGATGGAGTAGAATATGATTCCCCTTCAGAAGTAGCTGAGGCTTTTAGCAACTTCTTCTTCCCTGATAATACCATTCTCCTACAGAAAGCATTAATACTTCTCGCTTACCCCACTCATTCTTTTTATTTCCTACAATACCGGATGAAATAACTGATGTTATTCGTAATATAAAAATGACTAGTGCTGGCATAGATGAGATCCATCCTGCTAACATAAAATCTATTGTGCATATAATATCAGACATTCTTTCATTTATTGTTAATTTGATGTTCAAGAATGGTGTATTCCCTTATGAATTGAAGCGTGGCAAAGTTATCCCTGTTTTTAAAAGGGGGATAAATCATTACTAAACAACTACCGTCCTATTTGTATTTTACCATTCCTTGGAAAAGTGGTTGAGAAACTCATTGAGACACGACTAACTAATATCTTTCCAAGTTTAACATTATCTCTTCCTCTCAGTTTGGTTTTCGCCATGGCTACTCAACAGAGATGGCGCTTATTCATCTTACTGATCAGATAAAAAAATTAATAGACGAAGGATGCCTAGTTGCCTCAATATTCATCGATCTAACAAAAGCATTTGACAGCATAAATCATAATATTCTGTTCACTAAACTGGAGTCCATTGGCATTTGCGGCCCTGCTCTTTCATTACTAAAAAGCTACTTACACAACAGAGTTCAAGTTGTTTCTATTTCCAACGTCTATTCCCGACAGCGAACCACTAACATTGGTGTGCCCCAAGGCTCCATTTTGGGGCCACTTCTGTTTTTGATTTATATTAATGATTTGCCCAAGTGTCTGTCTTCATCACAATGCATTTTGTACGCCGACGATACCACCATATTCACCTCTCATAAAGACATCTCATCTCTTGTAAACATTTTAAATACTGACTTAGAAAGTATTTTCAAATGGTGTAATACTAATATGTTGTTTATTAATGCTTCTAAAACCAAGTTTGTTGTTTTCACCTCACACCAGCGGATTGTAACATCAGCACCTAATATTACTTTTGGCCCCCACTCTATCTCTCCTTGCTCATTTTCTTCCTTCCTTGGCATCCTTCTAGATTGCAATTTAAAATATCAGAGACATATTGCTCACATAAAAAAAAATTAGCATATGGTATAAGAGTCTTGGTCAAAACGCGCCCGTACTTCTCACGCAGCACATTACTATCTCTCTATCACTCTTTCGTACATTCTCATTTTACCTACGGTATAACATGTTGGGGCAATACTTACAATACTCACATTTCGTCTCTTCAAATCGTCCAAAATCATGCTATTCGACTAATTACATCCAGCCCACGTTTTTCTAATGCTAAATCTTTACTACATGAAAATAACATCCTTACTCTCACTGAACTTACTAAATTCAACCTTGGCATTTTTTTCTACAGACTTCTTAATAATCAACTTCCCCCCTACCATTTTCCCGTCTTCTGATCTTGTTATTTATAGTAATACCCGATTTGCACTAAACAACAACTTCCTTCTACCCAGTATACGTACTAATTATGGCAAACAAACTGTTAAATTCACTTCTATCTCATTGTGGAATACTCTTCCACTTAACATAAAATCTATCAGCTCATTTCATCAATTTAAGAAACAGTATAAATTGTATTTGCTTCATGCGGACTAACCATAAGACTTACTGCTTGTTTTATTTGACGTATGCATTTGTTTGGTCTGTTTTTTTTTTTTATTTCTTTTTATTTGTTTTTTTTATCTCTTTTTATTATTTAGTTTTTATATAGATTGTTAAACTGTTCTATCGCTTTTTTTTTTTGTACTTCACACCTTTATTTATTATGTTTTCTCTATTTTTTATGCGTTCAGTTGTACGCTTTGATTTATACTTACGCTCTACTTACGCTGATGCTTTAATGTGTTTAATAACTCATTGCATTTGTACAGGAGGTCCCGATACAGTCACTTGACTATGGGACCTCCTTCTGTATACTAAATTCCTGTCGCTTGTACCGAATTTTATTAATAAAAAATTTCTGATTTCTGAATACATACATACATACATACATACATACATACATACATACATACACAGTGTATAGTATTACCTTCGTCATTGCTAGCGTTCGAACCTTCCGCACTTGTATAAACGACCTTCCGCAGAAATGGGCGCCGCCGCCTGTTAAAAGAATGTTTTCTTATCTATGAGTACCTCGACGCGAAGTAAAGTCCTGAAACTTCGTGTTCACCAACGCGACCGTTTTCAAGCTTGTGCGTCTACCTTATCGCCGTTGGTCTAGTTGTTAAAGACACGACACAAGAAGACTACCGTGCCCAATATGGTGCCACAGAAACCCATCCGTAAAGTAGTCTGTATAGGTTAGAAGAAAAAAGTGCGAGCTTCCATTGAGGCAAGGTACAGCACAGGTCTCAGAATTACCTGTAAAATCGGTAGAAGAAAACCTACGCGTGACAATTGAGTTGAAGTGGCCGCCACATTTGCACATCAAAGGAGTCTACCACTCTGTCGAGGAATCCTTCGGGCAGACGAAGACAAGAAGCACAAACTAAGGTAGTTCCTATGTCTTCCAGTCTTGACGACATGCTCGCAGTGGAAGAAAAAAAGAAAGAAAGAAAAAAAAGAAAGAAAGAAAAACATAAGTGTCATATGTGGAAGCCGGGTTTCTATAGAGGTATGCATCCGGGATGTAATGGGCAAGCATAAGAGCACGGCAGCGGCTAAATGGGTCTCGCGTGCAGTGTTTATGGTCACGACATATGCAAAGAACGTTCAAGCCTTTCTGGCTCCTGCCACCATCGCTCACATGCTCTCTGAATATATGCATGCAGAGGAAAGCTTATTGGCGATGTTAGGAGACACCGTGCTAGAAAACATCCTAGACGAAAAAAAAAAGTTGGATATAGGAGATATAATTCGGATATGCGCTAAGGCGAACCGAGATTGCAAAGTTTCTTTCTTTCTTTCTTTCTTTCTTTCTTTCTTTCTTTCTTTCTTTCTTTCTTTCTTTTTTTCTCTCTTTATTTCTTTCTTTTCTTTCTTTCTTTCTATCGCTATTAGCGCTCTGCTTCTTTTTTACCTCTTTTTTGTTCTTTCGACCGTCAATCTTTCCGTGATCAATCTCTGGTGCAAGTTGGCAGATCTTCAACACCGCTCAATCGCTGGCAACACTTTGACACCTCATTGTCACTTATTTTCTTTCCTTCTTTTTGTTTTGTTAGCAACGTAGCCGACGAAGCGCTCCTTAAACCCATATCTCTGAACGCCTTTGGAAACGTGATGTTGCGACCTGACCGCACCTAGCACAGCATATAGTGAAGCAAAGATCGATTTCGCAACACAGCCGCCGTCAGCTAGCCGCACACGACTTTGAAACGTGTCGTGGCTATAGCGTGGGTGCACGTTTTGCCTTTTTATACGTCGTTCTGCTCTCTTGTATATATATAGTGCTGCGTAGCCGTATAGAATCATTGTTTATTTTTGTTGCTTTCGGGCCTCCCCGGCGTGTCGGAAGCGGTGTCCGGTTTTCGATATAGACCCGTCATCACGCGCTCCGACGGGTTGACAACGATGAAATAACTTGACCTCTTATAAGAACTAAAAAAAAGAAAATTGCCAACTTCCTTATCAGGATACCGTGGCTCGGGCTGTTTTTTTTTAACCAATTTTATTGCGCAAGAAAATGCAAGCTGCTAACGCTCCGCTTCAAATAAAACGTTTTAAACCGCGCGATAAATTCACGTCCGTCGTATAGCGCTCTCGTGGGTTCTTGCGAGTGTCTTCTCGCTCGCTGCTGCGGCATTTTGTTTATGTGTACGCGCGTTGCTAGAACGAATGGTATTCCGTCGTCCCTACGAGTGTTAATAAATCTTCATTCTTGTAATATAAGCTTGACATAAAGCCGACTTGGAGTAAGGAAAGAAAGGAGATGGGTAGGAGGAGTAGTATGCAAACTTCGGCTCCAGTTTTACCTGGGCTGTCTTTTTCTCGTTGTATTCAACGTAAACGTGGGCAACCAGTGTCGCGTTTCAGACCAGACTCTTAAGCTCTGAGGTTCGTGCGTACGTTTCACAGGTTTAGATGTCATTGATAGATGACTTTGTATAATCAACAGCACTGCTGGTTTGCAGTCACTCCGGGACGGCTTTCCGCTCTCCCATAGTAGAGTACGTCGTGCTCTAAATCGTGAACAACTTTCTCTACGCACACATAATGAATTTCTGCAATTAGTTTTACTGACATTGCGGTTAATTCTCCTGTTCAACTATGTGGCGCAGTCAGTCGGGGTATGTTGGCAAAGCTGCCAAAACTCACTGCGCGTACTGTAGCAAGCAGCACTACCTAATTCTGACCAGTGATTGACAACGAAACGCATCTGGCCCTGTAGAAATTGTGCGTGTCATCGGTCTATTGTCGCCGACGTCGTTGCCGCATAATGTACATATTTCCAATTTTATATCTGTCTGCTACATTGCTCGTGTGTATATGATACTTTTCTTCAAAGTGATTTTGTTGTGAAATAATAATAATAAATGGTTTTGACATTGACACACTTTGGCATCATGCGGGAATACATTCGGATATATAGGAGATTTGTATACGTGCTAGCGCCTTCAACGTGCGTTCAGGATAGTTTAGTAACATGGCTCATTCTACTGGCTTTCTTGTTTGTTTGTTTGTTTGTTTGTTTGCTTGCTTGCTTGCTTGTTTGTTATTCGCTTCCAATCTCTTTTCTGCTGTCAGTCTTTTTTCTGCCATTTTATCTTTCCCTAATATATACTGCCGCCAATCAGGCACTGCCTCGTTGACCTTCATGACCTTTCCTTTCTTTTTTTTTGTCCTTTCTTTCTTTCTCTTTTCTTTCTTTCTTTCTTTGGCAAACTGTCATGACAGGAAACAATTTTTCAGCGATCATTTGGGCTCAGCCCACTTAATCTCCATACCCTTCCCCCTTTCGGGGAGCGATTCCAACACATCCCTTCATCTGATATACCTTCCTGACACCTTGTGGTGTACATCTATATGACGTGCTTACCACCATTGATCGCGCCGCACTTCAGACTAGAGCGCTGACTTCGCAGCTCCATCAGGTATGTGTGGACACCGTCAAAGCAGCGGCGGGCATCTGGCACGGCCTTACTTGGGCATTCAGGGACCGCACCCCTTTCTCCACGCGACGCACCGATGTCCTACAGTCTACCCCCTTACCAGGGTCATTAACGACGAGAGGAAAGGGGAAGGGCAGGGGGGTGATGCCTGTCAGCCGAGTTTCGCCCCTCGCGAACACACATTTAGCGCCTCTCGAAGGACAATGACTCGGAGCACGAAACACGCACGTGCCTGCTTTCTGTTTTTTTTTTAATTTTTTTTTTTGGGGGGGGGGGGCTTTATTATTTCCCAATGGTCCAGACGGCTGCGAAGTGGTTGCGGCAGCGGCGTTGCGTTAAATGTCCATTGTCTTCGCATGCGGGGCTGGAAAGGCGGCGCCGAAGAACACCCCCTCATTTCACTGTCGCATTTAATTGACCTTCAAGTTCGCGGTAAGGAGGGCGTTATCTATACGCGGACATAGATAGATAGATAGATAGATAGATAGATAGATAGATAGATAGATAGATAGATAGATAGATAGATAGATAGATAGATAGATAGATAGATAGATAGATACATAATACATACATACATACATACATACATACATACATACATACATACATACATACATACATACATACACTACATACATACATACATACATACGTACGTACGTACGTACGTACATACATACATACATACATACATACATACATACATACATACATACATACATACATACATACATACATACATACATACATACATACATACATACATACATACATACATACATACATACATACATACATACATACACACATACATACATACTCGAATTTCTATAAAACTTGCGCACCACAGCGCTCGTTTTCTTTGTGTATATTGAAGTAAACGTTCCATTCTTTGCAGGGTCTGATCTTTGCGACTCTAAAGGTGTGATCTGCTCAAACGAGCTGAAACAAGCATTGCGTTTCAGGCAACGTGAGCATTTCCGGTCTTGCGCAGCTTTCCTTATTTAGATAATTCTGGAGCACCGCCCCATCGCTTGTTGGCTTGAAATGCGGTCAATGCACAGCTTTTAGAAGACTATGGGCCTATGATCTTAGCCTGTATAGCGCGGCACATAGGAAAAAAAAAGACGACACAGACGTCAAGAAGCCTACCTTTCTTGACGTTTGTGTGGTCTGTTCCTTTTTTTTTGTTATGTGCCGCGCTAATACAAACTAAGTTCATGGATAACAACTCTCCCGAGCAACAACACTTACGAGCCTATGTGAACACCTTTGACTTTTCTGCAGTACCGCCATTTATATACGGGTCAGAAGATTTACTGATCATTTCCTTCTTTTCCTTTCCCTATGTCTCTTTCATGAATATGCCCCACTTTCCTTTTGCCCTAGTGTATTAGCCCTCCGGGCATGTGCCTGGTTAAGCTTTTTGCCTTTTTTCTCGCTCTCTTCCTTCTACCCGGACAAGTTCAGCCACATGTCGTCCCTTGAAAGTTGAAAGCGTGCCTCCCAATGTGTTGTCTGCCAACCCAACGGTTTGCTTAAAGGGAAGTTGCCCTTGAAGGGGTAGTCGCCCACCTGGCTGCTCCTTCCTTCGTAAACGAGCCTTAGTAGGTGCCCACCCAGACTCGCTGTCCCTCGCGCGAATATGTAAGCCTTTTTTTTAGTTTTCCTTTCCCCCGGGAAAGGAAATTTGTGCTCAGCGTATTTTGTTGCATCTGGTGCCAAACAGCGAGCACTGTTGACCCCGGGGACACAGAGATTCGTAGAGTCTTGTCAGGTGCATTTCGCAGCACACGGCAACCCCATCAAGTAGCGTCGTTTGTCTCGCCTGTTTCGCTCAACACCACGCCTCGGAGAAAGGACGCTCATCGACAATCTATTGTTGCACTGAGAGCCGAGTGCAGCGCACTCGGCTCTGTACTAACGCCACTGTAGGTATTTGTTATCTAGGTCTTCTCTCTTTATTCTTGTCTATCCCAGATTTTCTTTGCTGCTTCACGTTCATGGGCGTTTATCCAGCGTTATCGCTGGCACTGTCTTTCTTCTGTCTTTCTTGCTTGCACCGCAGTCGTTTGTGTCTCCTGAGTATTCATATCACTCCGTCAACCCTACCTGAATTCTTCGCACGTTGCCTTTTCTTTCTTTCTTTCTTTCTTTCTTTCTTTCTTCTTTCTTTCTTTCTTTCTTTCTTTCTCGTTCTTTCTTCTGCTCTCTTTCTTTCTTTCTCTCTTTCTTTCTTTCGTTCTGCTCCATGCGGAGCGTAATAGGCAAGAGATGAAGGTGCTCCCAAGTGATTCCCAGCCTTCGGCTGTCTCTCCCGCCTTGTTCAGTCCTTTCAGATTTTTCGCGCACTCCACGTATAACGGGGTTGCCACGCTTTATCGAGAAACGGCGCAACGAAGAACGATGACTTCTTTGCCCAACGCCGGTCTGTGTCAGGAGGTCGCGTGCGTGCTTTAGTCGCCCGGGATGCATCCCTTCTTCTTCTTCTTATTCTTCTTCGGCTTCTCGTTTCTTGTTCATAAAAAAAACTACAGTCGCCTTTTCGCGCTTTCTTGCCAGTCATTCTGAACGTGTAGCAGTGAGACTGCTTGCTCTGCTGGCCGTGGTGTCTTTACTCGCTGGTGCACGCATTCAGAAAAAAAAGATGGATCTGCCGTTTAGCAGAAAGGAAAAAAACATTAAAAAAGTAATCGCAATGTAAAGTCTCGGGTGTCCACCACAGGCGTGAGTGATGAGCCCTAATTTCGCGATTACACCAGCTGCCGACAGCTATAGCGAGCAAAACTGGGCTCTGATCATGGTAAAAGCAGCGCAAGGACACGGCAACGCGAGTCGGATGGACGCTTACTCGATCGTGTCACCACGTCTCGTGGTGCTGTGGCTTCGCGCTCATTTTGCTGGGAATCGCCGACAGGTGCGATAACAACGACGGCGACGACAAGGATATGGAGGCAGCGGCAACGACACAGAATGGTACGAAAGACAAGAATCGCTGACCCGGTACTGGATTATGGATTACTGAGTCTCCTTTCATTGCGAAGCTAAACTTGACAAGTTCGTGTATTGATGCCTCAAAAGGTGGCGGAATGAAAATGGGTGTGAAGCAACTGGACGTTTGTACGGTTTACTTATTACGCAGGGATGTGGGTTATGCAGTGAAAGAAAACCAAAGTGAAGACGAGCGCAGAGAGGCGGATGGCCAGGTTGCTCGTTCGCAAGGAAAAGAAAGAGAGAGAAAGATGAAATAAAGCGAGGGTGGTTAACCAGAGGAAGTATTAAATTTGCTACCCTGGGCAAGGAAATATGATGTTTCTTTAAAGAATAAGAAAAAAGAAGAGTTTGTGACGACACTATAAAGTCATGACTTGTAGCAGCGCCCGAGTGCGACACACCGACGTTGTCCGTGACCAGTCATGATTTCTCGTTCAGTTTAGTTTCTCGAAGAAACTGCGGTAATGCCCTAAGAGTGGCAGTTCGGTTCAGAGACGGTTACTGTGAATTTGCGATAGGTGCTGACCACCGCTGTGCACGATTTTGCCGTACACTTCCGTTCACCGATAACTGCTCTTAAGATGTCTAGTCAATTCAGCCCAGTCGGGAGAAGAATCTGTCCGGACTTGACTGCTTCGCTTCCGTCGTTGTTTCACGGACTCGTCTTCGTGATTTTTTAGTCGTAGATGCAACATCCTCAAAAAAAAAAAAGAGCTAAAACAACAGATAGCTTCAAGGCTGACGGTAAAAAGAGACATGCTTTGGCCGCAAATAGCACACACACAAAGTAAAGAAACACTCAATGACAAGCACAAGCGGCATGTCATTAAGCAAGTACCAGCTAGGCCAACAATCAGTACTGAAAGGTACAATCGGTGCAGAGTGGCGTAAAATTCCTTCGTGGTGGTTATACTCGGGATATTGCAGTTACTCGAATAACGACGCACAGTAATGCGTGTAAGCAAAAGTGCAAAGTTCTGCCTTCTTTTATCGCTGCGTAGAAGCGACGGCGTGAGCGAGTAATTAAATAAGCGTGTTACAACTTGCGTAGAGAGCGAAAAAGTGTGAGGGACGATACAGAGTATACTGAAGCTGTTTCCGCCGCTTTCAGGTGCTTGGACGTGGTTGACAGCGCAGTGGTGACAACAGCGACAACGCGTCTCCGTGTCGTGCTCTTAACAGCGCACGGGTCCTGTACGACGCGACAATGTTTTCTTTTTTTTTTTTGCCTCCCATGCTCGTAAAAGGAGACAGTATTAACATGGCGACTCGCAGGAGGCGAAATAAAACGTCTATATTCTAAAACGTGCTTCGAGGGTCGTCACGTATAAAGTGCGTTGGCAATGGAGAACATGGAGGGTTGTACGCTGGTTTTCGTCGTTAACGGCTTCCTCCACTTTGGATACTCGAAAAAGCGAAAAAAAAGAATGGTAGATTTTATGATAACTGTGTTATCATTGCTTTCTTCCTTTTTTCTACTCGGAGATACCGCTGAGTATCGGGGATTAATTTAATATTAAAATAGCTTTTCCTCGAGGCCATCGTGGGGTCAAAGCCGCACGAATTTTCTTTTTAATCATAAAAAAAATGGTTGCATTGAGAGATCTCTTTATACACCGTGCTAAATGATGTTCATACACTAATTTGCCCCAGGAAATATTCGTGAGCTAATTTGGCTTTAAGTATTCTTCTCTACGTTCTGCGCCCGAAAGAAAGCGCGCAAGTTTGACTTTCTTTCTTTCTTTCTTTCTTTCTTTCTTTCTTTCTTTCTTTCTTTCTTTCTTTCTTTCTTTCTTTCTTTCTTTCTTTCTTTACAACTAAAGTGACGAGAGAAATTTAATTATTACGGCTGTTGAGGCACCAGTACATATTTGCATCTTATGGTATTAAGGCTGGAATTGCAGTAGTAACGGTTGGGGTACTACGGAGGGCAGCTTATATATGCTAATGAAGCCTGTGAGGCGCGCTTAGCGTTGTCTGGGCAAAGCCTGTTCCCGTGGTTCTGAGTAAGGCTTTCAGGACCGCCACAATGTTACATTTAGCCGTATATTCTTTCTTTCCTTTTTGTATTCGCATTTGTGTGAAAATACTATTCAGAAAGACGCCATGGCACGCGGTCTCGCGTGCCTTACAATTCGAAATCAAATTACAGAAGCGGAAGATGAAGGAAAGGCAGGTCAACTGGATGAGTGTGTTCAAGTTTGAAGGATCTGATCTACCCTACTATAAACGCAGGCCGCAAAACACACACAGACAAACACACAAACACACACACACGCGCGCACACACACAAAACACGCACGCACGCACGCACGCCTAGCGCACTTACGAGGGATCTAAGGATTTAGCTGCTGGCGTGGTTACAACACGTCTCCGTAGTTGTGATTAGTTACCCTCACAGTGATGCAAGCTGAGTAGGGTGTAACACATCCATTTCAGTGCGTTATGTTACACAGCGCGCACTATCTCTCACTGCTGAAACTGGAAGGCGCTAGCTATGTGCACGTCCCCGTGTCATTGAGCACTTCGCATTCCCAAGAGATGGTCGTACGTAGAGACTTCCCTCGGTTGATGCGGCTTGGTGCTTCGAGAGCTTCTCTTCTTAGCTCTCTCGCTGCTGTCACGATGGCGAACCGCTAATCACTGGTGTACCCTTGATTAGCCCAAAACGACGTTGTAATCTAGCCTTAGGGCTTTAGCTTTTGCTAGACAGAACTTCCACAAGAAAGAAGGTGCCTAATTTTCTTTTGCTTCGCAATAATATTCCCTCCCGCATTTATTGATACTTATTGAGGCTAAAGCTTTAGATGCCTCATCAAACGTGGGAACTGACCAGCGTCCCACATCGGCGTCTCCCGTCGGCGTCTATGCGAGTTATGGCATAAATTGTCACTTGATGATTTCAGCATAGGACGTCATTGTGACGTCACGCATCGCCGAAAATTGTGACGTCACATGGCAACGTCGTCGCATATATCTTAGCTTGGTCAACAGTGTGTCGATCACGGAGGCAATGCTGAAATCGCATTAGGTGCAAATAGCTTTTGCAGGGTAGCATGCATTTACAGTGCAATCGATTGAGAAGAAAAACAAGATAGTCTTGGCCTTCTAGTCGTCTTAGGTGTGTGCATACGGGATACTGTCTCGCTGAAATATTCACGTGAGAGCTCTTTATACTTTTACTAAAAGAGTACAGGAGAACCAATTTACACGTCAAAAGCAGTCAGCCCTGTAAGGGCGCCAGCTTCTCCCATGAACAAATGAAGTAATACTTCTGCATACTGGAAGTTCTAACTTATACTAAAACGAGTTTTTCGTACGGGGCACATGTCCTGATTATAAGGGATTGTTGAGATTTACTTCAGTGTTTATATATTCAAGAAGATTGAGCGGGGGGACGGATATGAACGGGTCCTATTGGTATATTGAACACATGACCTTCAGCTTTAAAAGATTCCTGCGATGCGTGATGCAAATAATATTCGTTAGTTTACCCTCAAAACTTTACGCTCAGAACGTTACCCTCAAAACTGACAAAAGAGGAAATCGTGATACTGAGACGCCTGCAAAGCAGCACATACACACATGGGGCCTTAATGCACCGTCTCTACCCAACGAGATATAGCTCTATGTGCCCGCTTTGCAACTTACCGGACACCCTGGCGCACTTGCTTCTTGCATGCCAGTGTATTACCAGACGTAATCTGCAACAACACACGACTGATAATGAAGGAGGACGGACGAACGAAGACCTAACCGAAACGTGGGAGGCGAAGCTCGCCCTCGAGGACCTGGAAGAGCAACAACTCGTCGCCAGGGCCAAGAGGGCAGTAGAAGCCAGAGGGTTCCTGGACTAAGGAGCCCTCCCACCTCAGGGTGACACCGGGCATCGCTCGGGGCACTGTTTCAAAATAAACGTTTACTTCTCTCTCTCTCTCTCTCTCTCTCTCTCTCTCTCTCTCTCTCTCTGTCAGCCTCATTTGAATGCCCTTCAACAAAAATGACTGCACAAATTGTTGAACTCTCACAATAATAAAACAAAATAAGCATGTTGTTTTGAAACTAAATAAATATAAAAAGGAAGTACAATCATTTTATTGTAAGGTTAGGTTGGTTTGTGGGGTTTAACATCACAAAACCATAATATGATTATGAGAGACGCCGTAGTGGAGGGCTCCGGAAATTTCGACCACCTGGGGTTCTTTAACGTGCACCCAAATTTGAGTACACGGGCCTACAACATTTCCGCCTCCATCGGAAATGCAGCCGCCACAGCCGGGATTTGATCCCGCGACCTGCGTTATTGTAAGGTTAAGTAGCAACAGAATTGAAAGTTGGGCTAGTTGGATATGCATGGTATAACTATCAGTTAAAGTGCACGAAAACAGACAGGAAGAGAGGACAAGCGTTTTCGTGCGCTTTAACTGATAGTTATACCAAGGTTAAGTAGCGTAGTTATTTAACATGGACAAGAGGAATAAAAAGGACACACCACTCTTGTCGTTCTTGTCCATGTTAAAAACTGCGCTACTTAACCTTACGGTAATATGATTCATGACCAACTAGCCCAGTTATCAACCTTATTGAAGAAAGTACAAGACGCGCGTACTTTTCTGGAAGCCTTTTAGGTCGGATCACACGAACGAATTCGTTCGCCAGCCGCACTAGAAAATGTAGTTCTTTAGTAGCAAGTGAACCGATAACCTGGTTACCCCATTTGCCAACTGTTCTCAAGGACGGCCCTGTATTCGTCTCTGGTTGCTTCATAATCTTTTTTTCTCTCTTCGTCTGCTGTCAATTCTATCATCGCACACGCGCGTCGACTGCCTGTCCCGTCTTTTTTTTTTTCAATAAGCCTTCCATTATGATGTGTGCTTTGTACTCGCATTTGGAACTTATGAGTCGAAACGGGCTGCTTTATATACGCCACTTCTGCCGAGTAGATGACGATGAGGCGTGAAGAGCAGGATGTATACCCTGGAGGGTGCAATGTGAGCTCTAACTTACCGTGTGTGCACGCTTGGCTGGTTTTGAATTAGATAAACAGGAGAACGTTGCCGTTCTACTTATTGTGAACGGCGACGCCAGAGGTGCTGCCAGTACCTCTGCGCGATGCCAGAGGTGCTGCGCGCCCGGTCATCGCGCAGCACCTCTGGCTGTGATAATGGTAGAAGAATCAGTGCGTTTCAAGCGAGAGCATGCTATTCCAGAAGCGGCAGACTGTGTTTCATTGGAATAGCGAGCACAACACAAAGCGACAAGTGGGAGATAGAATAAGGAGGTGGAGGGAGAAGGGGGGTTGTAAACAGTTTCTGCCCCGCAGAAATAGACCTGACAAGTTTGGCAACTGCGGAGGACTGCTAAACTTGCGTTGTGTTCGCTGGTTTTTGGGCCATTTTTTTACGTGTCTAGATAAGTACTGTTTTATCTTTCTACATGCCCAATGGAAATCGGTGGTGCCGTATTGCAATCGAAATGTCATGCCGAGCAGATAGGGGCCTGAAAAAGCCCGTTCATCGCTTTAACAATGTGTCAGCAATCGTTTACTCTGTGTACCCAACAGAATGACATGTCGTCAGCGTCTGGAAATCCCTTGCACGCGCTCGTTTTCCGGAGATGATACGAGTGTTTGGACAGTCCGGGTTCCTGCGGAGCCGGGCGAGCTGTCAATCTGGTCCCGCCATCGTTTGGGGTGCAATGCATTGTTAGGGTGTTCACGTGTGATGACATGTACAAGATAAAGCGATGTCGTTGTCGTATAGTTTCAGTGTAGGCGATACATCGTTGCTTTCACGGCGGTAAACTGGTCAGGTTATCCTGCAGGGCTTCGCTTGCATAACTTGAAGGGTAGAATGAAATGCACGAAGTACGCCTGAACAAAAAAAAATCACATTCAATGCCTATGTAAGCCTTTCCCGATAAGCGCGTAAGTTGTTCATTATTATGAAAAGGGCATCGATGGCGGCAAGGGGAACATTACGACTTGCAACTTCGCTTAAAAGAAATGCACCAGCGGTAAGGCATATTCCTTAAATATAGAGACCATACAAAAATTGATTGATATGTGTGGTTTTAACGTCCCGAAGCCACCATATCATTATGAGAAACGCGCCGTAGTGGAGGGCTCCGAAAATTTCGACCACCTGGGGTTCTTTAACGCGCACCCAAATCTGAGCACATGGGCATAAAGTATTTTCGCCTCCATCGAAACTGCAGCCGCCGCAGCCGGGATTCGATCCCGCGACCTGCGGGTCAGCAGCCGAGTACCTTAGCCACTAGACCACCACGGCGGGGCAGCATACAACAAATGAAGGTAAACAGAGAAGAATGCCACGTTTTGTAGGTTTTTTTTCGCTTTCATTCCTGAGAAAGAGAGAAAGAGAGAAAGTTCAAGAAGAATCTTAACTGCCCTTGTGAAACTCGCCTTTGTTAGGCACGAAACGCTGCTGGTGATGCGTAGCGAAGACACAGACAGGCTCACACAACAATACATACAACATATACGAAAACGCATGAAATTCACGATGCAACATATGCGTTGTTGGATATGCTGTCCGCATTTGTCATTGTGCTCGTTGCGCTTCGATAGAGGGATGTAATAAAGGAGATGGAGGAGAGTCAGCCAGAATGTACTAGGGTTGTACACGCACTTGCTAGGTGTACGGTATGCTAATGCTTTGCTTACTGTGATTATCGTCGCGTCCGTCTGGCTGCAAGAGCAGACTCAACTCGGGTAAGCTAACCTTGCACGCTTCACGGTTAAAAAAAAAAAACAGGAACGCATTCTTCTATAAAAGTGTTTCGTCTTTCCCAAGTACTGCAACAAACAGCGAGCGATTTGGTGTGTACCTTTGACCTTTTTCTCTCTTCGCTTTTTTTCTCTCCTTTCTTCGCGTACTCTCTTTCTAAGGTATATATAATTCAGTGTGAGTTCAAATGAAATGAAGCTTGCGTTTTTCATCGGTAGCTGCATCGCACATATCTCCTCGGCAAACACGGAAACACGTCGTTCTAAACGCCGCAATTGTTTTAACGGCCCTGACACAAGTGAATGAGGCAATGAATAGAGCGGTATACGTAGGAGGCCTGCAAGCTGGCAGAGAAAGTAAAAGCAGCGGCAGGATGATGAATAAGCGATGTAAGCGGTGGCTGAATCGCGCCATCAAAAATTTACCGGCCGCTCTTTGCTGTCGCGCCAGACTCGGGAACAGGCCGGGGGGTTCATTTTTGTTTTATCGTATCTTGCAGGTATTGTTGGAGCATCCCATATAGGTGAGCGGCGGGCGATTCTTATGGTCAGCTCAGAGAATAAGGCTAGACGAAATGCCCTTAGGGGCGAGTACTGTGTGTGTGTGTGTGTGTGTGTGTGTGTGTGTGTGTGTGTGTGTGTGTGTGTGTGTGTGTGTGTGTGTGTGTGTGTGTGTGTGTGTGTGTGTGTGTGTGGTGTGTGTGTGTGTGTGTGTGTGTGTGTGTGTGTGTGTGTGTGTGTGTGTGTGTGTACGTGCGTGTGCGTGTGCGTGTGTGTGTGTGTGTGGAGAGAGAGAGAGAGGGAGAGAGATTAGAGTTTCGGGGAGGGGAAAGAGGGTCAGCTGTTATGTGACACTGAAATGCCCCAGGCTCGTTAGAAGCACGTGGGACATAGAAACTGCACAACGGTAAACTGAACTGAGAAGCGTCTGTGTCTTTTTAGACAGCCGATCCGCGAAAAAAAAAGAAGTTTGGTGTGCCTTGAACTTGGATAACGAACGGTGCTACGTGTCCGGTTCAGACTCTTTAATGTAGTTAAGGAACTCGCTTGCGGCTGCGAATCAACGGGGTGCGCTGTTTAAGATGTGACTGCACTTTTTTCGCGTGTGTTTACTTTACCTCGCTTTTGTGTGTTCTCAAGTAGGGCTCGTTACCGACCGCAGTCATAGACTGAGAAAGAGTAAGAGAGGAAGGTTGAAACAAATAATCGAGGGCGAACAATAAGACCAGGCAAACAAAAACCGATTGCCTCGTCTTCGTCTCTTTCTTCTAATCCTCTTCTTGGACCTCACACGTCGTACTCTGGTTCACTTCCCGTGTTTGAATTGCTAAGGAGGCAATTACTGGCCTCCGGCTTTCGCCGGAGTACAGTAATTGCGTTATTTTTAAACTGTGTTATTTTTAAACTTATTTTTAAACGAAAGCGTTATTTTTAAATTTATTTTGCGCGAGTTTTCTACACAGGCGCGTTCCTTTGTCGACGCATAAATCTACGCAATTCGGGACACGTTGTAACGATCATGCTAGATTTAACGCGCTGAGATGGGGGCAAGACTTTCTCTTTCTTGCTCTTCTTTTAGGGGCGAAGCTCCTTATAGCGGCACCCGTTCGTCTCTCGTAGTCGTAGTAGTCGTGTGTAACCAGTTTTCCATTTTGACCTCCAAGGTGGTGTCGGTAGGAGATTTATTCTGTGCGTTGTTGAACAATAAAAAATTCGCAGCGCGCGCGTTAACTACAAGCCGAATTCTCCTGTCTCTCATTCCCCCTTGGCAGCCATTGGCATGTACATTGAGCACTATCGGACAAGAAAGAGTTGCTGCGTTATACTCGTATGGCGTAACCTTTTTGGTTTTAGAAAGATTTAGCGAGCGTTGGGCCGCAGTGCCATGAATACAGTGAACTAGTATATACCATGAACTCGAGGTCGTTAAAGGTGGGAAGTTGACCCGAAGCGCAAGCCGTAAGAAAGTGTGCGTGTGGCTCCTCTCGTTTAGTCCTTGGAATGTCCGCTGGATGGCGGTGCTTCTATATGAGGAATATGTGATGAAAAGATGCGAGGCGTTGGTACTTGGAGTGTTGAATAGGTGGACGAACGGACACAGAGACAGATGCATGAACGGACGCATGGATGGCTGCACGGACGGATGGATGCATGGACGGACACAGGAGCGGATGCATGGACGAACGCAGGGACGGACGCACAGATGCACGTGCGGACGCACGAACAGACGCACACACGGACAGGCGGATGGACGCACGGACGGCCACACAGACGCACGCATGGACGGATGGAAGCAAGAACGAATGGACGGACGGATGCTTCGCCCCACTCTCCATCATGCATTCCGTGGATATGCTGCCATTTTATTATAATTCGATACTGCAGTCCTTTTAACTCTCTGGGGAGTAATAAGTAGGAAACGCACTAACTTTCGTACTTATGTATTCGCGTATGTTTGTTCGAAGTCGCTGTGAAAACAATGCATGCACAACTAGCGCGATTGAGCACACGCGAGTGTTTCGAGTCGTCTATTGATTCCTTCCTTTTTTCGTTGCCACCATGTGTAGAACCGGTTAACAAACTCGACCGATCAACCTCCTTAGTTTCTTATTGTTACGTAGGTGTTCGTGCGGGAGTCGACTAAAGGACGCTGCTAGCCACAGAAGAGGTTAGTGTCAAAACCGCTTGTGTCACACTTGCCTTAGTGCGTCTGCAAGTGCAACTACGACTCTACGCGTATCACTTTTATTAGTATTCTACCGCGTTTTACGTCCCACAACCACCATATGATTATTTTATGAGAGATGCCGTAGTGGAGCGCTCAGAAAATTTGGGTCAGTAGGGGTTATTTAACGTACGCCTAAATGTAAACACGTAAGCCTATAGCACAATGCCTCCATTGCGAATTCGGCCACCGCATCCAAGATTCAATCCCGCGACCTCCGCCTCACCTGTCGAGTACCATAATCACTGGACTATCGTGGCGGTTCTCCGCAGTTTGCAGACTTCTACTGAGTGGTTACTTTGCTACTCAACTTACGGACAGCTTTAAATCAAGGAAGAGACAGAGGGAAAATTGGAAGCTGGAGATGTTAACTAGACGCTAGTACCTGGTGTGGTACCGTGCACTGGGAATAGGGGACTCCGAACAAAATAGAAACATGGACAACAAATAAGCAAGATTAAAAAGAAACACACTCACGCAAAATATTCAAAGCTACTATGATCACAGTGAGCAGCCCTGTCAAATGTTCGTACTGTGTCCGTCCTAACGGTTTTTTACAATCGGCGAAGATACTGCGGGCATCTTATACAAAAACCCTCGAACTGATACGGGCGAATGTTCCTGTATCTCTCTACGATCGTTCGTTTGTCAGTGGTACGGAAGAGCCAGAGGTAGCTCAAAGAAAACCTGGTTGAGCAGAAGTCACAGAACGCCGAAACCACGATGTCGTGAAACTCGTGGCGTAAACAACGAGCCTGGCGTTGTCTCCTACCGTGGGTTCAGGCTGCAAACGCTACGTGTCCTGATTTCTCCTTGCGATGCATTGACTGCCTTCCCTGAAGGCCTGACCACACATGCGCGTCGCAGCGCGTCAGTGCGTGGCTTGTAAGACTCGGCCCTCTCCGTATATGGAGAGAGGGTGCGCAGCTTCGTGTATGCAGCCTCTCGCTTTCTCCCTTCGAGGGCGCGGTACCAGGCTCTCCATGTCGCGCGCTGACGTGCTGCAAGGCAAGCGTGTGGTAATGCATTCAGATAGTTTCGTTGTGTTGAAATGTACCGCTGGCTGTGATCATTTCGCAAACTGAAACGTATCGCTCGATGAAGTTGGGCGTAAAAACGCTCCTTAGTTCGTTTTTGTATGTGCAGTTTTTTTTTTCATTAAAACAATGATCACCTAATAAATAGTGCGCTCGTTCAAAAGAGTGGCATGACAGGATCTAATAAATCACGCCCGAGCTTTTTTTCTTCGATATAATTAAAGTTTGAAATTTGGGCTGTTCAGATGATCCAACCAGAGACCAACGCCGATCTCGTATGATAACTCAACAAAGTGAGCTGGCCAAATTACTGCTCACTTGACCGATAGCCCGAAGCAAAAGACGTCGAACGGTGAACTGAACTACAGTGGAAGCTCGTAGCGAAAATGCTGTCATCACGCTGTACTTCAAAACTGGTTGCAATCGTATAGTTTCGTTTTACGCAATCTCGCGCGCTATATTTTTTTCAACCGCTCGCGAAACTTCTCGCGCACTTCCTCAATAACTTAGCCACGGCGTGATCACATTCCGTGAGTGATACTTGGCGTGTGCAGCCACGCGTAGTTCTTTGGGATCAACTTGGCCGGAAGACGATGGTCTGAGCGCCTTTCGTCCGCCCACGTTCTCTTCCCCGCGGCTTTGTCTCTTTCAATGCCCCTCCTCCTCGGCACCGCAAGGAAGTTCGCGCGTCTCTTCCTTAACGAGATTCTTTCGTGCGGCGCAATACGTTCGTTTCGCTTCGTTCTCCACAACGAGCCCCCGATCGTTTGAGCGTCGTGTCAGAGCCACTGGAAGGCAGCGCTTGCTGCAGATTGACCGTGTGGTCACATTTTCGCAAACGCTATACGGGACGGGAACGTGGTGCGAGTATACATGTAATATAGACAACGAGAGGGCGCCCCGTTGGCGGCCGCAGAAGACGCGACATAGCAGGTAGTGTAACAGTGTGTATGTCATCTCCATGGAGAACTCCTTTCACACATCATCCCGTCAAGATTATCGCACGTGCTTTGGTGTTGAGTACGCGCGTTTTGCTGGGTTTCATGAATGCTTTTTCTCGTGGCTGTCACGCCATTTTTTCGTGTGTCCATGCGTTGCTGACCGCGAAAAGGTATTGTGAAGTATTATTTAAATATAAGGTGTGTGTGTGTGTGTGTGTGTGTGTGTGTGTGTGTGTGTGTGTGTGTGTGTGTGTGGTGTGTGTGTGTGTGTGTGTGTGTGTGTGTGTGTGTGTGTGTGTGTGTGTGTGTGTGCGCGAGGCAGAGAGAGCGAACACTCCAAGTGAAGATGAATTTCATACTTTCTTTTTCAAGTGTCGATATTGTTCAGACGTGGAACGGGGAAAAATGTATCAACGTTCTCGCCCTACCGTTTATTTGTGTTTTTTATAACCACTCATTGTGCACAATGTTACATGTGTGTCTACAAATCCAAAAAGAAGTTCACTTTTGCTGTTTTTTCCAAGTCATCACACACAAAAACTACCGGCCTGTACATGCACATTTCCTGTCTAGTTCCCTAATAGTAACGAACATAAAAGGGGGTGATAATAAAATAAACATTAAATACGATGCATTTTTTGTCGCTTAAACGCCATCGGGGTTCTCGACGTAAATATAGCACTGCGTTTACTTCTCATTTGAAGCAGATACTTCTAGAACAAGAGGTCGGTGAGAACGCCACCATCGATCCGGCTGTCACATTAGCGCAAGGATCTCATGAGCGCCTATAATTTTCACCACGGGTTAGTGGTGTATACATTACAGATGTTGAACCACTCGAAATCAGAACAGTGATAAGAGTTTCATCCTTTGAAATGACCCCTATAATGCCGATTCTGGAAGGACCGCTTATATACCTAGACTAAGGTGCCTTGTGGGTTCATATTTCCCAATTTGAGGTTCCCCGTGGATTCTCAGACGTTATGCCAAAGAAAAAAGTGCCCAGAACCACTGCTGATAATGGTAGTAATAACGAGCAAGCACGAGAAGTTCAAATCTTTTGCAAATGTCTTCACGAGCAAGAATGTGGCGCTGGAAACAATTTTTTTTTCACTGTTCTTCGTTCAACGGTGCCACTCTGACCATGTAATTGCGTTTTTATGCCCTTCCCGATGCGTTTTGTAAGCGGAGTGAGTTACTGCATTTGCGATCCCAGTCAGATCCCCGTTTTCTCTCTATATTTATATGTATTTCTCTGCTATCTCTTTTCTACATTTATCTTCCTAATTTCTTGGGCCCTCTGAGGATTTGCCGGATAACAACGTTCCGGCACGGAGCGAATACTCTTTCCCACTCTTATTACTAGTGTACTTTAGGAGGTAAATGAAGTTTCTCGTTTCAAAAAGTGGAAGCAGCAGCAACAACACCGGCCGAATAAAGTCACGTGTGTGCACCGTTATTTTACTTTTCTTTTTCTTATTGTTAGTGAAAATAAAAATCATGTGAAGTCAGGTGCCGGGCAGGGCGGAAAATTGAGGAGCTTGAAACCTCGGTGAGAGGTTTTGAAGGGAGCTGGCGGAACATTTATTGGACTCACCTCAATCCTGCTCGCTTCTCTCCCATTCATTTGTGCTTGTATTTGAGGAGGCGAGCCTTCCTTCCCACGAAGTCAGCCGGAAAATAACCACGAAAGCCGTATCGGCCCTTCCCGATTGTATTCCTGTATTCTACTTTCGAGTTCATAATGGCATCGGCTGGCATAACAAAAATACGACAAAGTAAGTCATATTCTCTCGGCGCTTTTTTTGCTTTTATTTATCGTATTTCCCCAAGTTGGTCGGCGCATTTATTTATCCGTTTTAAATTCTTTGCTCGCTTCTCCATAGTGAGCCTATCGAGTCAAGGCAATCGGGTTTCTTACTTCAACGCCTGAATCTTTCGTGGGTATTTATAGCTGTAGCTTAAGCTTCGGCTAACGCAAAAGAAAGAAAGAAAAGAAAGAAAGAAAGAAAGAAAGAAAGAAAGAAAGAAAGAAAGAAAGAAGTGGAATAAAACAAAACAAGAAAATGAAATAATTAAGGTAAAAGTTGCTTCAAGGGGTTCTCTCGTAGTGGTGAAACTGTATGCAGGGAACAGAAAATTGTACAGCGCCCTTGATAAAGTCAATAAAGAACTAGGATACGTAATTGGAAAAGAAATTCCTCGTTGTAAAACCATTCCGTGGTTGGCCACAGCTTCGAAAGCGCCTACTGCGCAGACGACTGATCAAGTCGGCCGGATAGGAAAGTATTCAGCCTCGACGGAAGCTAGAGATTAGCAGCTCGAACTAGAAAAACGCCTGTTTCTTCTCATTTTCGATTCATTTCGTCCTGCCTGTCATTGTTTCGCTCGACGTCAGGTCGGGCTTATTTTATCTCCAGCATCGGATTGTGTCTTGGGTGGTCATGAGAAAGCAAGGAAATCTAAAACAAGGATATTCGTGCAATTCACGAGTTGCGCACTTTTCAGCCGCGCTTTTGTCGCATCAGCAAACGCTGCAAAGCACGTGCACTTCTTTCACTAAAACTATTGCCCATCTCGAGAACGTGGTCACCAAATAACAGCCTCTCTAGCTTTCGCAACCGAGCAACTATCTGGTGTGTTATGGGAACGCATAGCGTTCTTTATGTGCTATACGACCTTGCCCCAGCCATGTCAACGAAATTTCACAGGGTGCCTCTAGCATTCAGAAAACTGGAAAGCTAAAGCCATATTCTTTCTCTTCTCGGTCGATGTATTGATCTTTTCACGCCCCCTTTCTGCAATAAACAAGGCTTCTGCACCTACCGTATATAGTTGTGCACTGGCCTCCGTGATTCGCCCTCTTTTGGCGAAGTGACGATTCCATATACTGACGTTATTCTGTCGAAATAAATTTCAGCTATACATGACGTCACGATATTGCTAGATTGTGACGTCATTGCATGGCGATGTTATTTTGCACCACTGGTGTTGACGCCGATGTTTCACGAAGCCGACGGTGCATTTTCGCGTTTGCTGTGGTTTTCGCCTCAGTGAGACGATGTGACGCTTTGCTCACCCGCCAACACGGCTGAAATCGAAAAGGACATAGGCTGGCAACGCTTTGATCAGACGAGTCCCATTCTCATATTCTCTTGGGCCGCTGCACGCTTAAACTTTCAGATGACTCCCATGTCGTCATCGGTCGGTTCAGAGGAGAGTGCAAACGAGAAGCACCCGTAAACGACCTTTTAATGCCGCACTTGAGAGAAAGGCGACGCTCGTGTCGCTCATTTCTCGCCGCGCCATCTGTCGGCAGTTGTTGGAAGAGAAATGAAGGTGTTGGCCGCGCGGTCCTCGCGGGTACCATCACGCGGAGGGCATCAGCCGACAAACCTAATTAACGCCTCCCCGAAGAACGCCCAGACGGTCGCAGCGGTGCAGTTGAGAATGAACGGGAATGCGTTCCGGATCCGCGCGCATCGAATTGAGCGAAGTCGCTTGGGTGCTCTCGAAACTCAACGCCGCAAGAAGCCACTAACGTGAACTCGAGGCCGTAAAAACCACACGATGCTACAGCGTGCGCGTACGAATAAGGCCCTGTCTTCGGAGTGAAACTCAGACTCGGCACTCCGCACTTGTTGACGGGCAAGTGATAATATCGATAAAACTTCATTAGGGTCTAGTAGAGGTATACTCCTGCAGATAAAAGTTAATGCACCAAGCAGCGCGTGCCACAACCTTGTGTTTGTGCTGTAACTATAACCTCAGCAAGCGATAATGTGCGGGTGTCGACTAATTAATGGTCTTACCGCAAGTACGTACAGGCTGTTGGCTTGGTAAGTCCGGGATGGCACTATCTGAAATGATAGCCGAAAGGGGGGGGGGGCAGAGAAATTAGTTTTCTCACGTTAATCATGGTCGTCTGGTGGACGCCTGCCCTTATGGATTTGGTCTGTAGTTCCGAGACTGTTCAGAGCTAAAGTTATGGTTAGAATAGCGCAAACGATACCGTCCAGCACCAGGTATTTATTTACCTATTCACTTATTTTTCTTTCTTTATTTCCTTCTTTCATTTTTTTCTTTCTCTTTTTGATCATATGGAGGTAACACAAAATGCCACGGCTGTTTACCATGAAATGGTAGAAGAGAAGAAAGAGTGTGAGGATATCACTTTGCTAAAGAAAGAAAGAAAGAAAGAAAGAAAGAAAGAAAGAAAGAAAGAAAGAAAGAAAGAAAGAAGGAAAGAAAGAAAGATTCGAAAGGATCCAAGTAATTAGCCAGAATGAACTGACGAAATTGGAAGGAAATGTTGGGAAATCGAAAAAAAGATCAATTTCAGATTTTCGTCTTTTTGCAATACGTTAACTTCCATCTGTTCTTCCTCGCTTAATTGTTTCTACTGCATCTGCCACCCCCCACCCCTTCCACCGCACAGCTTTCTATTTTCCTTAATCGCCAGCCTGGCCCTGGGCGTACATGGCAAAGCTCTCTGCATACTTGCCACACCGCTAATTCGATAGCTAATCAAGGGGCAAAAGGTCGTTGCACCTTTAGCAATAAGGGGCGTGGCTTGGGTGTCGTTCCTGTACAGCGCACGTGCTCATGCCACAAGAGAGCACGATGAATAAATTACCATACGTGTGCATATACCTACAAAAACTATATACGTTCACTAACGACCTCTTTTCCCGTGCGTTGACTTTGTGTAAGCGTAATTAACGAATGCAGATGTTTTTGTAGATAATGATAATGATTAGAGGTGTCTTGCAGCATGACGGTGCCTATTGCGCAAGACTGGTGATTTTCAATGCACGTTACTCACTTTAGCTACCAAATCAAATGGTGTTGCTTAGTTTACTGTAACCATGGTCGCTATACCGCAGCCTCTTTCGGCTAATATATGTTACTGACTGTTAACTATCAACTTCCGTAACGAATAATCTGCGCACACGTGCACGACTTCGGCATCATGTTGCTTGCTTTATATCCTATGTTTACATTAGGAAAAGTTTCGCAATAATTTATCTGATATTCACTCGAAAGTCGTGGATCTCTTGGTGGTGAATAAAAACTTTTACAAGGCATTGTACCCAGATAATTAGACTTGCTGATTCTTTCTTGCCACCGTCCGATATGAAGATCCGTTATTTAAGTTCTTAAGCGTTTTTCTGTTGGCAAAGGCCATTAATAAAGGCCAAAGACCTAATGAAACAGTCTCGTTAGACATTTAAAGGCCTAGATATAAAGGCCTAACGATGTAAACAAGTAAATGACTATCAGGTGTATGAATGTTTTCATGTCCAAAGCTAAAAGAAAGAAGCACGAATGGTGTGCGTATGTAGCAATAACAGTGCACATCTCTTCGACTAGATCCATAGATTTACTTCCAGTGTTGCCAGGATATGGCTTAGTTCCACGTTTGTTATGTTCGGAAAGTCAAGGCAACACTTAAAAAAGAAACTTGAAACTGTTCGCCAACCATAACCACACGATAGGAAAGTCACTAATGCCCTAACTTCAATCCTGCATTCACGGCAACCGTCGTCACAACATTCACAAATCAGCGCACTATATCACAGCCAACGCTCACGCTATCGGAAAATTTTCGGCAAAAAGCGACCAGTTATTCCAAACTTTGCCTTGAAGTTCCGTTGTTCGTGCGATGCCAAAGTTTATAGAAGGGCAAGTAATAACAAATAACACGCTGCTTTTAAAGTAAACTAAAGAAAACACCGTTATATCATCAATCAGCTTTGATTTAAAACTACATAGCGACAACAGAGAAAGAAAGGAAATATAGATAGATAGATAGATAGATAGATAGATAGATAGATAGATAGATAGATAGATAGATAGATAGATAGATAGATAGATAGATAGATAGATAGATAGATAGATAGATAGATAGATAGATAGATAGATAGATAGATAGATAGATAGATAGATAGATAGATAGATAGATAGATAGATAGATGATGGTTAGTTAGTTAGTTAGTTAGTTAGTTAGTTAGTTAGTTAGTTAGTTAGTTAGTTAGTTAGTTAGTTAGTTAGTTAGTTAGTTAGTTAGTTCTCGCAAGCATTCAGGAGACTGCTGCTTGAGGACGGAAGCGGCACCATCATGGCTTCACTGTGTGCGAAATTTCGGGTGCATCGGACCGCGCATACAAGTTAATGCGACAAATGTGTTCATTTGAATAGTACACAGGTGTAAGTCATCATTTGTGATGCTGAGCACATAACTGCCATTTTGTCTACGGCATGAGTGACATTTCTCTCTCTCTCTAACTTTTATTCCCCTTACCTCACCACCAGTGCAAGGTAGCCTACCAGGCTCACTGCGGCCATGGTTAACCTCGCTGCCTTTCTTTCATCCTTATTCTCTCTTCTAGATAGGTGTGGTATCGCTTATAATCAATTGCTCATAACTCGGCTCTCATTCATAAAATTAGGCGTGTCTAGTATTTTTTTTCATGTTCTTGGACTCCGTAATTAACTGAAAGAAAGTAAGGCAACGCTTCAGTTTGGGCCTTCTGACGCATTTTACTGTCGGTAATATTCTTTAGTTCTAATGGTGACAATTCCATGTCTGTTTTTTATGACGAAGCTCTAAGCGCGGTCCTTTTATAGGCAGCCCGATTCTTGTTTTTCTAACCACCAACACAAGCGGAGTTAAGGATCAAAGCCAAGGTCGCTTAATTCACGTTGCGATCACAATGACAACTTCTCGACCAGAAGAAACGTAAACGAATGCCTAGTTTTCTTAGCGACAGATCCAGTTTTTTTTTGTCTTTATTCCTTTTCTTCATTCCACGCTGTTCGCGTCCCAGCTGAACAGGCATTTATTTAGCGTACCCAGCTATCGAATATCGTTAACTAATGCAGTTTTGCTTGGATAGCTATAGATGTATAGGAAGACCGGAGTTCGCGCCCTTTCTCGCCTCGCCGTGTGCTTTTGTGCGTTTCTTTCTTTGCGTCTTGCGTGCGTGCGCTTCTGGTGCGTGAGTGAACGGAAGTTCTGGTTCGATAACCGAGCGCCACCAACAAAAGCGCTCACAAAAATCGGTATCCGCTCAATATTCTCTCCTTCTTTTCTCTATCGCTCTCTCCCTCTGACTTTGTTCTTCTCTTGTGCGTGTACCGCCCAGACAGTGGCATTCTCTGCACGTGCCGCGTGAACAAATTTGATCCGGGCAAGCAGCCGCAACAGCACAGAAGTCACGTCTACTAACGATGCGCTCAGTGATCCCTAATACTGGGGGCGGCCCAGTGCGGTGTTCCCTGTGCCAATCACGCCCCGAAGGCCATTGGGGAAATAACCCAGGCGGGCGCAACGAAAGTAGACTTCGTCAAAGCTAGATCTGCAATAAATAGATAGAAAAGAAAAGAATTCGATGATGGAACGAATTCTGAGCCCAGTACGAACAGTACGTATCAGAAACAGCGAAGCAATCGCCACAGATAATAAAGGAAATTTGTGGCCGGAGGCATGATCCGTGGCCATTGTATTTTCGGAGGGGGGGGGGTGCAATTCCAAATGGACGAGGTGTGATGTTTGAAGCTTCTACGTTGTCATCATAAACATTCTTTTTGCCTGTTTTGTCGGCGAAGGAATTTGGGCTGGTCGGTAAATAGCTTCATCTTCGAGCTGTGCTCACGCGCGAATAAACAAGCACTCGTGTCGTCAATTCTTCCGCTTCTGTTTGTGCGCGTGCACGGTTTGAAGATGAAGAGTTCTCATCTTCATAAGAAGTAGCTCAGTGATACACACGCAGTTCCGTGCTTGAAGTTCATTATTGTGAAGATTTTGTGCTATCAATAATATTCTTCTTCTTCTCCTTCTTCCTAATCATATTATTATTATTATTATTATTATTATTATTATTATTAGTAGTAGTAGTAGTAGTAGTAGTAGTAGTAGTAGTAGTAGTAGTAGTAGTAGTAGTAGTAGTAGTAGAATATGCAGCAAAAGAAGAAGCGCGAACTGTTGCAAATGGGTTTACCTCATTAATCAATAAAGTAAAACCTAAGTTTTTGAAATTGTTGTCATCAGGTTGATACGGCAGCCTGAATTACAATCTCAGAAACATAATACTTGTAGTTTCAATTGAATATTTTTTGTATTATTGCCATTAATTTTTGTTATTTCTGGTTTTTCATGACATACTTTACTTAAAATAACATTTGACAGTCTTAACGTCGCATTCTTGGCCAATCACCCAAAGTGGGTACGCGCCATTTATCGAAGCAAACAAACAAACAAAAACAAACGGATCAAATTGGTAGTCGGCCGTTTTGCTCTTATGAAATCGATAAGTTCGCGTGGAAAAGAAGGAAAAGTCTATATTGACCCTACAGTCATCCGTAAGAGAGGGGGGTGGAACAGCCGACAGGCGAAAAATACAATGACAAAAAAAAAAACATGCGAGTGTGTGTTATATAACATCCGCAATGCTACGGCACAGTACGCCATGTAATACAGGGTATTAGGCCCATTGTGTTTTTCAGATGTGTGTGCTTAGCTCGATGAATGCTGTCACTTTCTAACCACGCTCTCGTTCTTTCTGCGTGAGATTTAATGAAACGAAGCGACTGTTGTATCGAAAAATGCTGCCGAGAGTTTTGCTGAAACGATTCTCTCAATGTCTATCATTGAATAACGTCACGTCGCTGCGCCTGCGTACTTCAACTGGATTAAGCGCTTGCTCGCACAGATTCCGTGTTGCAGTGTCTCTTTGTATTCAAAGACGACGGTTTCGTTACTGTGCATGCATAACAATGTGTCTGGATTTTTACGGAACAACATCACGATAGGAATATGAGACACGCCTAGAGTGAAGAGTTTTGGAAATTTCGGCGATCTGATTCACTTGAACGTGCACAGCACACGGACCTCTAGCACTTTGGCTTCGTCGAAATACGGCCGCTGCAGCTGTAGGCATCCAACTCGCAACTTCCGAATCAGTGGCCGTGCGAGGTTGGCTCATTGCCGTCGGTATTAATCAGTTGTCATTCGAAGGGACTTTGTTGTTGAGTACGTGAGAAGCGTGTGCGTTTATACTCATCGTAAGTTTGCGATGGTGTTTTCTCGTGCCGTGATAATTGAATGTGCTTAGACATAATGATAACGCGTTTCTTTTCTAGTTACGGCTGTCTTGCCGCTGAATGTTCTATAACCTCAACTAACGCAACGCGGATTCTTAGCGTCGACAACCAAGTGTGAACATTTAGGATTGGAGTACTAAACCGCAGGAAGGCCTGTGTGTTCGCAGAAAGTGGATAACGATTTATTAGAATACTTGGTACTCTACTATGGGAAAGCAAAGAGCCGTCCCGGTCAGTGTGTTTAGAAAAAGTGGTTAACGATTTGGAGCACTAACACATCAACTACCACTACCAAGCGATGGTTGAAGCTTACATCCTACCGACCTGTCTGTTTAGAAAAACTGTCTAACGATTTAGAGTAATTGGTGCTCTACTATGGGAGAGCAAAAGTGCTGTCCCTACTGTAGCAGCCGGTCTGTTTAGAAAAAGATGGTACCGATTTAGAGTACTTGGTACTCTACTATGGGAGAGCAAAACACTTGTTAAGCTTCAAATACGGTTTTACATGACTCGTTGTGCACGAAACAAGGACACGTATATAAGTGGAAGCGACAGCCTTAAAAGCGCAAGTATCAAAGAGAAAACGCTGCCTTCTCGTATGCGTGTCCTCTGCTTTTTAAATGCGAAGCATTTCTTAGCGAACTTCGGCGACTTTGAGCGTATCTATCTATCTAGCCGCCTACGACTTCTCGCTCTTCTGGCCGTTTCGATAACGGTATCGATACCAAACTTCGTATGGAATAACATGACTGTAGGATGACCATATTTGACTAGTCATAACATGAAAATCATGATATGTATGTCATGAATGCCATGATTTATGTTTCATGGTTCTGCTGCTTCTGCGGGGGTTTCGTTCACATGACATGTTACAAAACTGGTATACTATGACATGATTGCATGGTGAAAGCAAACCAAAGACCCTAAGATGAGAATCATGATTTGCGTGTCATGTAATAACATGACTACATGCCACGCTCATGATGTGCTCGCGGCCGTTTCGCTAGCGTCACATATGCCAAATTTGATATTGCGGTACGTTAATGAATGAAGAAGGTATGTCAGTGGTGCAAACATAATAACCATGAGATTCGTGTCATGTAACAACATGACTACATGCCACGCTCATGATGCGCTGGTGGTCGTTCCACTAGCTGCACATACACCAAATTTGGTATTATGGGACGGGAATGGATGACGAAGGTATGAGACTGGTGCTAACATGATAAACATGAGATGCGTGTCATGTAACAACACGACTACATGCTACGCTCATGATGCGCTCGCGGCCGTTTCACTAGTTTCACATGTACCAAATTCAGTATTACGTGACGCGAACAGACGGCATAAGTAAATGACACCTCCAAACATGATGATCACGACACGCGTGTCATGTAACTATAGACTACATGCCACACACAGGATGTGCTCGCGGCCGTTTTACCAGTTTCACATGTGCCACATTTGGTATTACGTGACGTCAATGGATGACGAAGGTATGAGACTGGTGCTAACATGATAAACATGAGATGCGTGTCATGTAACAACACGACTACATGCTACGCTCATGATGCGCTCGCGGCCGTTTCACTAGTTTCACATGTACCAAATTCAGTATTACGTGACGCGAACAGACGGCATAAGTAAATGACACCTCCAAACATGATGATCACGACACGCGTGTCATGTAACTATAGACTACATGCCACACACAGGATGTGCTCGCGGCCGTTTTACCAGTTTCACATGTGCCACATTTGGTATTACGTGACGTCAATGGATGACGAAGGTATGTGACTGGTGCGAACATGATAATCATGAGATGCGTGTTATGTGAGAACATGGCTACATGCCACAGTAAGGCGCCAATGCATTTCGACGTGACTCGGTGCGCGTGCGCGCCGGCGTTCGTTTCGTCGCGTCACGCCGGCGTTGCCACGCCAGGCGGAGGTACTGCCATATACTCGCAGGCACGCGCTGCGCTGCGTTGCTTTGACGCATGCGCGTTTCAGCGCGTCCGGCGTCCCGGCGTCACGAAAAGAGGGAGCGCAACGGCGCGAAATGCACCATGTCGCATTTCGCGCCAGTTGCCGTCGAGCCGCACCGACGGACGCTGGTCATTCTCGGCGTTAGACTATGGAGTGCTCGCATTTCGCTAACGTTGTGTCGCTGTGCCCAGCGTGCATGCGTGCGCGTCAACGCTCCATTAGAGTATATTGAGCCCTTCATGATGCGTTAGCGGCCGTTTTGCTAGCTCCTCATATACCGAATGGGGTGTTACGTGACGTCAATGGATGACGAAATATATGACTGGTGCAAACACAATAATCCTGACACGCGTGTCATGTAAAGACATGACAACATACCACTCCCATAGCGTGCTCATGGCCATTTCGCTATCTCCACATATACTAAATTTGGTATTACGTGACGCCAATAGATGACGAAGGTAAACGACATATCCAAACATGATAATCATGTACGGCATAATTTACATCCACCTCATGACGTTGTGCTGATTTTAAAGTGACACATCAACCTTTCTCATTTGTGCTTCGCACATCATCGATCTTCGCTGTGCGTGGGATCTGCCATTTTTTTTTATTTTCAAGTAATTTTGTAGCAAGCTCTATCTTAACAGCGTATCCTATTTTTTATATGAAAGTGCGATACATTTTGTTACGTCACGTAAAAGTTTTCGGCCATACCTATATAAAATGTGCAGGTCCCATCGGACTTAACAGGGTCAATGCTGCCGCCGTATTTTTTCTTCGCCGAAGGCTAAGTAAGTCTTACGAAACATCTGGCGCCTATTGACGCGCCTGAGGCACCGCGTGTTTCGAATGTCACGATATCGGTGCCCGCAATATGTAACTTCTGTTTTTATCTGATTGTTTTGCGATCCGAATTTCGTCTCGAAGTGTCCTAACGCAGCGTCAGCCACGCACACTTACGAGCAAACTGCCGCGCCATTCGACATGACCCCTCCCAGTGCCCTTTTCTTCACAGACTCTTACGAACGAGCTTGTGAGCACCCTATACTAAAGGTGTGCTTAGCTGAAGTGGCACCGACAGCTGTTGTATAGGAAGGCAATGCAAGATATGGCTGCCTTCTGGGGGGGGGGGGGGGGATAGTTATAGGGAGCCAGTCATAAAGTAGATGGGCCCGTGAGCTGTATCGTTTAGAGCACGTTGGTGGCCTTACCTCTGTTGGCAGACGACCTATTAGTGTGTTGTATACAGTATAGATGCTTGCTGTAATACCACGGTTTTTCGAGGAGATATTGTTATCCTGCAGGAACGAGATGTTAGTAAGGCATGTTGCGAGGTTGAGCGAGTAGCGAAGTGGAAATTGCTGTATTTAGCGTTCTACAGTCGCGCACTTGTTAACGGTAAAGGCATGTAACCGTAATTTTCGATGTCTAGGTGCGACCAAAAAGCGCATGTAGTGGACGCGCGCGGCTGGTGGTGCGGAATAGTCGCTTCCACGAGTGCGGATTTATTTATTTATTTATTTATTTATTTATTTATTTATTTATTTATTTATTTATTTATTTATTTATTCGTGAAGCAGCGCTAGCATAAGACGGCTGTTAGCAGACTTGCGACACAGTATGCACCAATACGTACACACCGCATAAAGAGAAACTCAAAACTACATATACAACAGATACTTCCTAAGTACAACACTTGAGAAAACGTAAACCAACCTAAAAAACAAAGAGCAATGCGAAACTATACTACATTTATGACAAGTTGCATATTACTGATACATACTGCACATAGCATTAGGTTCCGGTTTTTTATTTGTGTTGAACCTTTTTTTTGTTTTGCTTTCCTAGGTGCCGTCGTGTCCTTTTACACTCAATGCATGCGTCCTGCGTGTTAAATGCAATGCGCAAAACTATACTTAAGGACAAAAAGTTTAAGGAACATATTGGTTATTTCAGCACGGGGAAGGAAGTTTCGCGGTGACTTGCATACAAAGCGCATACCTACTTAATTTTAAAAGTGGACAACAACATAATTCAACACAGGTGCGGCCCACACCTAAGTAAACTGTAGGCTGCTTGCTTCTATGGACGTAAATGTATTTTCGGTTTTTTTTTTTTTGGGGGGGGGGAAGGTAGGGAAACGGCCGTTTTGTGGCGTACAGCGAGAGGCGTCGATATAGCGATCGCGGCAACACTGTACGTGGAAGGCGGCGACAGCTGGTGTTGACGAGGTCGTTCATTTACAAAGGCGGCGTCTTTCACGAGCCGTGAGTGATGGCTGCAGTTCGACGGAACGTTCTGAAAAGGGTGGCTGTACAACAGCACGGGCCTGCTGGAAAATAAGAGTTGCTCGTTATCGCTGCAGGTTCGCAGCAATTTACGCGCCTTGAGACCAGATTCTTTTCGCTTGTCTTGCTAAGTTACAAGCCTGGCTTCTCCGCGTTTTTGTTACTGTCTCATTCATCTGTTTTGATCTTTCAACTGCCGAGCGAGCTCACCATGAAGGAGGCGTCAATTGTTATTATCAAATCTCTTTGTTTTTGTCGTCATGACTCACCTTTAAGGCTGTTGAGAAAAAGCCCACGAGCTACAACATCTGTCTCGACATCTTCATTTTAGAGGGAAAAAAAAGAGCATGCACGTTGTAGATGGCAGGAAGAGCTCTTGATCTATCTATCTATCTATCTATCTATCTATCTATCTATCTATCTATCTATCTATCTATCTATCTATCTATCTATCTATCTATATTCTTATGTATGTATGTATGTATGTATGTATGTATGTATGTATGTATGTATGTATGTATGTATGTATGTATGTATGTATGTATGTATGTATGTATGTATGTATGTTAATTCCTCCACACCCTATACGTCCATCTATACGGTGCTTAAATTTTTCTGCCACGGTGATCCATATATAATATTTTTTTTCTTTTTTTCCCCAACACACAGGCTCACCGGAGCAAGAGCCTGACGCAGATCGACTGCCTGGAGAGCGGCATGAGCCGTCGCGACGACGAGCCGAGCGGAGGCAGCAGCCCGTCGGACGCCTCCGGTCAGCCGCAGTCGCTGCAGTCGCAGCCGTCCCAGTCATCGCCCTCGCACCAGCCGCCCCCGTCGCCCGACCGCCTGTCGGTGCCCGATGAAGCGCCTCCGCAGAGGAGCAGGCTGAGGCATTCATCACGGGTGAGCCACGTTACGTGACATTCACTTTGTTTTGTTTTTATAGCTGTTATAAGGACACTATCGATGGGCCTTCGCTGTTGGCGTCGCCGTCATTGCCCGTATAAAGTCCGAATCCATAACATTCCCTACGCGCATCACAGGTTCTACCCGTGGGGTAAAAACGCGTGTGCGGGGCCGGTGAACGTGGTCGGAGCAGAGATTAAACGAGTCGGGGCATCTGCGTCGCTCGGATGGCGCATGTGAATACATCATCTCGTGCGAGGCCTACCGTCGAATGCTGCTCAGGCATAGAGAAAACGCTCCGCTCATCTTGAACGGGTGTGAAATGACGCGGAAGAAAGGAGGAGGGAGGTCGAGCAGCAAATGTGAGCTTTGAAAATAAGTACGCGGGCGCGATCGATCGCTCACGCGTTCTATTTCGACAGGCATTAGCGGATGGCTCATAAGTGAGACGAATGATAAAAGGAAGGAAGAGAGGTTAACCAGGGTTGAGCCTGGTAGGCTACCCTGGCCTGGGAGAGAGGAAGAGATAGATAAAGGATTCAAGATATGAGAGCGGACACTGTTGTTGACGCCGACGTAGTAACAGTTTTGTGCTTGTCGTGAAAACCATGCGGACGACGCATTGCAGTTGCGAAAAGCAGTGAAAGTGCGCTACAATTTCTGAAGGCTACCGGGTTGACTGAACGCGATGTTGTGGAAATTAACACAAGTAAACGGGTGCCCGGGTCTTTTTCACTGTTATTTGATTTTAAAGAAAGAAATGTGGAAGTGAATGCAGGCTGTGTCAAGGCCGACTGTTCTAAAAACCTTAAGCTTGCCTCTCAGATAGCCGAAAAGCATAAATAAATGTAAACAAAAAATATCGCGAACACTTTAACTGCGTGATCGACCCCGCGCACCTGCGTGACTTGCGTGCTCGACTCTAAACATTGGAGCACGCAAGTCAGCTGCGAACCCTTCGGGCAATGTTGGACAACTCGATGAGAACTTCGCGCTGATAAGGTAGAAGGAGAGGCTTGCATGGTTTTGCTCCATTGCGTACTTGAGCTAAACCTCCACTACATTGGCTGCCCGTGCAGATTCGAGCACGCAAGTAGGCGCAACGTTTCTATAGAAACGCTGTTTGTCGACTGGTTAACATCCTTGTAACCATAATTCGTGACTTCCCTTTTTGTAAGGTTATATTTCCGACAGAATGCTTCACTCTCTGCAACACTTGGAAGCGAAGGCATGCTGTAGACTTGGTGATGCGTTAAGTCTGTGGGTCGCGGGCCACGGCGGTCCAGAAGGCTATAGGCACTCGGCTGTCGACCCGCAGGTCGCGTGATTAAATCCCGGCCGCGGTGGCTGCATTTTCGGTAGGGGCAAAAACTCTTGAAGCCCGTGTGCCTAGATATAAGACACAGTAAATAACCCCGGGCGTTAAAAATTTCCGGAGCCCTCCACTACGGCGTCTCTCGTAATCATATGCCCCGCCGCGATGGTCTAGTGGCTAAGGTACTCGGCTGCTGACCCGCAGGGCGCGGGTTCGAATCCCGGCTGCGGCGGCTGCATTTCCGATGGAGGCGGAAATGTTGTAGGCCCGTGTGCTCAGATTTGGGTGCACGTTAAAGAACCCCAGGTGGTCTAAATTTCCGGAGCCCTCCACTACGGCGTGTCTCATAATCATATAGTGGTTTTGGGACGTTAAACCCCACATATCAATCAATCAATCATCAATCAATCTCGTAATCATATGGTGCTTTTTGAGATGTTAAACCCCAACAATTATTATCAATAAATGATTTCGTCTCAGCCTCGGCTGTTTTTAGGACCCCCTGTGGACTGGCAGTAGTTGTGAAGGATCGCTTGCAGTGAGAGAAAGGGTGTACATAAATTGATACAACAGTTAGCGTGAAATCAGTGCTTATTATTTATTGATGAAGCAAGCCCCAAAAAGTACAAACACTCATGAAGAACACTGGACGAGTGCTTACTAGCAACTGAAAACTTTTATTTCAATACAAACACTTATATAAGCATAAAACGCATGTACGTCACTTCAAGCCACCATCATCATGAACTTACACCAACATGCCTAACTGGCAGTCATTCTTATTTCTCTCGGGTGAAGATTGGTCAAACTTAAGTGCCACGTCAATTCGATCCTAACAGCTTGTCAATAAGTTGAGTGGTCTGCACTCATATTCAACCTGCTTCTAGCTAGATTTTCTCCTCAAGTATGCAAGCCTTAAAAAAGTATATTTCCATGCACATCTCAAAGGCAGGAAAAGCTTTACAACCATCTCATAAAAAAAGGGGGGCAACGTAAGTCAGCTCCGGCGTTGTGTAGTTCTGTTATGCGGCAAAACATACCAAAATTCATAGGTATCCGCTGACGCAAGGCATAGTCTGCCAGAATACAAAATTAGGAAAGAAGGTCCCACTCGTCACCATATTGGTGACGCCGTTGTGACCACTAAATGATGCCGCATTTCAATTACGGGCAGGTTGCGATGTTATGAAAGCGTTAACTCGAGAGTCATCGCTTACTTGCGTGTCCATGAAAGGCGGGGTTGTCATAGTATGAAGCGTGGAAACTTGGCCAAGTTGGTAGGGCATAACTGAATACACGAACAGCGCAACTTAAAAGTAGTTACAGTGTAACTACGGAAGCAAAGAAACAAGGATAGAAATAGGATGGAAACTCGAGAGACTGTAAAGGCACAGTCGCTTGTCAATCTTGCAAGGCATGGGCACGGAGTGCAATAGCTTCAAGACCTCGTTTGTCTTTTTTATGTATGAGTATAGTTGTGAATGGAAGCCGAAACATTGGGATGACTTCGAGCTTCGTTCCGGCTCATTTGGGTGCAATCATAGAGTTTTCTATAAATACAGTAGAGGGAACTCTGGCGCTAGTGTATATGAGAGCTGCAACGCACGACGTTTCGGCGAGCATGGGAATGATGGGTAGTAGACAATTTTTTGTAAAATTTGTACTGTCGCCTCCGTTTGGCTTCGCGTGGCTTTGAGCTGCTTTGTCACGATACGACAATCGGCAAACGTTGAGCAATCGCAGTTCGCGACCTTAACCTTATTAGGCTCACCGGTTCAAATCGGGTCGTGAATTGCACGACGGTTTGTCCTGTTATTTGAAAGAAAACAAAAACGCAACAATAAGCAATGCTACAAGTACGTTCGAAGCAGGCAGACATAAAGATTAGGCAAGCATGTGTATTTCTCATCATTTCCATGGTCGCTGACTGATCGCAGGGACAGAGTCTGCTCTATAGTCAATTTAAGCAAACTCTGTGGGCGCAATCAATATTTAAGCGTAACTCTTCGCGTTTCCTTTTTCGTTTTTTTTTTTATAAAACTGTGCGATAAACAGGTGCACGCGAACGTGCGCAGGTGCACAGCACATGCACGCGTGCTAGCTACACTTACGCATCAAAGCGGGCCCTAAACTGACATCAAATTCGCGTATGCCGTTGATGACTGCTATACTCTATATGATCCCCATGCAAGCACGCCGAGAACGGTGGCGATTACATTCTAATCCCTCGTCAAGCTTTCATCCCTGCCGCTCTAAAGCTGAGCGAGCTCAGTTATAAAAAGCGCCGATGGGTGTCACTGGCCCAGATTTACTTATTTGGTCGCTGTGTAGTCACACGTGTCGCGACAGTACAAGTAAGCCTGAGAGATTGGAGTTTATTAAGCCCCAGGAGCAGTGCTTGCGCGCGGAGTGCAGCTTTATACCCGAGCTGAACACGCCGTATTCCAAGCGAGGTTCTGAAAACACCCTCGTGCTATTGCATACAGCTTTAGATGATTCGTTCTATGGGGCGATATTCGTTCTATGGGGCGATATTCGTTCTATGGGGCGAATGCCGAGGGTTGTTTATAACAATTCGTGCTTTGCTTTAGGCTCAGTCAGCGCTGCGTGCAGATCAGTTTATGAGCTCTGTTTCGACATCTTCTCATCTGACATATGCTTTTCTGAACTCAGTGTGGTCTACTAGAACGTGTTTGCGCGAAATAGCATTATTTAGTGCGTTCTAGCTCTAACTGTCGACCACGGCAGCAGCAACAGAAGAAGACTTGATACTTGCCCAACCGACGTAAACACGTATACAGAGATTGGCTCAGAATAAACGAACGTCTTATGTGGGAATTAGTACAGCCTTGATCAAACTTTTTATAGAAGTGCTGAGCGCGTGGTTGAGAATGTATGGCGCCTTCCGCAGCTGCCTCTACCTGTTAGTTAAATGGCCCCGCCGCGGTGGTTTAGTGGATAAAGTACTCGGCTGCTGACCCGCAGGTCGCGGTATCGAGTCCCGGCTGCGGCGGCTGCATTTCTCATGGAGGCGGAAATGTTGTTGGCCCGTGCGCTCAGATTCGGGTGCAGGTTAATGAATCCCAAGTGGTCGAAATTTCTGGAGCACTCCACTACGGTGTCTGTCATAATCATATGGTGGTTTTGGGGCGTTAAACCCCTCATATCAATCAAGCAATCTGTTAGCTAAATGTTTCTGTTTTTGCATCACAAAGACTCAGCACTGGTACGACCATTTTTGGTTTATTGCGTCATCGTTCTTGTCATAACTTTCTCAGAAAAAAAGAGAAAAAAAACGGCGGCTGAAGTAGCTGACTGGCCGCTCCAGACAAGTGCGACTGAGACCGTGAAACCCACGCACGAACCGTTCCCTAGCAAACAGAATCTGTCAAGGTAGCTTCAGAGACGAAAACTCGACATTTTCAATTTAAAGTTAGGAACTCGAAAGGGTCATTTCGCTCTGCTACAAAAACTGGCAGTTAAAGCGATGCGAACTTGCATTTCAACCTACAGGTCTGAACTGCGATGATTTCGCGCAAAGTGGAGACTGTTGAAAATTGAAACCAATTCACAGGAATCAGGTTTAATTTTGAGAGTACGGTACACCCACACGAACGTGAAGACACGCCAACGGATTCGGACAGGCTTACCTGCTTGTAATACGCATATACACGGGGCTAGGTATCAAACCCATGACGCCGGGCTCCGCAGTATTGAAAGGCGTGCATTCACTGCGATATAGCTACACCATGACAGGTCGTCCTTCATGGTATACACGTAGTATGCTTCACGACATTGTTTTGCTTCCGTCACAGCATAAGCGCGCGAAACGTTAAAGTACGTACGCAAAACGACTGTCCACTTACAACTCTCCGTTCTAGTTCGATGAAACTGCGGAGAACCGAAGCGTTTCGCTTAACGTGTGTATATGGGACATCCACTTTCAAACCAAGAGAAGAAACAACCTAAAGTATATATAGGCCGATGGGCCGATATCAGTGTTTTCCCGAACGTGCAGCACGGGCCTCTACGATTTCAGAACGTCGTCGTCATGGGCGTCGCGATCTTTGCTCTACCGTCTGAAAGACGTGACGAGAAACTGTCGGCAGCCTTGCGAGAGCGCCCCGAGCGAAATCCAATTTTCTTAATGGCGCCACGGGGCCAACTCGTCGCTATAAGTGTGCGCGCAGTGTGTGCGGAAGTGTAACAGCTGCTGAAAAGGAACACAAAAAGAAAACAAAGTGTGGCACTTTCCACTCGAGCCCTCTTGAACGTATTGGCGATGACACATAACGGTGATTTTTTGGAAACAAAAACAAAAGAAACTAAAGCGTCCCGATAAGGCCTTGGGAAGAACGGCAGGCGACGTGCTATTGAGCTGCGTTGGAAAGGGAGCTGGAAAATAACTTTTGACGTCGTTTATGCTCTGATCGTCGTTTCTGCGAAATGTACGCTCAAAAAAAGAAATGAGAGAATACTTGGACGGGTACATTCGGCATTGCATGCTGGCGAAAGCCCTTAGCGTGTGTTGTAGATCTGCAATGGAATTCCTGCAAGAGTCGTATGCACTAAAGTAGTGATTGTTGTAAAAGCTGCAGAGTTTTCCAGTACCAAAGGAAAATGAGATAGCGCGAAAGATGCAGATGAAGACAGAGACGTTAACAAAGTACTAGAGCCTCTATGTTACTGCAGGTACGTGGGCAATCCGGAAAGAAAACGGCGATTAAAAAATAAATAATTGAGAAGAGGTATGGGTTGGCGAAAAGTGTAGAGCTTGATCAGACTCACTAGAACTACATTTTGGTCTTGGGACTCACTCACAGTCAGACTCGCCGAAATTTTCCTCGACCAGACTCGCTCGCTAAAATTTTTCTCACTTGAATCCACTATGACTCAAGCTCACCAAAAGACATACCCAGTCTTACTCGCTCCGACTCATGCTCACGGCTCAATCTGAGTGTTAGCGACTGTGGTGAGTGAACTCCTGGGTGCGTTTGCCGACTTATGCTAGTTAGATAAATTTTCTTGTAGCCACGTTACTTCACCTAGAGGATAGCGAATGTGGCGAGAGTCTCACTTCATTGCTTGCACTATCTTAAGCATTTTCGGCGTCTAAAAATGTCTGTTCCTTGCGGATTCTGTGGAGCGGTAGTTCTATCACTTACCCCGTGCTCGGTGCAATTACTTTTTTGGTCAATGCGTTTGGCTTCGGTAGTGTTGCCCGGTGCTCTGTCTTAGTTATTTCCTTCCTGCGTGCTCATTAATAGAATAGAATGAAAAGTATGGCGCCACGAAGAAGTTCACGAGTCGAGGTTACAGCTTCATGGACGTCATGCTTGCTGCCTCATAAATTAACTGCGACAGAAGTTTTATGAACTGGGCGGTTTCGATCCCTGCCTCGGCAGTCACATTCGGGTGAAGGCGAAACGTTAGAAGCCCGTGTACTATGCGGTGTCAGTAAATTTGGAAGAGCACCGTATGGTCGAAAATTCCGGAGCTCTCAACTATGGCGTCCCTCATAATCATATTGTGATTTTAGGACGTAAAACCCCCAAATATTATATTTTCCGTGGCCGTCATGCTCCGCGTAAAATCCAAATCAGTAACATCGTCCCACACATCGTGCGTTCTACCCCCGACTACATGTTTAGGATCACTGGCGACGAACGCGGCTGAAGCAGAGATGAAGCGAGCCGGATATCTCTGTCGCACGGAGTTTGCATGCTATACCATCACCCCCCCCCCCTTACGAGGCCGGCAGTCAGTTTCTGCTCAAGCTGCACGAAAACGCTCCACCCATCTTTCGTCGGTCGAAGGAGCATGAAGGGACCCCAAGATAGGGGGGCTGCGTTGCTCGATCAGAAACTCGGAACTTCGAAGTGTGGCAGCTTGGGCTAGTTGGTAAGGCATGACGATAGTTATAGCGCGAGAACAAAACGACGACACAGAGACAAGAAGGACCTTCTTGTCTCTGTGTCGTCGTTTTTTTTTTCTCGCGCTATAACTATCGTCATGCGAACTTCGACTGTAAGGGCACGGTTACGAGCTCTGGCGCGCGCGCAATATCTCGGCAAACATCAGCAAACGGCTCGTACACCCTACTACGTGCTACGCTGTCGCCACTTTTGTTTGAGTCGACAGACCTCACTATAACCGCGTATCTTTCTGTAGCGGCCGCGTTCCCCTATACCACTGTTTTGTAGAGTTATACGAGATGTAATCCAAAAGAGTTAGGGGCTAGCGTTACTTCGTATAACACTACAGTTTGTTGATGTCGCAATCAGTGCTTCACCTATAGTGGAGAAAGTGTGATTTTTTTCATTTTCCATGATTATTTAAATTCCGGTTCTTCGTGTAGCTTCTACAACAATGCCTGGCATGACGCTGAGGAAGTTTATTTATTTATATATTTTATTTATTTATGTACTTTTATTTATTTATTTGTTTATTTATTTATTTATTTATTTATTTATTTACCGATAGTGCAGGCCCTTCTCGGGATGGTGCAGGAATGAATACAAATAATATAAACAGACAATAAATACAAATGCACAGTATATCATGGCACAGCTAAAAAATAATACATAGCAAATTAACAAGTCGAAAGACAGCACTCAGCAGTTCATACACACATACACATTTATGCATATACATATGTACACTCATAAATACAGGCCACATACATAAATAAATAGTAGTATTTACAATATATCCTGTAAATGAAGCCTACGTCCCAGAGATTACAACTTCCTCGGACAACTTATTCCAACAAGTAATCGCGTCAGGAAATAGAGCAAACTTGTGGACATTACTGTGGCTAACTGGTTGCCTCAAAGTTTTGCTATGATTCGTTCTGGCTGAAAATTCTGAAGGATGTTGAAGAAAACGCAGCAAAGCTGCTGATAAGAAGAGAAAATTACTCTTTATAGTTGACGTGCAAGTAAATTAGTCTCACTAGATAAATTTTACCGTCAGTCACGGTGTTTTTTCGTGTGCAGGAGCAGCAGGGTTAGCTGGTGCTCAACCTTTTTGACACCCTCTGTTTGGAAGGGTGTGACACCAACACGTTAAACACTCAGGACACTTTCAAGTTGTCTGAAAGCGAAGTTGTTAGTAGTTTGAGAGCTCGACACCTTTGACGTTGCGAGGCGGGAAAAATAGAGCGTGAAATGCGAAATGCGAAAATTAGCGCTATGGTGCGTCATGCATGAGCTTTATAAGAGGCAGAGTCGTTCGGTCTGACGTCAAGTTAGATCGTGTCCTGTAATTTCCTAACACCTTAGCGCGAACAGGCAGGAACATAATGTAGGCGTACAAAAGTATGGTGTGTTGGGACTCGTTGAACCCCGTAATCTCGAAGCAGAATACACGACATAAGTTTTCACTTAGTTATGGACGATATCGTTATCTTTCTCTGGCGCAGTCATCGATATACTTGCGTTCAAATCACCAAGACTGCTGTTAGGATGTTCACTGGAATGCGCAACTCAATATTGATATCCGTACCTGAACCATACGCGACCTTCCAGAAAGCTAATAAATTTCGCTGGTCTGAATTCAATATGTAGAAAAAAAAACCAGGTCGAAATCACAGCGTAACTATTATAGGAATGCTGTCATTTCTACAACACCGTCGGTTCAGTTTGACCCCAAGTCGTGCTGAAAACTAGCCGTGCCAGGACCCATAATTTTCCCGTAGCACAGGAAATAGTACAAATAGCTACGCGTGCCTAGGAGTGTGCTTTCATGGTGTCAATTGTTTCCGAAACGACAGAGTGGAGTATACGGACGAGAAGCCGGGTCTGCGCATCTCATGTTCGCGGTATCGATTACGGCGTCACCAATCAATCTGTCACACCGTCGCTAAGTGGCACGTCGCACGCGTATTGCCGTGCCGCTTGTTAAGCGCATGCACAAGTATATAGCAGTACACGCGCGGAACATTGTCGGGCTTTTATCCTTCGCTCGATACGTCGAACTGGGTCTCGGCGTTATTGCGTGCGCCAGTCATTACTCACTGCCGGGTTGCTTCACCGTATAACTTTACTCGTGCTCTTCTGTTGCAACACAACGTGCAGCAGTGAAGCCAACTATCGTCTTTTTCTTTCTTAATTTTTCTTTCTTTTGAAATTCGTCACTGTTTTGTAAGACACAGGACGCAGCCCGAGCTATTCTTTCATGCCGTCGAGTGTATCGAGATATGATTGCTCGCATTTGCGTTATGGCTTGTTCCGAATAAAGATCGGTATCGGAGCAGGTCGTTAATTTTGGCCTGTCGGCTTTGTAAATCATCCGCTCTGCTGGTTAAGGAGACACCGCTGAAGTTCTCGAGACAGTGCCCTCTCAACCTTTTTCGGCAATTTCCAGCGACGCGGCAAGCGACGTTAGCAGCGACGACGATTGAATTTTGAGCGAATGCGACTGCAGTATCTATCCCCGTACTGCGCGCACAAAGAAGTGTTGGTTAGAACTGGCTCACCTCTCTTAATGATGGCTAATGCTGCATGTCCCCCGTTATAACACCGGCTTCTTCCGTATGAATGCTTTGATTGAGAAATCAGTTCATTGAATGACGATGGGCCTGCAAGGGTGGCTGCAGCTAAATTACTGTTTCTTGAGATGATAGACGTAGGAAACAAACAAACTAACTAACTAACTAACTAATCAACTAACTAACCAGGAGGGAGCTTTATATAATTCTTCCAGCCTCAGCCAGCCAACCTTCTCTGACACCGCCTCTCCCGACCAGTCCACGGTGCCTCCTGGGTAAGATTAGGCTAATGCAGCAGACGCCACCAAAGCGAGCTGACCAATGCAAACGCTTGTCTGTCACGTGACTGGGGCATAATTTTCCCTCAACTGTTTTTTTTATGAGTGGAATCCAAAATTGTCACGTGAAGCTCCGTTCTAGTTTTCTACCCCTTTCTCCATGGTTGGAACAGGTATTACGCATTAACCAGTAGTCACAATAGTTACCGATTTGGACAATGCCTACGTGCTTCCCGTCTCTCTCTCTCTCACTCTCTCTCTCTATTAGTCACTCTCTTACGCTTCCAACTCCCCCTTCTACGTTGCCTTTGTTTCCTAGTGCATGGTATAGTATACCGAATTCTCGCCTCTGAATAACCTCCACGCATTTCTCCTTCCCTATGTTTCTCACACTCTCAGAGCGTGTATGTTGTGGCACTTTATATAATATATCGAGCGATTCTTTTTCTTTAGCTTCCTACCCCTTCCTCGTAATAGCGCTGCTTCACAAAAAAAGAAGCCTTGCGGAAATGAAAGTGCAAGGCGCATTGTGTCTGTTGCAGCTATACGGTTTCCACAAAACACGATTGTACCGGGGCATAGTGCTGCAGTGGTTCATAAATTGCAGCCTCTTTCGCACCTTTCGCGCATTAAAGGTGGCGCAATCGTAAAACGCGCTACCAGAAGCAATACAAACATGCTCAATGTCGACTTCGTTTATTTCCATTGTTGGAAAAAAAAAACAGCACATAGCGAGAAATGTAAACAAGAAAAACGTGCAAGATGTCCCGAACGAGCGGAAAAGTCATGTCGGCATGCGCATATGCAGAAGGAAGATAAGCTAACTTTCGACTTCGTTTTATATTGTGTGCTGATGGTTTTCGGGGTTGTATAACCTTAAAAAAGATCCTTTGAACACCGTTATTGTGTCAGCGATGCAACTCAGTTGAAATTGTTATCACAATTGCATCTCTTTTCTTTAGTTGTTTTTAACGCCTTTTTCTCACCGTCTATAATGAATCCATTTCTCATTGAAACTACTCAGCAAGAGAATCTCTATTTCATCATCTTGAGCGGGAAAAGCCTTTTGAACAGTCTGCGCTGTATACTAGCGTAATATGAACGTAATATCAACTCATTCATGCGAATGATCAAAACACAACCATCTCACCAATGCAGCGGAGTACAGCGTGTGCGTACAGATGCGTACGGAAGTCCCTTCGAACTTTGTTGGAACAGTTGGCGTAACTGGTGGACACTGAATGAATAGTGAAATTATTTCGAGTGCGTGGTCGATCGAACCAATAAGGTCACCAAAGCTGAAAAAGCAGGCCTGTTAACTATTCACTGTGTACATAGTAATACTAAGAATTATAACAATTGTTGTAGTTTCACACCCCCAAAACCACGTTATGAATATGAGACACGCCGTAGTTGAGGGCTTCGGAAATTTTGACCACCTGAGGTTCTTAAACGTGCATCTAAATCTAAGTACACATTTATAGGAAGAAGGAACTAGCGCTTGTCTTATGTGATAGTTGTTTTTCTCTGCCTAGGTGTGATTTTGCGTTGGTTGCTTCTTCCTATTACTACGAACAAATTTGCCCAGATATCTGCGTTACTAAGCACATGGGCATCAATCATATTCGCCTCCATCGCGTTGTGTACACAAAGATATGCATAGGGAATCAAAAGTGGAAAACCAACGATTTACATTGCTTATAAATCCTACCTCGCGTTAAATGACAAGGTTTAGAGCTACGCACGTGGAGGGTTCGTGACAATGTAGCCAAAAGTTCACGCGTCCCGAAAACGACTCGAAGTCGAGAGCCCATCGTTTTGTCCTAAATCGGTTGTATTTTATGCACCTTACATAGATTTCCATTGCCTTCGTGATCACAGGCATTACAACCTTTGTACGCACCAAGGGCTTGTGGCATGGCCTCCGAGGTCGGCCCACGTTTGAACATCCGACTTGGTCGTGGGTAGACGCCGTCGTGTGGCGTCACGTTATGTGACCTAACGATGAGGTCACATTTTGGCGATCCCTATAACGTCATGATATGTCGTATGGCCGCGTCATCACATGACAGCGATGATTTTTGTATCACTGATGTTGATGCATGCCGATGACGCCGACGGCCACTTTAGTATTCGACGGGGCGTTGGAGTCTTTCGCCTTAATGAAGCCTGCCTTAGCGGATCACTCTGCGCCTGTACCGTATCTGCAAGAATAGTCGAGTGATGGTAGTCTTATCGCATCCTGACGCTTCCTCGTTGATCCGATCATTTTTAAGCGGGCAGGACTTTGTTATGCGGCAGCCTCAGGGAACCAGTAGGATGCACTCAGGACGTTCGGTCTCTATTCGAGCAGAGAGGGAGAGAAAAACATGAATATTTTCTGTTCACAACCCAGCACTGGGGAAAGGGTGAGGTGGATTAGAAAAGTAAGGAAAGGATAAAAGTGAAAAAAAAAGGCATAAAAAACGACGGAAAACGAGAAATGAGAACCGAATGTAAGGCACCTCGTGACTGCGTTCTGCAGAGTGCTCTAAAGCGACCAGTTAAACGTACACTCTAACTTACCTGATGCCACACTATTCTATTAAAAATTTAAAAAATAAAAACCAAAATGACGTTCATAGTCGCGACACAACTTTCCTTGCCCTCATGCAAGTGCGTGTGGACTTGACGCTGATGCCTTCAAACAAAATACTGCAAACAAAATACTTCAAACAAAATACTGAAAAAAAGGGGGAAGCGGCAAAATAAGGAGAGAATAAGAATCCATCTGACGATTTATAGGTTTACCCCCGATATGTTTTGCCGATCCCTTCAACGTCGAAGTACTTACACGTAAACCCTTTGCATGACTCTGGGTGTTGCCCGTGTGTGTGAGTGAACGAGAGGATATACTGCACACTCACACGGACGGGGCGGCGTGATTTAAAGCGAGGCAGGCGGGAAGTGGGCGACGAAAAGCGCGACGGAAGGCGACGTCCCGGTAGGCGTCTTCTCCGCGTCCATCCATCATGCTCGGGTTTGTGCAACCTCGCGACGTGTACGTATACATGTATGCGATTTCGACACACTGTTTCACCATAGCGTGCCGCGACTCGCGCGACCAAGGTTTGGACGACGCCACGCCGCCGACGCCTATCGTCGTGTTGGTGACAAAACCCTTCAAACCCATGGCCGCGCGAGGTTGTTTGTGATAGCCTAAAAACAAAAAGAGATCGGAGGCGAAATGCTTCCGAGGGGGCAGCCGTTTTGCCTCACGCTGTGAGGCATCCCGAAAACAGCGCAAGAACGGCAGCCGCAAAACGAGATACAATTTTAACCGAACAGCACACGAGTCTCGAGCAGAGTAGCACAATGTCAAATAGGTAAAATATGTTCACGTGTACACGTTCAATATCGAACATTATGTATGGCTCGACAGCATTTGCACATCTTGTGTTCGAGCCCGCAACATTTAGGCCCTTATTATTTTTATTGTGCATTTCTTCTGCTATGCAAGAAAAAATAGCCGGTGCCAGTACAACGGCACCAACGGCATCAGTTCACCATTTCAGTAAAAATAACTATAAAGCCACTCACAAAGCTTATCAGTTATCATTGTCAACTACTGACAGCCTTCCGCCCGCGCCACCACTTCACACGTGATGTCAGAATGGTACCCTCCGACGTGATGTGTGTAAGGGTAACCTGGGTTACAGGTTGCGCAGTGTTTAAGCGCGCCTGAATTTTCAAGCACAATTTAACTACATGTTCAGTGCTTTTTTATACTTTATTTTACTTTATTTGTACAAATAAAGGGGTATAGTTTGAAGGACTCGTTTTCTCTTTCATGCACAACTAATCTCACTGACAGACAAGTAACCCAAGCAAGGCTTAGGGGACTATATACTTGTGGTTTCCTAACTGTAGCGTAACGATTCTCACTTGAACTGAAAGGAATCACAGTGGACAAAAAAAATTTCATCGGTAGGGTACGAACTTAATACTTTCGAATAGGGCTGTCTTGGCTCCCTTTTTGCGATGTTCGAAAACCGACTAGCTCGTCTATCAAAATATAGCCTCACGCTACATGGGTGTCTGCTCAAAGTTTGGCTTAGGAAATAAGCTTTCGTGACGGAGCAGAGAGCTTTACGTGTTGACGGCGCGTCAGTGAACGTGAGCTTGGGTTGGCTACCAACTGACGCGAAACCAAAACAAGGAGCTCGCCTTGAAGCATCCGAAGTGCGTCATAAAATCGAGACCACGACGCTGCGTTTGAGATGACTGCGCAGTTGTTCGTGTACGAGACATCTTCCTGCCTTGCTATTTTGTATGTTGAGCCTCCTCTTTAAAGTGTTTGCCTATACAGGCTTTCCCGGTGTTGTAATTCTCGGATGTTTCGGAAGTGACGTGCTGTAGATGCAATACCAAAGTTTGAATCGCTTGCTGTGCTACGAATGTAGTACAGGTAATGTTGCGCCTTGTGTCGTTGTTTCAAGGTTTACCGAGCACACTTACCTATATACCGAGTTTATTTTAGTGACAGTTAAGAGACGTATTCCAGGCATTGTATATTTTAATGCAACAAAATGAATTCGCGTAACAAAATAATTCATCGTGAATGCGTTCTCCCGTTTTGTAATTCAAATCACTTCGATCCGAGAGGGGGGTGGGGGAGTGTTGCGGAAAGTACAGTTGCCACCCTTGCGCCTGGAGCTCAGAAAAAATTCATGCATATTTTTAGATTGAATAGCTAGTTAGTTAATTAACGAAAAACTTTTCTTGCTCAGCCTTGTTACTTTCTTTTAGTGATTTTTTTCATATCTTGAAGGGAAGTTCGTGCTTTATATGGCGTGGTTGCTCCTTTTCGCAGATAATAGTATTAATGAAAAATCGCAGTCATTCAAAACTACACATTATGGCACCTGAATGGCAACTGAATTTCGGCTAATAAAATTGCACTTGACGACAAGACACAGCAGTTCACGCGAGCACGATGTCCATTTTCAATCACAAGAGGTCACTTGACTGGAGTTTGCGGGAAATAACAGTCACAAGGACGCCAATATGTAACAAAAAGCATTACACGTATAATCTATAGCCGAGTGACATGTAAGCGACGTTCATTTTGTTTGTATGTATACTGGATATATATATATTGTAGTGGGGAATTTGCAAGGCACTGACTAGTGGGACCATCTCTCTCGGAGTGCGAAGCGCGAGTGTGTGCACGAGCTGTAGACGCTGGACGGCTCAAGCATTTCTGTTCCTACCGGCTGCCTGCCTACTACCTGGCGTCGCTATTAAACTCCCTTGCAAAGTGGTGGAAGTGTGCTGGGTACGCAAACCTGGAACTTCGAAGCCGGAAGCTGCCCACTGCATCAGCAATGCCTGATCAGACGACCGAGCAAGGCACCCCCCTGCAGAGCACGGCCCAATCTCAACTGGTCATCGTACCTACCACCCTGCGCCAACGGGATCCCCCCTTCTTCAGCGGCACCGAGGACCAAGATGTGGAAGACTGGTTGCAGCTGTTTGAAAAGGTGAGCGCCGCCAACAAGTGGGACGACCCCTCGAAATTGGAGTACGTCCCATTTTATCTCAAAGACGTCGCCAGCCTGTGGTTCACAAACCACCGTACGGAATTTACCACTTGGGCCGCGTTCAAGACCACCCTTGCAGCTGTGTTCGATCGCCCCGCAGTGCGCAAACTGCGTGCTGAACAGCGCCTACGCGGACGAGCGCAAAGGCAGGGCGAAAACTTCACTAGCTACATTGAAGATGTTATCGATTTATGCCGGCGCTTTAACCCTGAGATGACCGAGCAAGAAAAGATCAGGCATATCTTGAAAGGAATAGACGATGATGCCTTTCAAATGTTGCTGGCAAAGGGCCCAAGTACCGTATCCGAACTTGTAACCTTGTGCCAGAACTTGGAAGAGATTCGCAAGCAACGTGCATTAGTTCGGAGGGTCAACGACAGCAGACGACTCTCTCGCTTCCCTGGCCGTCACTGGTGACAGCACCCTGCTGGAGCAGATAAAAGTATATGTACGTGAAGAGGTCGCACGACAGCTTTCGTGTCTCTCGTATCTGCCGACCACCGAAGCACCAACGAACCGTCTAACGCCGACAATCAGACAGGCTATTCAGGAGCAGGTCTCCGAGGCGTTGCCATTACCTACGCCTGCCTCTCCATCAACACCTGTTGCCGCGCCACTGACTTATGCGGCCGTCGCGGCAATGCCTCCGCCTCGTCTGCCATTGTATACGCCACAACCTGTGCGACCTTCTACCGCGCCGTTTCCAGCTACACAGCAGCATGCTGGAAATCCTTGGCGCACTGCTGACAACCGGCCGATATGCTACTTTTGCGGGATTCCAGGTCACGTTGCGCGTCTATGTCGTCGGCGCTTCGCAGCTAATACACCAAGATACCCTGACTACTCGTTTCGGCCTTCATGCCACGCGCCTCATGTGCCACCTGAAATTCACGAACGCGATGCGCAAGCTGCTTCCGGCACCCGAACCTCCGCTTCTCGACGTTCTACTTCCCGCTCACCTTCCCCTTCACCAAGTCGTCGTTCCGTGTCGCCTATGCGTCGACGACCCACCTCCATTGAGACGGAAAACTAACTGCCGCAGCTCCGGAGGCACGAGCTGCGTCATCGTCTAATCGTTTAAGTCCTCGCCTGTCTCCCACCAATCTTATCGATGTAATCGTCGAAGGTGTACGAACACTTGCACTCATCGATACCGGTGCCGCGATATCTGTGATTAGCCAAAGACTCTGCCGCTCTCTTCGTAAAGTGACGATGCTTCCTCCCGTAGTTTCTTTGAGCACTGCGAGCGCCCAACAAATTGAGCCCGTCGCGGCTTGTACGGCAAAGTGGTTATTCGAGACGTGTTGTACATCATTGAATTTCACGTGTTGGCTTCATGTTCCCACGATGTCATCCTAGGATGGGATTTCCTATCACGTCATCACGCCGTCGTGGACTGCGCTCGGGCCGAAGTGGAGCTGTTACCGTTTCGTGATGCGCCTTCTGTTGATGCGGCCGTATCTAGTGTGGCTAACCTTGTCGTCGCGACGGACATAGACCTTCCTCCTTTCAGCGCCCAGTTTGTCCTTGCCTGCTGCACTTCACTTTCTGACGCTACAGTCCTATTCACGCCATCTCACATCTTTGGTAGCCGCCACCACACATCGCTGCCATTCGCCGTTCTTGCGCTTTGTAAAGACACTACCGGAATATTTATTTCCAATCCGAACTCGTGCCCCCTCAGTTTGCGCCGCAACGAGACGCTCGGCCATATTCAGCTTATCGATGAAGGTACTATCGTGCCTGCCGATTTCTTCGACACCAAGCCGAATATGGAACTGAACGCGTTGGTTCCTCACTTTGCCTCGAACAGTGTGTCCTCCGATGCATTTCATCGTTCTATTGACGGCCATCTAGCCCCGGCTCAACGAGAGCAGCTTCTTACCCTGTTACACGAATTCAGGCATTCGTTCGACTTTCCCCAAGCGATTCTAGGAAGAACGAACGCAATTGTGCACACCATTGACACAGGAAAGAGTACTCCTTTGCGCCAGCGCCCCTATCGTGTGTCTCCGGCAGAGCGTCGCGTAATTGCAGAACAAGTAGACGACATGCTACAGCGTGGAGTCATCAAGCCTTCTTGTAGTCCTTGGTCTTCACCAGTTGTACTCGTCAGAAAAAAGGATGGTTCGATACGGTTCTGCGTAGACTACAGGCGCCTAAACAACATTACGAGGAAAGATGTTTACCCTCTTCCCCGCATAGACGACGCTCTCGATTGTCTCCAAGGTGCAGAATTCTTTTCCTCGCTTGACCTTCGCTCAGGCTATTGGCAGGTCCCAATGGCTGAGTCTGATCGCTCAAAAACGGCGTTCGTCACACTAGATGGTCTCTACGAATTCACCGTAATGCCATTCGGACTCTGCAATGCGCCCGCCACATTCGAGCGAATGATGGACAGCATTTTACGCGGTCTCAAATGGAACATCTGCTTGTGCTATCTCGATGACGTTGTGGTCTTTTCACCCGATTTCACTTCGCATCTCACTCGTCCTGCGTAAGATTCTACAGTGCCTTACAAACGCCAGGCTTCAGCTTAACCTGAAGAAGTGTCACTTCGGGGCTAAACAACTCACCATACTTGGTCATGTCGTCTCGAAAGCCGGCATTCTTCCCGACCCTGACAAGCTTCGTGCTGTTGCCGAATTTCCTAAGCCGACTACTGTTAAAGAACTACGGAGCTTTGTGGGCCTGTGCTCCTATTTTCGTCGTTTTGTCCGGAACTTTGCCTCCATCATCGCTCCACTCACCAAACTCCTTGCTGGCCCTGCAGATCTTTCGAATTGGACAGAAGCCTGTGACGAATCCTTCACAACACTGCGCCAACTCCTTACCTCACCACCCGTACTGCGTCATTACGACCCTACTGCGCCGATCGAAGTACACACGGATGCAAGTGGCGTCGGCCTTGGTGCAGTACTCGCGCAACGCAAACCAGGTTTTACGGAGTATGTGGTCGCCTATGCCAGCCGCGCCCTCACTAAGGCAGAAGCCAACTATTCTGTTACTGAAAAAGAGTGCCTGGCGATTGTGTGGGCGTTAAACAAGTTTCGCCCCTATTTGTACGGCCAAACTTTTGAAGTGGTAACAGACCATCACGCACTGTGTTGGTTTGGCTTCACTGAAAGATCCTTCTGGTCGCCTCGGACGTTGGGCACTACGCCTCCAGGAATTCGACATACGCGTCGTCTACCGATCGGGGCGAAAGCACTCTGACGCAGATGCGCTTTCACGATCCCCCGTGAAATCTGATGAATCGGAAATATCAGCCCTTGACCTTCCCCTCTGCTCCGTCAGCGTTACAGACATGCCATCCGAACAGCGGAAAGACCCTTGGATTGTCTCGCTCTTGAATATGCTTTCTGACACATCAACTTCCGGTTACCCTCGTGCTCTTCGCCGACAAGCAACGCATTTCGCCATAAGAGATGGCCTGTTATACCGTCGCAACTATCAAGTGGTGGGTCGTAAATGGCTGCTAGTCATACCCCAGCCATATGCGCTCTGATATCTGCGAATATTTTCATGCTGAGCCTCAACACGCACACGCCGGTGCGCTAAAGACGTATGACGGATCCGCCAACGTTACTACTGGCGGGGTATGTACACGTTTGTACGCAAACACATTCGCTCATGTTCCCTGTGTCAGCAGCGCAAGACATTCCCTCATTCACCCCGGTCAACTGCAGCCTTTACCATGTCCTGCACGCCCATTTGACCGTGTTGGGATTGACCTATACGGCCCGCTACCGTGCTCTGTTGGTGGTAATCGATGGGTGATTGTGGCTGCCGACCATCTGACAAGGTACGCCGAAACGGCAGCGCTACCTTCGGCTGGTGCTCGTGACGTTGCAACCTTCATCTTGCATCGGTTTGTTCTTCGTCATGGTGCACCACGGGAGCTCCTGAGTGACAGGGGCCGTGTATTCTTGTCCGAAGTTCTGCAGCAGCTCTTACATTCATGCCGCACGGTACACCGCACATCAACAGCCTACCACCCTCAGACGAACGGCCTAACGGAACGTTTCAATAGAACTCTCGGAGACATGCTCGCTATGTATATTGATTCGGACCACTCCAATTGGGACGTTGTCCTTCCTTTCGTGACGTATGCCTACAATACGGCGATTCAATCAACAACGGGCTTTTCTCCATTTTTTCTTTTATATGGTCGTGACCCATGCAGCACACTCGACACAATTCTGCCATACAATCCTGATGCCTCCGAGTTCAGCCTAGTTTCTGAAATGGCAGAACATGCCGAAGAGTGTCGTCAGCTTGCACGGTCCTTCACAGCCGATAATCAGCCCTCCAAAAAAGATCGCCACGACCGTGATCTGTTCAGGACACTTTCCCCGTCGGTTCTCTCGTGTGGCTCCGACTGCCTTTCCACTCTCCTGGACTGACTCCCAGTTTGCACCGAGTATACGGGCCCTTACCGCGTCATACAGCACCCTTCTTCTGTGGACCTATGTGATTGAACCGCTCAAGCCATCCACGGACAAGCGCCGCCTTGGTCGTGAGACGGTCCACGTCAGTCGCCTCAAGCCCTGCCTACGACCCTCCTGTTCTCTCGTCACCTTGAGTCGCCAGGATGGCTCGTCTTGGTCGCCGGGGTATTGTAGTGGGGAATTTGCAAGGCACTGACTAGTGGGACCATCTCTCTCGGAGTGCGAAGCGCGAGTGTGTGCACGAGCTGTAGACGCTGGACGGCTCAAGCATTTCTGTTCCTACCGGCTGCCTGCCTACTACCTGGCGTCGCTATTAAACTCCCTTGCAATATATATATATATATATATATATATATATATATATAGTGAGGGCAACCGTACCGCTGTCGCGTACATGCAGTGGGGAGCAGGAAACTTCATTGGAATCATTAAATGGGTCAGATAAATGGTGGAAAGGGGGATGTCAACCAAGAATTGAAGACGATAGGCCGTGAGCCGTAGAAGATGTCACGCGTTTTATGGCTTCGTGGTTTCTTTTTCTTTAATCCATTTAAATATAAAATATTTCCACGATCAAGTGAAGGATAACGTGTCGGCGAAGCTATAGGTCATAAAGCCCATGTCGATGTTCAAGTCGCCGACTAGTGCAAAGGACGAACGAATGGACAGACGCACACACGCACGGATGATTATGTGCTGTAACAGAGTTGATTCATGCGGTTGTTTCTCGCGCGGTGCCAAACAAAGGGCGCACCTGCGCTTCGACTGTGCACTACGGCGCCGACGTATTGCAGACAGATGGACATTGTAAGGCGCTTCACCTCTAGAAAGAAAAAAATAACGCTAGACATCTGAGTTGAGCTGATGCCATCACTTGGATGGGGTTCTGATGCCGCACCAAAATTGTTTGGGAGCACGGGAGCGCCATGATGGTGCGTGATAAAGGCGCACCCGCTACTGCCGTGAGATAGTGAATGACCTTTGGGCCAGGGCACGGAGTGACAGCACGGCTAGCGTTCGCGTTACAAGCGTGCAGCGCTTTTATTGGTAACACTCGATCGGTGCTGAGATGGCAAACACAGCTAATAACGTAGCGGTGATATCATTACGCTTCTCCGTATACGGACCAGAAACGTGTGGCGCAAGACATTTCTTTTATCATTTTTATTTCGCAGCGTCAGAAGCAAGGCCACCAATTCTTCGGCAAAGCGAATCAGCCGTTACCCTCGAGGCAGCCGTGTTCATTCTGTCTGCAATAATGAACTTCCCACGCTACACGGTGAAGCACATATTTCGTCATATATTATAGTCAGGCTTGTGTCCTCGGTGTCGCTGGTGCAGCTCAAAGGTATCTCCTATGCTGTGTGGTATTGTGTGGCTCACGCTACACTTCCCGCGAGATGTATAAAACAAGGAATGAACGAGATTCAAACCAGATATAAACCTATATAACCTCGCACAGCAGGCATTTCCTTACGCAAAGTGGGGGTATGCAAGACAGGCGCGAGAGCGGGGACCCGCTCTGCCTCCGAAGTGACTGGCAGGCAGGCAGGCACGCAGCTATGTACTCCGCCGTCCCTGCTCACGTTTCCAGGAATTGTTTACCCGCCCTCCCGATTGTAAACATCTCGCTCGCGCTCGCTCTTCCTATGTACTGCGTCGGCATCGTCAACCATATAGGCTGTATGTAACAACACTCGTAGCGGCCCGCTTGCTTTTTTGGCGCCTATACGTATATTGTTGTGTAGCACGGTTGTTGCAAAAGTGCCACGGTGTTTGCTGTCGAGAGGACAACATCGGGGAGGAGGAGGAGGAGGAGGAGGAGGAGGAGGAGGAGGAGGATTGAAAGAGGAAGGACAGTTAGGTTGGGACAAGAAAAGGAACTGGCAGGCCGACTTTCCACGAAAAAAACAGTGCAACGCGAATAAACGGGAGTCAGCACACTGCATTTTCACACACACAAACAACACACACACACACACACACACACACACGCACGCAAGCACGCACACACGCACACAAACTAAATTTGCCGTTTTTCGAGAACAACGTATGGTACGGCCGCCGCCGTCGTGACTACCACGCCAATCTTAAAAATTCGCTTCTCGCGCGACACAGGGCGAGAACAGCAGAGCGTACCAGCTGTCGAGGCCTATATGCACACGGCGTCCACCACCGCTGCTCTAGAAGCGGCTACGCGGCAGCGAGCTGCTGGTATGCGTACTTGAAACGCGGTCCAAACACACACGCGGTGTGCAATATGCAATAAGACGGAAGCGACAGGGGCGAACAGCGCAGCTGTTTCTCCGGACGTCTGTGACGCGCTGTCAGCCTCTCGGACGTTCGCGAAACCAGAAACCGTGGCTGTTTGCGTGTCTGTGTTTGTGTGTGCGCGCGTGCGTGCGTGCACTTACTCCGAGTGAATGAATAAATCGTTCTCCTTCGCTATGTCGCCCGTGCATGCCCAGTTCGTTGGTTTCTCCCCGACTCCACGGAAGCGAGATGCGTGAGTGAATGCGATAGAAACACGGCGCCTATACTCTTGACGGAAATGGAATTTCGCGTCGGGGGCCCAGTCGCGCGCGTTTACCAACTTGCACGTTTATGCACGCTCCGAGGGCCTTCTCGTTTGCGCTCGCTCTGTTCTTCGTGTCTCACCGGGTTGTTCTCTTTCTGCCATTACTTTCTTGCTGCTCTGACGGACGTATGCGTCGTCTCACTGTGGCATTCTTGAACGTTCCGCGTTATAATGGGAACCCTGGCATCGCGCGATGTGGCCCATGGCGGCAGATAGGTCGCAACAGTGGTCGGAGTACGCCCCTGCGTTGATTACGGATACACGTTTTCTAGAACTCCACTCCTCGTGTCTATCGCCTCCTCTTGAATGGTGCCTTTACTCTAGAGTAGAGTTACTGTATAGGCTATATGCTACCTCAAGGTAGGATATAGCTTTCTCCTCCTCTAGAGTAAAGTTACTGCATGTGCTCTCTAAAGGTAGCACATACAGTAACTCTACTCTACAAGAGGAGACAGCGCCCTCAAGCGGGAAACATGTGCTCGACTGCTGATCCGAAGGTCATGTGACCGAATCTGCAAATGTTTGTATGTACTGGAGAGAGGTATAGTGAGGGCAACCCCACCACTGTCGCGTACCTGCAGTGAACAGCAAGAAACTTTTAAGTGAAATGCTAAAGGCCCGTGTGCTTAAAGTTTGGGGCACATTAAAGAACAACACAGTGGTCAACAGTTCCGGAGCCCTTTGTCATGGCGTCTCTCGTAATCATACCATGGTTTGGGGACGTAAAGTTTCAGTTATTATTATTATTATAATTATAATTATAATAATAATAATAATAATAATAATAATAATAATAATAATAATAATAATAATAATTATTATTATTATTATTATTATTATTATTATTATTATTATTATTATTATTATTATTATTATTATTATTATTATTATTATTATTATTATTATTATTAAATGAGTAGCTAGCTTCTTCGAGTGCAGTTTCCGGATTATTTTGGATACATTTATGCATCTTCAGCATACTTATTTTGTTAGTTTGTGTCTGAGCTAATAGGTTGACTCGTTGATCCGTACGTTTGCCTCGTTTTATTCAAACGGTTGGTCGGTCGGTCCGTAAACGACCAGTTATTTATCTACTTGCTTGTATGTGAGCCAGTTACTCGGTCCATTAGTTAACGCAGAGGCCACTTGTGTGCGGAACAGATACTTTTTACAGCGAAAGCTCTTATGAGACCACAAGTGTCACGGGCGCTGTCGTTGTCCGCTGCTGCCGCGGCTGGTGTCTGTAACCACTATTGCACAAACATACACACACACACACACATTGGGATGCGAACCCGGGTCCCCTGCGTGCCAGCCCAGTGTTCTACCACAGAGCCACGTCGGCGCTTGAGACTCCGTTGCAAAGGGGCCTTAGGCAGGCTTGATATCTGGAAAGAAATCGCGTTAACATGAATAGCAATGCGTTCTAGAACAGCAAAGCAACAACGAGTCGTCACACAATACGAATTGCATAACGAGTGAGTCGTCGAATGCATATATAGGGTTTCCTACAATTAACTAAACGGAACTCTGGCGCTGTATTTTTTCAGCGACCATGGGGACCATGGGCAGTACACGGACTTGGCTAGTCTTCGTGCTTGCGGGCTTTGAACGCACTTGGCTTCGGTCGTTGCAGTGTTTCGGTTCGCTTCGAATAAAAGAGCAAACCGTTTAACTTCGTGATCCAATTCGAATCGGTGAGTCGAAAAGGTTTAAGGTGATGAAGCGTAGCCGATAAACTATTGCTTATTGTTGTTTCGTGACAAAGCAGCTTCGAGCCACGCGAGGTTAAAAGGAACATAAAGTACGAAGACAAGGCAAATATATGTAACACCCGTCGTTCCCATGCTGGCTGAAGTGCCGTGCACGTTGCGGCTCCCATAGACACTAGCGCCAGTATTCCCTCTGGTGTATTTATAGGAAACTCTTTATGATCGAATGCTCCAACCCCCCACCCTCATTACAAATGCTTTAGACATAATTCTTAATCGTCGTCAGCCACAGCATCGAAAAATTGGACCAAATTCTTCGCAAGATTGTAGTGGGGAACACGCTTCTCCAAAGAATGACGAAGGATGGCAAAGTGCATGTCTTCCTACTACACATAAATTATGATGATTAATGCGTTGTTGAATACCCTACAAGTGTGCTTCTAGCAGTTGTTCAAAGAGTATTTAGAAAACGCTTAGAAAGACCACTCTTCCAGCTTTTGCTGTGACTGTGCCGTGACTTTCGCCGAGACTGTGCTGCACGTTCCGTCCAGAGCTGGCGGTTTTTCTTTTTCTCTGAATGCTTCAACTCTCGAGGTGGACTGCTCAGTATGCTGCGCTTTTTTCGAGCTTAGAATAGACACACCAACAGCCTAGTAAAACATTGGCTAATGCCTTAAGTGATTTTGGGCAAGCATAATCTAATGGTCATTTCTCTCGACTAACTGCATGGCTCTTTGAGAAGGTCCCGCGCCACGGCATCGAACGACGACGCGCACGAAATAAAATCTCGTAAACAATTTTCGATGTTTGTCGGGAGTGTTCCTGTAACAACTTTTCTATAATTCCCGTATCCAATAAAGCTTACAGTCGCTCTCAAAAGTTTGCGACCCGTAATGCACGGTTCAGTTTCGCTACGCGTCACAAATCATGGTGCAGCCTCCATCGTGGCATCGGACCCCTCCTGTATTATCTGGCTCGGAATGATACACACAGCCTGTCTGGTGTAACGCACGTTCCTTTCCGCTACCCTCTGTTACAACGATATATTTCACATTCAAGATGCGTTGGTGGGCTTATTACTGCAACACGGTATGACGAGAAAACTAGGCCTAGAATTCACCTGATTGTTTGCGACAGCCCGCGTCGATTACGGTTGGCTGAGAAAAGGCTTTTCTCGTAGAGAACGACTCAGCAACAATGGCTCGCTGCAGGAGAGTCTCTTTAGCATAAACAATCTTCGCGGAGCTCCTTCTTTTATTTTTTCAGGATTGAGCCGTCTATTGCTTTTTTTTTTACTCCAGTTCGTGAAGTCGGTGAGATCGCCAGACGGTGCACAACCGGGGCCTTCGAAAGTCGAAGCACTGAACCACCGTGCTGTAGGGGTCGTCTGGCTTACGACATTCGGAGAAGCAGACGACGCATACGTTGCCTTCTACACTCGATGCTGCTGCCCTAAACGTGTTGACTGGGGTTTCTGAATTCTAACACGCTCGCGTTCGCAACGCCGTTCAAGATGTTTTCGCTGCTGCCGTGGTGTCGTTCTATTTGCAACGAGCAACAAACAGCACAATGCGGCGAATTTCTCACCTTTTATTTGAGCCAGCACTGTCTTCGAGAACAAGTTCTCCTCTGTCTGTATCAGAAGTGAAATGAAATGCAACGCAAGGCAATGTGATACTTGATATGCCTGCGTTGGTAGACCGACACAAGCGTTAATCTAGATGAACCGTTTGACACTTTTATGATATCTCCTTGTGAACCCTGCTGTCGCAAAAATTATATTCTTTATAGAGTTATATCTCAATTTTAATTGTTTGTTCTTTACGCCTTCGGATCAAGTAGTGACGTGAACAGGAATTGTAACAAGCGAGTTTGACTCTTTTTTTCGTGCGGAACAGCTGAGGTGATTAACACATGCTCGTGTTTCTTGGAGTCAGTCGATTCGGCACTGCTTGGCGTACTTTCGCTTGAACTTTCGGAATTGCTGGAACTGCTTGATGATGCCATGGTAAGACTGTGTAAGTGAGGCGAGAGCTTTCACTTTTTTTCAATAAAAATATTTTTATTCTCATCAAAAATGTAAACACAATGGAGGGTAGTACATACAGAAGGAGGTTCCATGGCACACGACTCAAAGGGGACCTCCCGTCAGAAAATTACATGTCAACAAGTTGAAAAAATGGCAACAAAACAGCGTTAAAATATTGTTCCTGGTTATGAAAACAACACAAATGTACAATAGAAATGGCATACAGCATTGTTAGGTAATTATACTTAGTTATGTAAACGACGCAAACATACTATAGTAAAAATGGCGATAAAACAACAGTGAGTAATTATGCGTAGCTATGGAAACTACACAAGCGTACGTTAATAATAATTACAACAGTAGCGGCCACAATAACGATTCTGAGCATAAAGAAGGATATAAAAATGCGGATTATTCATGAAAGAATAAGGTGAACGGGTTCTTTCTTAAGCACTCGTAAAGCTGATTGTTTAGTGCTTGGTTTTATTTACTCACAGATTTTTATAGCTGCCAATGTTTTTTGTATGTTAGCCGCAGTATATACGCACTTGCAATATGGTAAAAAGTCGTTTGAGGCAAGCCTTGTGGGATTATTGTTCAACAAGTGTAATTTCTCGAAGACGTCAACTGTGTCATGCGAACGTGGCCTATAGACCGAGAAGCCAGTGTCGATACAAAATTATAACATAAAAAAGACGAAGTTAACGCACGAGGTGTACGCTTACATAGAATTTACGAAAGCGCGAAACCAGAGCGATAAATGAGAAGCGGCCACGTTATACTGGGCTTAACGACGACTACGGAGTTACGCGGAATGGGTGCGCTGTGAAAGACACTGAACCAGGAGTTAAGGAACCACACGGGAGGTGGGAGATGAAGAGCCAGAAGTGGATCGAGAGAAGCACGTAATGAGGCTAGATGATCGAAACGGCTCGTCAAATTTTTTGTGGACCGTTTCAATGCCTAGTTTATCGCCACTCAGGCCTTCCTTCGAGTAGTCTAGGTTAATGGTGGGTTAAGGCGTCTTAGCGATAGTGTCGTCGTTCTACTTGGCCTATATTGACCAAAAGGAAACAGACTGCCCCACTAGTGACTAGACATTAATGGACATCATGATGAAAGGAAAGTTTTCCCACGGCTGCTGCATAGAAGTTGCGTTTCTGGTGGGTGTGTGACTGATTCGAAGCCAAGTGACTAACAGTACTCTTGCGTTTTCTACAAGAGACAGGATTATTAAGCGATTTATTCTGATCCGAACTAAATGGAAAGAGTCGCTCAGGTGGAACAATCCGGTCAGGTATGCTAGGCTAACCCAGCCTGTGGCGAAATCACCACCACCACTGCCACCACCCATAGAGTTTCCTAAAATAACTAGAGGGGACTCTGGCGCTGCGATTGTTCAGCGACCATGGGAATTATGGGTAGTACACACATTTGCCTAGTCTTCGTACTTGCGGGTGGCGAATAATACTTGCGGCTTCGTTTATTGCTGGTTTCGGTTTTGTTTTGAAAGAAAGAACGAACCCTTTTGAACTTAGTGACTCGATTCGAAATGGTAAGCCTTAAGGAATAAGGTTGTGAAGCGCAAACGGTGAACATTTGCTAATTTATGTTTTTGTGAAAAAATAGCTCCAAGCCACACGAACGCACACGGAGCCAGACGCAGGCCAGAAGTGCGAAAATTAGACAAATGTGTCATTCCCATGCTCGCTGAAGCGCCGTGCGTTGCAGCTCCCGTAGACACTAGCGCCAGAGTTCCCTCTAGTGTATATTAGGAAACGCTATTCCACCACCAACAGCGCCTTGTGGACACCTAGCGGCTCATTGCGGAGACTGCGCATGCGATGCTTTACTTCACACAAGTGGACACAGCCAACCAAGCGCTATTTTGGTTGACCACTCTGCCTTTGCACTCCGCCTGTTCCTCTCTCTCTCTGTCTATCTGGGGTCTTTTTTTTTCTTTTTTTCTTAAGCACTCGGACTTTCACAGATATGCGACGAGATCTCAAAAGGCAGGCCATGTTCGAAATCTAAGCACGTGTCCTCTTTTTTTTTGTATGAGGCGATTCCGCGAGCTTTTCAACAAACGCGTGCGCATCTCCTTTTATCACTTACAGCAGGATTTTCTATTCTGGAAGAACGCGAAGAGATCGCGGGGCCGTATAGCTCAAAACAATACTGGGGCTCTATACGCTACTTTATTGCTCTCTCTCTTTCTTTCTCTCTCTGAACATACAAGTGTATTCAGGCGGCTTACGCCTGGGACTTGCCATTTTCGTTGACAAGGCGCAGATTTTCAAAGGCCACCCGACTGTTTGTGGGAGCGTAGTGCAAGATTGCTTTTTTTTTGTTTTCGTATTTGTATCATTGATTCCCATTTCAAACAGCGTAAAAGACTAAATCACAAAAACAAAACACTTTTCGTAATCCTGATATTCATATTCATTTGATATTTTTGGTGTGGCGTACACCACAGGGGGCAGGACAGAATCCCACCCGTTAAGCCAACGAAATGTACAAGGCCAGGCCCGCGGACGCAAGAAAACAATATATATATATACATACATACATATATTTATATATATATATATATATATATATATATATATATATATATTATATATATATATATATATATATATATATATATATATATAATACTGAACGACACGTGGTCTTAACATATACGCACGGCATCTGTTTGCTTCTCTCGCCTGGCTTTTATGATAATCTCAGGCCCCCAGACAGCTAGAGCCGCTTTGTATGCGCGGGTCCCGAATACTACACCACGTCTCCGGTTACATTTGCCCTCTTTTCAATCGCGGCTTTAGTATTTCCGCTTTTTCTATCTTCCTGTCTGTGGTTACGGGTGACCTCACTCGTGGCTGAAAGTATATTTACATACACTAGATATTTTAGATATGTCTACAAAGTGCCGCATTAGCATGTTCCCGGATGAAAAATAAGAAGAGGAGAAAAAAACCGCCTTAGTGCTGGCTCACAAGAGCCTCCGCAGGGACATGTGGTTTCAGCTAGAAAGATGCGAATACGCTTGCATTATTATTATTATTATTATTATTATTATTATTATTATTATTATTATTATTATTATTATTATTATTATTATTATTATTATTATTATTATTATTATTATTATTATTATTATTATTATTATTATTATTATTATTATGTCTCGTGAGTGAGACGACAAGTACAGTGCAATGCGCGTCGTCTCCTCCAAAAGACACATAAAAGATCGAGTGCCGTGACCCGCACGTTGAATGATGACTCGCTCGACAGCGATTGCACTTTTATGCCTCTTAAACTGTGATGAAAGGCGGCTTGGGGCCGAGAGCTATCCTGATCAATTTACGCAAGGCTAAATACGTCTGTTGGCAACAACGACAACGGCTTCCCCATATCCTGTCTTTCTTTGTATCTTTCTTGAGGACTTGGGAAGAAGAAGATAACGTAAAATGTGACGCCATTCCATGCGCTCAGCCTTCGCAAGCTCGCTCTCCGTGAAACCAGCCGATCTGCCTTTCAGCCAGCATTACTCGGCGTCACTGCATTCCCTAATCGGAATCGGGCAACCCCCTAGGAATAAGCGACTCTCGAGATGGTTATGACGTCCTAAATTTATCGCGCGTTTCTCCTTTTTGGATGCTATATACGGTAGTCTGGACTTACTACATGGTAGGAGATGTGCGACGGTCTGTCCAACTCTTTCGTATATAGTCCTCGATGTCCTTGTAGATGCAGATGATATGACAACAACAAGAACCCCCTCATGAAGTCGACCATACGCGTAGTTCCATTCGCGCACTCGATTGCGTCGGCTGTATAGCCTCAGCTCTCGGTCAGTCGAATCGGGTGTTCATAGCTTGCTAATCGCTCGGCTAGTATTTCTCTCGTGTCGTAAGTTCGCGCAGCTTTGCTGAATAGTCCTCGCCGCGAGACGCAGACACCACGGCTTCAGGTGGCTGCGAAATTAAGGGTCCGACACCTGGTGATACAGTTGCTGATCCATGTTGGCGTATGTTCACACAGGTGGACAAAGAAATGAAAACGCCAGTCGTCTTCTAAAGATAGCGTCACTTTTTTTCTATTGTGATTAGTAATCATGAAGGAGGAGGTAAACTATAGGCGCGATTATTACGAACGCAATTTGCCTCGACATGCGTAATCTTCGTGCAGCCAGACCCTTCACCGTCTTCCCTCGCAGTATCGGCACAACACATGGAGTACGAGACGCTGCTTATCGACTGAAAAACTTCATTCGGTGGCGCTGCTGTCGCTTTGCATGCACTGAACGTTGCGCCCTGTTTGAAGTGCGCGGAGGTGGTGGTGTCGCCGATACCCATCTTGGCCACAGTCATGCTGCGTTACGTGCTTTTTAAAAGTTTGCATTGTTCCATCACTGTGATATTCCATAGTTCCATCACAGCGATATTTGTACGTGTCGAGCCCATCGGCACTTATGAAAACCGTGCTCCAAATACGGCATCGGTAAAAACTTAGAATGGTCACCCGCTTAGTGACAAGTGTTTGCTCGACAACCCTTCATTGCTAGAAGTTCCCTATTTAGTACTTTCTACTTGTTCGTTCGTTGCTTCCCTTTTACACTCAAGAAGTGCCATACGACAACGGAGGTTTAGCCATGCGACGGTCACTCAGACGCGTCGTGAGCCGTACCCGTGTCTTACGTATACGTGTGGCAATACCATATGCATGTGGAACACGTCCAACTGAAAGGCGAGCGGAACGCGTGCCGCGACCGACTGCACCGCCACGTCTACCATTTGGCTTATTTCTCATATTTCGAGACTTAAAATGAAAGCACAGCTGGAGTGCTCCCCCATTGCATCCACTCATGCGAGATGTTAAAAAGTCGCGTGCGAGACTTTCTTGCTCGTGTCGTGGTGGCGTGGGTTTTGAGTGCTGATTACCATAACGCAACAGCCTCTACTGGAGGCTTTGTTTTCGTTTGTTATATCTTCTGCAATGACAGTTCACCAACTCCTGTTCTTACGAGCATAAAAACGACACGTATTGTGACACACGCAGATATGTGCAACGGCATGAATGAATTTTCGTGAAGCATGCCCGTGCAGTATCTGGCGCTCTGCATTGGAGAAGTGCGCAGAATGCCTGGAATGCCTTACGTCTGTAAGAGAACGTTCTGGCGAGATGCATGCGTAGATTCTTTGCGCATCGCTCTCACTTCTATAAATAACGCACAAGTGTTCGGGATAACTTGAAACGAAAGTACGAAGCAGCCCAGGCTCGTGGCATGACTGGAGAACTTGAGTCGTGCTTTGAATTCTTGTGCGGCCGGCCGCAGCCGTCTAAGCGTATAGTTTTAATGCGAATTGTACTAGAATGCAGTGGACGTTCTAGAATATATACTTACAACTCGGCGACTATCACGACACGGTGGTTCCGTTCACTCTTTGCGCAACTGCAAGCTTACAACGTTCATTACGCAAAACCACAGGTTAGGAAGTCGACAAGGGTAGTCCCCACGGTGAAGCTTCATTGTTATTATTCTGCAAGCTTACAACGTTCATTACGCAAAACCACAGGTTAGGAAGTCGACAAGGGTAGTCCCCACGGTGAAGCTTCATTGTTATTATTAAGTGCGAAGCACTTCTTAGTGAACCAAGGGCACTTCGAACATCTATCTGGATTCGCTCGCAGGATTTCAAGCTGGACGGTTGTGCCCTCGCGATCTCCGACATCAGCGTAGCTCCCGCCGACTGGTTCGCCCTCCGCGGTCTCCTGACGCCGTGCAGCTCTCGCATTGTGGCACCCCGCCCTTGGACTGCTTCGACCGGATCCCCACTTTCCTATCTCCTTCTTTTTTCTCTCGCTTGGCTGTCTTCTTCTCCGTCTATTTTCCTTCTATTCTTTTTATCCCTCCTTCCCCCCACCCCTATAAGGCACTGCGCCGTGTCGCCTGAAGGCAGACAGAAATTAGGTGCCTTTTCCTCTTCATTCTAACCACTACCACCACCACCATCGAACATCTATCTATCTATCTATCTATCTATCTATCTATCTATCTATCTATCTATCTATCTATCTATCTATCTATCTATCTATCTATCTATCTATCTGTGTCTGTCTGTCTGTCTGTCTGTCTGTCTGTCTGTCTGTCTGTCTGTCTGTCTGTCTGTCTGTCTGTCCGTCTGTCCGTCTGTCCATCCGTCCGTCCGTCCGTCCGTCCAAGTGGCTTTTTCTGCAGTCAATTTTGTGGCCGACGATAAGGAATGCTGCGCAAAAAAAAGAAAAGACAGAAAGTAGCTCGAATAGTGTGCTAGAGCATGCAAAAGGTTCTACAACATTGTTTGCATCTTTTAACTATCGGGCATCATATTCTATTTTTCTCCCTATTTTGCATCCTCTGTTCTGCGTAACTGCATCTTCACTCTATATTTTCATCGCCTCTCCCCCATTTCAGTTGTGTTTTATTCACTTCCACCCGAATATCAAGATGCGAAGGAAGATGTTAGATGAATAAATATAGAGATATAGGCCGATCTCGAGCGGGGATGAATAGTTTTTTTGCCTCACGAGCCCTGCAATCTTACTCTTCATCGATCAGACAGTCGCATCGCACGCGGCGCGCTGCGCCCGAGAATTTATTGACGCGCGCGCCGTAAATCTAAGCCACGCCGCCAACGGCTGCTAAAGAATGCGCCCTGCTTGCGCTATTCTTATTTGACGCGATTATATTGAAGAAACAAACTGGAAGATTGCATAAAAATGCAACAAGAAGGAAAAATGAGATTCGTTGAGTTCGAGCTGCGTACGGATGTAAATAACGCGAAACAAAGGAAATGGCCGCTGTGGGCGCTTCTGAATAAGAGGGGTTTTTTTTTTTATTTCCCTTTTTGATCTCTATTCATTCTTGCCTTCTTTTCTCTTGCTTGGCTCATCGTACTGCCTTGTGAATGTCTCTCTCTGCCCTATTTTTCAGAATGTGGGAATCTTAGTGGCATCATTCGTCTTCGATGCCTCTTTGTTATCTTCTATTCTCTGTTTTCCATTTCTTTCTTTCTTTTTCTTTTGAGCTTTGCGAGGGCGACAGAACGTTCGTCAAACAGAAACTGCGCCACCTGAGATAGATTCGCCACTTTAACGACCGCAGTGCGCAAGGTGGCTTTCGCTGAGAACGATCAGATTCTCTATGGCCTGCACCCCGAAAAGTATGTGTCAGCGCCAGGAAATGAAGCCGCATCGCTTCTACAGGAGGTCACACGAGCCGCCGTGTCAGGGGGTTACGAACGTGATGCTGTGGTTCTTATGAACAAGAAGCCCGCGCGAACGGCCCTGGATATGGCAGTGAAGCCTCGATGTTACTGATACTGATATGAAAAATTATCGGCTCTGACGTAGTAGACTATGACAAAGTCACGCTATTGATGCAGTACTGCAAATGTACGTTTTAGAATAATTTTTATATAAGGACATTACCTTTGTCTCAGATTTGATATATTTTAACGAGGATATACTGTATGGACTCATCGTTATCATCATCATCATAATCATCATCATCAGCAGCAGCAGCCTGACTACGCCCACTGCAGGGTAAAGGCCTCTGCCATGAGCCGCCAATCAATCCGATCTTGTGCTTTCCCCTGCCACGTTATACCTGCGAACTTTTTTTTAATCTAATAGACCCACCCAACTTTCTGTCGCCCCCTTGTGCGTGTGACTTCTCTGGAAATCCAGTCAGTTACCCTCAATGACCAGCGGTTATCTTGTCTACGTGGTACGTGCCCGGCCTATATCCATATCTTATTCTTGATTGCAGCTGTATGATATCCTTAATCACGGTTTGTTCTTTATGAGGCTTCAAACAATTATGGAGCTTTGAAACGACGAGATGCCGTTGAACGAATATGAGAGAGAGGTAAGCCAGTTGGTAGGTATTCGTGTTTAAAAGACGTGGTTTGTAAATGCGGACTCGAAAGAAAGATCAGGACATCTCAAACGCTGACTAGCAGTTGCAAATGCGCACAATGACTTTGAAAAAGTCAAGCGAACTTATCTGCGCATGCTCAAGCGATATATAGGTGAGCCTATCGATCCGGCTGTGGTCCTACGTGACAGATAACTATTTATACGCTTGGTTTCAACTTTATTCAGGTCAATCGAATGTTGGCTCAAGCGTGCACTCCAACAGCTGTCGATATGTCAGGCCTCAACTAATAGGCGCTTCATCATTCCTGTGATGGTACGAAATCGCGCATTCGTTGAATTTCGGCGCGCACTTACACTGTTGGCAACTTAGAGAGACATTAGATGGTCAGCCTCTGGTTAGCGATTTATTGTGTTCCAATAATTCCTGTTTAAGACAGTGACCCATCAGCCTTGTATACCTAGAAGCGGCCGCAGTTAAACGGGATTTTGTTCATCCCACCTTTGTTTTGTTTTCGTGAAACGCGCCAACAAGTTTACTGATTTGCATACAGGGGCCACCAGCGAAGGAGGTAACGCAATTTTCTCCCTGAAAGATGAAGTCTCTGTGTGTTTTAAAAAAGAACACTCAAACTGCTTTTACAAAGCACCCAACTAAAGATATTACACGAATATAGTACAAAACAATAAACTGTAGCAGGTTTTGTCTTGTGTTACACTAACGAAGCCATACTCAACAAATACACTAAGTAAAACAAGTGACCGGTCACTCACAAACACAGAAAATAATGATGAAAACCATCCGCTAAGCGTCACGAGTGACAACGTTTGCGTTTTTTTTTTGTTAATGCAGGAGTCGATGCGTCACGTTTCGGTATGATAACCGCGTTCCGCCTCGACTCACTGCTTCCCCCAACTCCGGTGCACCGAACCTTCTTTCCTTTCTTTTTCTTTTCCGCTCGGCTAACTTTCAGGGGCACACACCTCTTTCGCGTCAGCTCAGCCCGTTTGCCGGTGGCTGACACGGCGGGGCCATCTATACCCGGTGAATGGACATTCAGGGGTGGAGGGCGCGCAGTCGATTCTGTGCAGTAGTCAGCCCCCGTTCTATTGATCTCACACTTGTCCTTGCCGTTATGTATAGGCCCGGCCGCTCGCTCGGATCGATTGCTGAGGTGCTCGGCCTCTGCACCGTCGATGTTGATGTGTGCCAGCCAGTGCCGTTGCCGGCGGAACGTACGTCCTGCAGACCACTAAGCGTAATTGAACACCCAACGAACATCCAATGAGTGATGCCTGTCTTGAATGGGCTTTACTGACTGAGAGCCGAATAATCGAGCAACGTCTATCTATCTATCTATCTATCTATCTATCTATCTATCTATCTATCTATCTATCTATCTATCTATCTATATTCTATCTACCTATCTTTACGTACATACTTAATACATACATACATAATACATACATACATACATACATACATACATACATACATACATACAGACATACATACATACATACATACATACATAATACATACATACATACATACATACATACATACATACATAACATACATACATACATACATACATACATACATACATACATACTACATACATACAGAGACAGACGCATGTCTAAATCGCTGAATTTGGAAGTTCCTTACGCGATAAAATATCCACATTCCTTCTTCTTGATTGGTTAATTCATTTTGTGAATGATAGCGGAAGTAGTGTTGACATCGCCTTCTTCGCGAAACACAAATTGTTCAATGAAAGGAAGCGAGACAGAAGTGAAATGAATCTTAAAAAAAAATGTGAATCAGACAGCCACACTTATGCAGTAGATGACCGTTTTTTACTGTGAAAATATGATAAAAGTCTCTGAAACTCTGCTTTGTACAATGCCTTTCGTGATAAGACTACCAACTCAAAAAAACAGCAGTGTGGCACGCACGGGATGGTGAGCAAGATCGACAAAAAGAAGGTGTTTGTATTTGGTGCATACAATGTGCGTATGTACAATAACATTTCTCAGCTAGAAAGAATTCTATATACTCACCTCTCTATCTCACCATCGTCATCCATCAGTCTTTATTCTCCCCTTTCCCCTCCCCCAGTGTAGAGTAGCCGGCTAGAGCAAGCTACCGCTCAGGCCGACCTCTCTGCCTTTCTGTAATTAAACCTCTCTCTCTCTTTCTCTCTCATGCACGTAGATGTCGGCGCAAGCAAATACTTGTCGTCCCGATGAAGCGGAGGCACAGGCGTGTGATCAAAAACTGAATACAGGCTGGAAGTGCGACGGTATATAGAAGCAGTTGCGTGTATCTGGGAATTCTCTGTTGGATGTACAGTATTTGCGCAATTATAGTCCCCCCCCCCCCAAACCTTTGATTTTAACACGCGGGCAATTTTACAGCAGAAAATTAGAAAAAGAAGAAAGCTCCATATTAGTTTTGTTATTGAACCCGATCGTTGCTGGCACAAAAAAAGAAAAAACGAATATCGTATAGGCTACATTAAGCGAAAAGGAAAAAAAAGTGGATATTAGGGTTGTGCAGATACGGTACTATATATGGTATCTAATATTCGGGATGTATTGAGCGTTTGCTATGCATACGTTCATGTTTGCTGTTGGGGTAAAATATATATAGTCATTTGCGTAATCTTTATTGCGTCTTTCTTTTAGTTTTAACTCTAAACTCACTCTCTTTCTGTTCTTTGTATATCAACTTCTATTCTGAGAGGAATGCACTCCTTTTTGAGAACAGGGGCCTATCGATAACATGGAACTCTCGTGATCAGCTCTGGGCAAAGAAGAAAAAAAAAACGATCGGTCTGTGTATCTATTTTCATTTCCTTTTTTGTTGTTGTTGTTTCCATCTTTCTGTTGTATTTCAGTCGCAAAAATATGCCTCCCTGCAGGCATGTGCGAAGCAACCGGTCTGTCCCAGCGTGGCCACAGTAAACAAGTCCGCGCGGGAAAGATAACCGCGTTTCAAACCTATGTACAGGTACAGATCGCTCCAAGGCTTGATCGCCGCAATACTCTTGCCGAATTGGGGTAAAAACAAGGAAAGAAAAAAAAACGGCAGCTCAGCATCACTCTTCCCTACCAAGGGAAGATGAAAAAAGGCGGAATTTGGAAAATGATAGCAAGGAACTCGTTCCCAAAGTAGCAATCTGAAAACTGCTGCAACGACTTCTGAGGAGGAACTTGCGTGACTTTTTTTTTATAGTTGTATTCTTTGCTGTGTGTCTTCCAAATAGTTTTAGTAAAGCAAGTATACTGTAACGCACTCTTCAATAAACTCTTTTAATAGGCTAACTAGGCTGGGCGAACTTGTGCCCGAGAATAATAGCACAGCTAGATTGTCTCGAGGATTCACTTCTGACTCTTCTTCTACGTTCTTCTTTTTTTCCAACACGGTTCACGCGCAGCTGGGTCCCGCAGGCTCGTGCGTCGCAAATCATCTAGAAGGCACAAGTATTTGCTAGCGCGCGTAATTTGAAGTCACATTGTGTCAATACTCTTTAGGACCAAACGCGAACAATGCAACAAGCAATTGATGTAAAGGGCCATATTTTTTTCATCGGTACACAACTGGTGAGACGTTCAAGTTGCTGTGGTTACGGAAAAATATGGTCATACGAATTCCCTATATGATAAACGCGTGAAGGGGGGGTAGGCAGGTGGAAAAGCTACGAAACAAAGGGCGTCGAAGCAAAAGACATGTTTCAAAATGAAACCGAAGATATCCACTCGTGAAACTGAAGTTCTGACTAAAATTCAAACTTAAATACAAATACTCCTGCGTACCTCTGAAAAGCGAGAGAGGTAGGATAATTCGAACAATTTCAGTTAAGCTTTAAGACGACAAAATCCGGCTTATATTTGGTGCGTTAACGGAGCGTAACTGTGCATTTCGTGAACGTAACTTGGCATTTGTCGATAACATGGCAGGTCACATGTAGTGTGTTTGTAATGTGCACATTCTCAACGTGACTCTTTGGAATTCGCAATTTCGGTGGTTCAGTCTGACGAGACGACGCTCCCGGGAAGTTTTCGTTTTCTTCTCTTTGCTTATCAGCTTGGATAACGGGTACTATAGCGAGATGCACTGCCAGTATTCGACTGGCTACATTGCTTTTTCTCGTTGTCCTTGTCATCGTACTTCTCTTTTTCCATTAAAATAGGGTGTTCTTTTTATTTCATTTTAGTAGTATCTTTCTAGAAAGCAATCGCTTGCCTTGCGATGTAGTCTGTAAGACGAAAGGAAGTCGCCAGTGCGCGAGGTTGTTACAATCTAAAAAACAGTACCTTGAGTCTTTTCAGGCAGATATGGCTTCCCACGTGTAAAAATATCTTTGAAGAGACTGGTCGACTCTCTCTTGGGTTCATTACACTGTCTTTGGAGAATCGTGCTATACCCCGAGAAAGCGAACGTGTCTCGTTAAAGGGAGTTAGTTACATACGTGTAAATACCGTACTCGTCAAAAAAAAAAGTAACACGAGCTTTCTTTTTTTTTCATTTACTTAGAGAGTACACGGTATGGCATCAGCCCACGGGTAATTCTGCCGTTATCTCTCATTAGTCGACTTTGTAGCCGATACTATCCAACAGTGAGGCAACATTACCTACTGCTAGCCAGCGCTGATTGTGCGAGAGTAAGTGTGGTAAATCAGTGCGCCACGTTTCACAAATCGCATGCAGTTAATGGGAGATGGTCTTAAGGACACGCACCGGCATATAACACATCTTTCAACGAAATGCGGCTATATACAGATGCACAGCATCATCTCACCGAATCCAGTGGTCGAACAAAGTGTACAGCATGTGCCAAAATCAGCCACGATGCACGTGAAGGGAGGGTTACACCGATGGGTTCTACATCCGTTTCACTAAACGTGTACGCTAAGGGTTTGCCGGGGCCCAGGGCTGGCCGTCGAAGCAGCGCGCTGGTGCAGAGACAGTTTCCGGCTCCGACGGCCGGTCGCCCATCCATTGTTCCGGCACCACTTCCGAGCATCGCGTCGCCCGCCTGCCGAAACGATGGAGGGCAGTACTCCCTGGGGACGCATTTATAGACATGTCTCGCTCATTTATACGCCACAAGAGGCCGCTCATTGTCGACGCCGTTCGGGCTTTTGCTTATACGCTTCCTGGCGCCGCCCATGTACCCTGCTACCTTCTTCACACACACGCTCTTTCTCTCTCTTGTATTATCTCATAAATCGCCGTACTTTGACCAAGATGTCAGTTACTCGAGTCAGTCTAGCTGGCGCCGCTCCTACCGTCGGAAGTGTTGGGAGCATCATCGACAAAGAAAGAAAGAAAGAAGGAAAGAAAGAAAGAAAGAAAGGAAGGAAGAAGGAAAGAAAGAAAGAAAGAAAAAAAGAAAGAAGAAAATGAATAAAGAAAGTAAAAAATAAAGGAAAAAAAGAAAAGAAAGAGAGAGAGAGACAAAGGAAAGAAAGAGAGGAGAGAAAGAAACAGACCAATGCCACCATGACACCTTTCTTTGTAAACTTATATAGACGTCGGATGCAAAAAAGTGCAGACTATGGCGGCTGTCATTTCGTTTGTCTTCTTAGTTGTGATTCTCTTTGTTTCTTACCTGCACCGATTTTCCTTTTTTTCAGTAATTGTCTTTATTGTATCGTGTAGTTTGCTTGAAGCATGAATATGCTAGAGACAATGTGCAGCGATCCAACGAGTGAGTACTGTAGAAAAGACGTGCCTGCTGTAATTCAAATAAACATTTTCTGTCATAATAAATATCTTCCTATTTCTTTGGTAAAATGCTAACGCTCCATGTTTGTTAAGAAAAATTGCAATTGCTAACTTAAACGCACGGCGTTTTGTAGGTCGTACTAAACAAGTGAACAAAACAACGGTGGTGCACAATTATAACTGTAAGTGACTAAGGATGGCATTGATGTTCACGACTTTTAGCAATGAACTGATAGTCGATCCTTCCTTATAAACGTTCTATAGAAATTAATACCCAAGTTTAAGCTAAACACGAGTTTTTATTATGCCGTACTTTTTAAAAACAAATGGCACCATGACAGTGATGATGGCGCATTACAATCGCCTTGGCTTTTTATGTTGATGTACTCATTTGGCTTCACGGTTGGTCAACCGATAAGAGAGGGCACCATTTATCTCTCATAACAACTTTCTCGCTTGAAATGTGCATGACGATAGCTCATGCTGTGATAATTGCGGCATGATTTGTGCTATATATATTTATCACCGTATTACGTAGTTAATCGCTATTTTTCTTTCTTCATCCATTCAGGTCCCTAGCCAAGAGTACCTCGCCGTCGCCATAGAAGACGATGTCGGGGACATCCAGTTACAGGAGTCCATTCCCGCAGTCAAGGGAGTCGTCCTACGGTGAGTACTCTCTTTGTACTAGCAGCACCTTCTCAGCGAGCGGCCATTCTGTAAGAGTACTCTATAAGGGGGCGCTCCGATTTAGTTCGCCCTGTCTGGACAGGGCTGCGTATAGTCGGCGCTGACAATTGGCGCCAGTTCGCGTGCTCTCGAGCTCTGTCCAATCAGCATGCGTGCGCTGAATTTGACGGTCCTCTCAGTGAATGTTCCTTGGATAGCACAGCATGTCTTCGACTGCAAAAAAGCGTGGCCCCTAATTGAGCGCCACGAAGCAATGTGGCACAAAGGGAGAAGCTCTCGGCCAACGATCGTTCATGCTCGTCGCGATAGGCATATGTGCTTTGACCAGGCTTCGTTTCGCACTCATTTGTTTGTGTTTGTGCGCGTGCGCGAGCAATGTCACAGTGACGTCTAACGACGGTGCAATGACCGTCAACCGGCCTTGTTCGGAACAGCGGCGTGTTGTCTCGCTACGCGCGCCGAGTTTCTCACTTGCTCGACAACGACAGGGCGTCATTATAGCGACCCTATTTGCCTTGGATGTTCAGGATGAACTCTGTCGTCTCGAAAAAAGTGAGGCGGGAAGAGGACGACGAAGAGCGAGAGACGTTTTCGGGAGTGGCCATGTAATTGCGCCCCGACGAGCTGTTCTCTGCTTTTTTTAAGGACGTGGGCGTAGCCGAAAAACGAGCAGTAGCCTCGCTTCCTCTCGACTGGGGAAGAACATCTTCTTCGCACGACGGGTGAGAAACGAGAGTCCGCAACGACGATGAACAACCGGCACTTTGGCCGGAGCGATAGCCTCGTTACGAGAAGAACGATGCAGCCGAGATCCCGCTTAGCAGAAAAAGAAGATGGTTAGGGAAAAAATGTGAACAAAAAAACCTACGCGATTGCGAGAAGAAGGGCAAGGCTGTCGCCCTTTGTCCCGAGGTCATTAGTCACTTCTAACCCCTACCCCCCAAACGCACTTGTTCCCAGTTTCGGGATGTACACGTTGAAGATGGCGACACGGAGTGACCTTACGCTTTAACAACCTCCCCCACTTTGCTCCTCGGGGTCGGCCAGCGTGTGTGCAACCCGACACCTAAATGCGCGGTTCATGCTCCTGGTACCGAAAAATAAAGAGCAATGTTTGGGAGTCATTAGGCAGGTGTTTGGGAGGGACTCGTTACGGAGTTCGTAGGGAAATCGACAAAATATAGGGGAGTACTGCATGGGGAAGGGAGCATCCGGAGGCAGTGTGCCGCCCTTATCTGCCTTTCTTGCGGAAGCCTTCTTATCTTTTTAGTTAAGCGTTCATTATTTACTGCTTTACTAACGTCTCTCCTTCAACGTTAAGTTAAGGATATGTGCGGCCGTTTTAAAAGGCTGCGGAGCGTTAATCCCTGTAGTGTTTACTTTCGCCATACCAACTTTACTACGTCTGACGTTTTACTATACTGCTGTTATGATGCGGACTGAGGCTTCATTCTTTTCCTTAAAATAAGGAATGTAGCAAGAATGTAAAAGTAGCCTGTAGCCACCAGTTTGAAGTTTCTGTGACGTACAGGGTCCGTCAAAAGTTACCAAGCCACGCTGCTTTAGTAATAGTTGGTGTAGTGGCCTGCGAGCTTCTAACCGACCCTGTACTTCGAAGCGCATGCGGCGACAGTTGTTTGGGCTTGTCGAGAGCCTACGTATATACTGAAGCGCTGTTTTGCTGCCGCTAGTCACTATTTTCACGAGTCGCGTGCCAGCTTTAATCTCTACAGGTGACCTCGATTGGCCCAAGCGCTCCTATAAGCATAGCGCAAGCGAATATACAACGCTAATCTATCGTTCGATAGTAGGGGCTTGGAGCACCGGCTGTAAATTAGGCATGCGGATTGGCCCAAGCGCTCCTATAAGCATAGCGCAAGCGAATATACAACGCTAATCTATCGTTCGATGGTAGCGGCTTGGAGCACCGGCTGTAAATTAGGCATGTGGACACATGACCGGTAGCCGGAAGCCCCGATAACGTAGGGCTGCCGTGTGCGAGGTCTAGTGCAATCATCTTATCGCTGGCTCGCCGTCATGCTTGCACTGTGCTGTTCCTTTCATTCAACTCCGGTATAGCTGCTGACAGGGACAAGCGTGCTGATCGTAATCACATTGTGCCGCAATTTAACGTCACCTCGCGGACAATTATACTACGCTGGACCTTTTGTGGACAGATCATCTAAAGGAGGAGTCAATAACCTCCAGACTGCGGGCCACATGCGACCCGCGTGGCGGTGATATGCGGCCTTTGCCTCCACATGAGACCCTCTCTTCCCCTCTCCTTTCTGCCTTTGTCACTTGCTATCTAGAGGCCGACATGACGCATACACTTTGGGAGTGCGAGTGTGGTGTTCACCGCCACTACTTGGACGAGCGTGAATGTACCCCAGGACGACTGGCTGAGTGGTGGCGACCCGCCCTTCTCAGCCCACTTGCAGTGGACCAAATCTGGGCTGTCCAGCGAGCCAGGGCTATATCGCCGAGGTCATCGCACAATGCTACGCGGGCGATGGCTCCTTGAGGTCTAGCCTGGGCCAGTGATTCCTCGTTGGTTGGAACTTATATATATATATATATATATATATATATATATATATATATATATATATATATATATATATAGCAGCAGTTGAATACAGGACAACTCATTTTCATTATACCAGAACACTGGCAAACTGATCGGATGAGAACCTCGTCTTTCTCTCTCTCGCTGCGCGTGCTCTTCGCTGTTCTCCTGGGTGCTGCATATTTAGTGTGGCATTTGCCCTCCCCCCTCCCCCCTTCCTGAGAGCAGCGTCCCGATGCTCTACTACAAAGGACGGCACCGTAGATGTATGGTGCAAATCAGTCCGGACTATGGGGCTTCATTCTCACAACGTGCAAATTTCTGTTTTTTTTCTGTTTTTTTTGCTGGTTTTTCAGATGATCGCCGGTAGTGGAAATGACTCCATACCCACACTTTGTCGCCGAGGCTGATATACGACGTGTCGGTGTCGCAGATTATAGCGTTGGACGTCGTAATTTTGCTGCTGGGTGATTCGGACGCGTGCAATATATATCAGCCCGATGATGTCTTGCGATTAATAATGATTTGCCTATTCTATTGGTTGAAGATAACGATCATTTTATCTACTGATGAATACCAACATCTATACATTATAGATAACGATAATTGCCGATCAGTCGAATGTTTTTTTCTTTGTATTGGGGAAGTAATTTTTTCGTGTACACCGTAATCATATTACGTTGTACACCCAACAATCACTTCCCCGATAACGAAATGGTGGCCGAGAGTCTTGTTCTTTTACGAAAGAAAAGTTCAATTAATTCATTTATTGTCTCTTTCTCAGCAAAGCCACCCCACCCACTCTCACTCGACTTACTCCCGTGCGCCCCGCCTCTTGTGGGCTTTATGCAAATTGGGCCTCCGCCTCGAATAGTTGACGACTGCTCGTCTAAGAGGTTGAAGTGTCGGAATTAATTGCGCGGGATTCACTACGACTGTCATGTACAGTGTAGGGCGTTAAATCTACTCAACACTTATTGCGTTGAGTAGCTTCGTCGATGTATACGTAAACATGGATACGCTGCCATGCGTGCTAGTGTATGCCTATCTTTTCTTCTCTATTTTGTTCCTACTGTTTCTCTTTTCCCACGTGTGGGATAGCAAACTGGCTCACACCTTGTTAACGGCTCTGCCTTTTGTTTCCTTTTTTCTTTCTATAGTCATCTTGCGTCCCGCCTTTATCCAAGTGCGGCGAAGATTGCGAGAAATCGAGCCCACCACATCGTACTTTGTCTTACTTTGCATAATAACTGAGGGTTGGTCGATCTTTCTCCTGGTTTCTTTTTTTTCTTCTCATAAAAGAAACTATACTGGCAACGTCCACTCCCTCCTTTTCTGCAATGTTCATCGGAAAGCATAAATAATATTGTGATCAGGTAATGAACGTTATTATTAACCCTGAAGTCTATAGGACAGTATCTATCCAAGCTTCCCCATCTTCCGCCACTGCACCTCCTCACCCTCCGTAACTAATAACAATATGTGAGGTTTGACGTCCCAAAATCCCCATATGATTATGAGAGACTTTGTAGTGGAGGGCCTCGGAAATTTCGACAACCCGGGGGTTCTTTAACGTGCACCCAAATCTGGGCACACGGGCACCAGGCATTTTTGACCTCATCGAGAATGCGGCCGCTGCAGCCGGGATTCAATCCCACGACCTTCGGGTCCCTTCCATAGCTCTGTCCCTCTGTTTCTTTTTTAGTTATTTTGCATTATCGGTATTGCTCAGACTGTATGGACACCGGCACAGAGCAGCCAAATAAAACGGGTCGTTGCTTCATCTGTTACAAGGTATACGACACACAACAAAAAATTTCGGACGTCCTATGCCTTGTCTTGTCTCTGAATACTATATGGACTCGTTTAAACATTGCAGAGTCGTTACTGTATACTTTAGTTAAGCGTATTTGCTGCTTTCTGCAGTTGCCATGGACACAGACTTGGAAGTGGCAGTTTGAGAGTAAGTTTCCGCGAGTAAGTACGTCCGCCTGGACCTAAGTCTAAGTGATGGCTTCGACTGCGCATGCGCATTCTTCTCCGTACAGACGTATTACGCAACCTCACGAGAGCTAAGGATCGGGCTTTACAAAGACATCCGAAAATTACAATGTCAGAAAAACGAAGGACTCGGTATACGGTCGTCTTGCAGCGCAGGAGTAGAATCACTGGTTTTCCGTATCACTTTCACTTCGTCTCGGGTTCTCCACTCTTCTTGTTAGCTTTTTTTCTGCTTGTTTGCGGCTTTGTGTATTTTAGTTAGGGTTCTTCGCATGACGAAATACGACTCGCCACTTTAATGGAGTCCTTGGGTTGCGTTACAGAAAAAAGCACACCCCGCGGGACAGAGATCTGGCGCCGAGAGAATGTCGTAAAAGAAAAGTGCGTGAAAGATGAAAAGGGGAAACAAAAAAGCAAGGCGTGTTCGCCGCCGTGCAATTTGCTGCTCTTTAATGTTGCGTGCGACCGGCTTTTACGTGTTAAGCAGTCGCCTGCTGGACGACGTCGCGCCTTTATTACGTGTCTCGACGCGGTCGATGGGATTACAAGACGAAACGACTTAGAAGGTGCGAACGTCATCAAGGAACCATCTTAGTGCACCACTTTCATTCTCAAGCGCAGTATGCGTTGACTGACCAGTGAAACTGATGGTGGGGGTGTTCCAAAAAAATTGCCCGCAGCTTCCCTCGGGGGAACACTGAGGAGGATGCGAAGCATATAATTGGTTAACGGGGATGTTAAAGTGCGACTTACTTGGGTCGATGGCTAAATTGGTTAACGTGGTTGTGAAATGGGGTGTTAAATTGCGACTTACTTGGGTCGATGGCTAAATTGGTTAACGTGGTTGTAGGAGGGGGTGTTAAATGAGTGAACACGTACACACGTATGCGAAAGGGCGGCGCTGGTCGAAGGGACGTCGATCATTGTGTTTGTGGATTCGTTGGAATTCATTTCATCACCGCGACCTTGGGACGTCGACGCGCCGTACAAACCAACCGACGAGCGGCAACTGAGTGAGCGAGCGCCGACCTTGAGTATATATACAGCGCGACGGCGCATGCACTGTCAGCTGTTGAATGTTCTCGAAGGAGAAGCGCGCGCGCGGCACAGATGGCGACGGCGCGACGGCGCATGCGCTGTCAGCTGTCGAATGTTCTCGAAGGAGAAGCGCGCGCGGCACAGATGGTGGGCGACGGCGCGACGGCGCATGCGCGCGCGTCAGCTGTCGAATGTTCGAGAAGCGGTGCGGACGGCGCGGACGGTGCACTACAAGGCGCGAGTATAAGATGCTTCCGCATCTAAAAGCCGTTCTTATCGACGAGATACTCCTTTCACGTATACAGCTCGCACGCACCAAAGTGATAATAATAAAACTAAACAAGTTTCCTTTCGCGGGCTTGAGCCTGCGTGCGTTGTCATGTTTGTGTGTGTGCGTAAGTGTAAGTATTGTATACTTCCCCCGACACATTTTATTTTGTTTTTTTCTGTACGCTTGAAAAACTGCGAAAAAAAAAAACTTGGCCCATCTCTCCAAAGGGAACCCTGATGGGATGCGAAGCAGCAGCGTTGCTCACGGGTGGCGTCACGGGTTGAACGGTGCTAACGTGGGGGCTGTAGTGAGCGCTGGAAGATTCGTTTGAAGCGATGGCTGCGGTAGGTCTTGTAGGTCACATGTAGAGACATGTTTCAAAGCGTGCGTTAGACGCGCGTCAGGTTTATTGCGCGTGAACTGACGAGTCCGCGGTGTGGCGAGCGGTGATCGCGGCAGGCGTTGCGGGCGATCAGACGAGGCGACAACTGCCGTGGCGAGCGCGCGGCGCGCGAGGGAGAGAGTGACGTCAGCTCACACTGCGAGGGAAGCGTGACGTCGACTCGCAGCAGTGGCGTGACCTACTTGGCACCATGCCAACACCTGCGGTGCGCTGCGCATTAGTATGGAGAGACAGCGTTACACGGGCTAGTCAAAGAGCTTCTTTGCATCTGAAAAAAATGCGTTCACTTTGTGGTAAACAGCGCGCCATCACCTTGATTGATTGATTTGTGGGGTTTAACGTCCCAAAACCACCATATGATTATGAGAGACGCCGTGGTGGAGGGCTCCGGAAATTTCGACCACCTGGGGTTCTTTAACGTGCGCCCAAATCTGAGCACACGGGCCTACAATATTTCCGCCTCCATCGGAAATGCAGCCGCCGCAGCCGGGAATCGAACCCGCGACCTGCAGGTCAGCAGCCGAGTACCTTAGCCACTAGACCACCGCGGCGGGGCGCGCGCCATCACCTTAAGCTTCGATTCAAGCAAGCTAAACTATGCACACTCAATGACATAGCAAAGACATCTCGCGTTTCCCACATCCGAATGCCTTTACTTTACACGTATGCTCTCGTACTTCGCGCTAGGTATTTCTGCATACCTGTCAGTTTGCTTGTAGGAGCAGGGCAATTCTGAAAACAGAGGTTCGAAGCGCATTCACGTGGGCTATTCTTTCTTTTACTAAATTGTATTTTTTTCTTTGTATATTTTTCTGCTTGTGTGTATGTAGACAGACTGAGTATGCAACAATGACAAAGTGATAGGAGAATCCTGGACCACGTAGGCATCGTTTCTAGGAGATGTATACCAAAGGCACGTTTACCACCCACCTTTTTTTATTTTGGTTTTATGGATTAGTGGGCACCCTTTGTTGAGATTCGGTATGTATGCCGCCAAAGTGGGTTTCCATTTTTTCTTCGAAGAAGCCAAACCGTGGCGACAGAGATGTCGCCGCCGCTGGCCTGTACTTCGACGAAGACAAGCTTGCGAAATGCGCGGCCGTCTATATACAGCGGTTTTCAACGATGCTGCTCGTTACGTGTTTGTTGTGACGCGTGGTGCCTGTGTCGATGAACTTCTTCGTGTACTGGTGGTGTCACCAACGGCTTGAAACATCTGTACATACCAAGGTACTAGTGTCTTATCTATATAGTAATATCAGACAGAAAGTAGTAGAGAGGGTGTAAGAGCAGTAAAGTACAGGGGGCAAAATCTCCGATTTCTGTAAATGCTCTCCTCTTTCTCTTAATCATCATGCAGTTTTATTTCCCTTCTCCGGCGCAGGGTAGCAAACTTGAAGCCTAGCCAGCCTCCCTATGTTTCCCTTATGATCTATCTATCTATCTATCTATCTATCTATCTATCTATCTATCTATCTATCTATCTATCTATCTATCTATCTATCTATCTATCTATCTATCTAGTGATACTGATAGCTCCGAGATTATCAAAATCAGACTCTCCGCAGTCATATATGAACATGCATTATTTAAAATGTCGCTCGTATATATCTTCATAATAGCCTCCTTTACATTGATAAGCATATAAAGTGCCATTCAAGCCTTCCTCACGCCTACGACCTTATCGATCATTGCAAGCGGTCGTGGGTTTGGTGCCCTATACTTCAGCGGCCCCATCGCTGTTTCCATCTTTTGGAAACTCGTGTGTTTTGGCGGCACTCACCGGGAACCCCCTTGTTAAACTCGTGTATGCTTTCAAACTATTCACATTCTTCGACTTAGCGTTTTAACAAAAAATTTGCCTGTTATTTATTTGCTTCGAACGTCCGCTCTTGAAGTTTCATAACTATGCGCGCCTGAAACGTTTCGTTCGTTAAAAAACACGCATGCCCTGCGCGAAGAATGTTCTGCGGGAGTTCCGCGCGGGCAACTTTGGCGAAAGAAGAATCCAGGGTACGACGGTATTGTCGCAACAGCGCTAACGTAATTACGGCTATATAACCTTCGACGACAAGATAGAAAAGCGACACGCTTCATTACGCGAAGGTGATAACGGATGGCTCGTGGATTCTCCGGAGAGCCGGAGACAATATTTAATTGCCTGCAACGTCAGTCCGCTAGCTTCAGAAAGTTAATTAAGTGCCACAAGCGAGCAAAGGCCGCCGCCGCATGGGCGCGTTTTTCAGCCACTTATTTGGCGCGCGACACGCCACAGTGCTCTCTTGCATAGTGGCGTGGCACAATGGCACGTGCAACCGTGTGGGTAGAGCGCGAGAAAATTCAATTTCACTTCATTGTGCGAAATAGCGCCTTCGGCGCACTTTCGATCGAAAGTTTTCTTGCTGTTGCAAAAGGATATCGGGCTCTCAATTCGAGACTGTTCACTAATTACTGACCGATCGCGAGCTTCAACTTGTTCATGCTATGCGCGCGCAGAACGGACGCATTGAATCACATGAACGCATTGTGTGACATGAACACGCAAAACGTATAAGAATCGTCTTGCATTCTTTCAAGCTGTTAGCGACGTCGTCTTCTCGGCTGGAGCACACTTAAAGTTCAAGACAAAATTGCGAAACCTGAGAGCATGGGTTTTCAAAAACACGGTGTCATAGTGTGCTACCCTGGCTTTTTTAAACGCTGTAGCGACATGTACACTATGCATTGACTCCGTTTGCAGTAATGCCTGGCTCTTTCAGCTTGTTGCCTAAGAATGGAACCGACGTCACACTCTGACGAGCAATGCGGCATTTAGTCATCGCTGTCGAGAACCGATGCAGGGCTATTGCGACATAATCATATTAAGCCCAGTTGTGTCATCAGACAAGCTGTTTACGTGTTATACAAAAGCTGCAACATTAACCTAACTTTCCAGCTAACGCAATGATTCGCGCGGCTCTCTATTCATGTTTTTTGATGCCGTATCGGCAACCTAGACATAAAGGTGTCGTATTAATCACAGTGCCTAACAGTATTTTGCCATAGAATGTATATTGCAGGAGTTAAAGTTTCATGCTCAAGGATGATCTTAACAATAAACTGTCCTGCAACCGAGGACACTGATGCCTGGGCCTTGCAAGTGCGGCCATGTTTCAGAGTGTCCCTATTTAACACTGAGCTTGAGCTCACGTCCACGTAAAGTAACGTACAAGTCAGTACCAAACTAGACAACTAATTTCGCTCCTATAGACTGCGCTCCGTTTGAGCACCCTGTTTTACAAAATCTGCTTCTATGCGGCTCTGACACCCACTGAAAACAACTCCCCTGCTTTCCGTCTATGTATGTACATATATCTCTCTGTCTCTTTCAGTTTCGCACTGATATACACACACTCGTTGTCTCGCGGGGCGCTTCTCCGCGTCTCTCTTATCTTAATTGAAGTCAAACACCCCCGTCGACAGCGTGCGTATTCAAACTATAAACACGCGGGGTGCCCCAGCCGAGGGAAATATTTTCGCCCTTGTCAACCACACGCTCGCTGCTCTAACTGAATTCCGCCGTCATACACCCCAGTGCTGAGGTAATTTCCCTTCGCCGAGCCAGGGCGGAGCGTCCAATTTTTGTTCGCCGAGCCAGAGCGTCGGCCTGTTTTTGTTCCATCTTCGTTTTTCTGCGTCGACAGCTTTCCGCTACGAGTTCCGAAATCTTAATTTACTTCCGAGGGTTTTCGAATTGCAAACGTCAACGCGAAACGCACACGTCAGGCCGCGATTCGTTCTGCCCCGATACACCACGGCAACGTCTCTTCTGCACTGTAACAAATAAAAACAGAGTCCTTTAACATTCATTTTGCCTTTTTTTAAATCATGATTTAACACTTATATTACTCTCTGTTAATAAACTCGGAAGCTCCCTTTGGATATCAGTATATTCCGGAGCTTTCCACTACGGCGTCTCTCAAAATCAAATGGTGGTTTTGGGACGTTAAACCCCACAAATCAATCAATCAATCATCAATCATGGATATCAATATACTCTTTTCTAAGAGTCATGCTATTCAAACGAGTATTTTTAACGAGAGTCATATATGTGACAAGTTGTTTTTTCCTGCTGTTGTGATTAGAGCGTAAAACGGCGTTGCGCCGTGCCTAAACTTCGATACTCTATTTACCCACTGTCGTCCTCTATCTGAATTTCCGGCTGTTCGCAGCCCTGTAATTATACATTGTTGGTGCTTGCTCTCGAAACTGCGCACGGGCTTAGAACCGATGCTAAATAAGTGTCTAGGCATTAGGTAGGCATGGAGCGGTGCCGTTTGGTGTCTTCTCTTAAGAGGTGAAACGCGAAACATTGCTTTGCCGTGGAAACCGGTCAAAGAGTCAGGCGCCGTATACTCCCCTAATTAGTCTCCGTACTGTATACCGCTAACTGAAGTCTCACTCCTGCATTGCTTTCTCCTCTGGGCCAACGTCTGACGCCCTGTCAACGTTATACGCGCGCGAGCTCCGATGGTATCCGAGGTGGGCAATTGGTAATAACCTTCTTCTCCCGGTTCCCTTCTTCATCCTTCGTGCGACACCGCTCTGTTTAGCTCAGCAGTGCGCCAAGGGAGCTAACTGTACAGTCTCCCTTCGCACTGCTGAGGGTCGTTTATTTAGGTCGCGTCGCGTGTTGCTGCGCTCTCTTCGCTTTACGAGTCTGCGTTGCCTCGGTTGCGTGCTTTTGGAAGCGCGCCGCTCTATAGCCTCCTTCCTTGCGAGTTGCGTGACTATAGTGACCTCAGTGGTGGGACATATATTTTCAGTTGCCTTCGTACTCGGTGACAACGTAAGACGCACTTCAAGGTAATGGATAAGCGAGAAAGTTCGTTTGATCACCGATGGAAGAGTTTCTTTTTTTTTCTTCTCGTTGAACACGTTCCTTATATGCAGCCTCCTTTGTATTGATCATGCTAGCAACTACACACGCGTGAAGCAGCTGACCACTCAAAGATTAGAGGAAAACGGGGGAAACAACAGCATCGGGGACGCCGAGAAATCAAAGCGGCGAATGATCAGTTTCGACTAGGCTACACGGATGAGATATTCCGATTCTCTAGGTGGGAGGTTTACAGATGTGTCTGAATTACGCATTCGTCTTTTAATCCGGTAATGCGAAATAACTTCAATTATCCCTCTTGTTACTCGGTTACGGTGCCGTGGTGAGATAAAATCAGGATTGGGGACACATATATGTATTTGCGAGACAATGTTGTTCGAAATAAAGAGCTCAATAATTCGTTATTTATTTATTATTTAGTAACATTTATTGGCTTAATGGTTGGACGGGATGATCAGGAAGGACAGCGACTGTTGGGGCTCTTGCAGCGTCATGTGAATTCATAGCTGTCCAGAGCTGGCTTACCATGCTTATGAACCCAACCTAAGAACTAGGCACGAGATCCACGCCAACGGAAAGGCGGCGATAGCCAGCCCTTCGGCCGTGGGAGCGCTGCGCTATATATGTCGAATTTGCCTTGCTGTTGCCTAGCAACAATTTGACTAGCTGTCGAATTCGCTTAACTGGACAATAAGCTCATAGCACAGCAAACTTCTGTTGCTTCCAGTGCTTCTTTGTTGACTTCGCTATGAGGCAAATTTCACCTCTTATAACAAATCTCAGAGAAAAGCAGAAAATGTTATGGTGACATGCTTGTAAAAACGCAAGGACGAATTTTTAACGGTAGTTCATTCGCTAACACAGTTACTGCGATACTTGCTGTAATATTTCTCTTGTCTTACTGTATACGGGCGTTTCACATAGCTGTATACCAGCTTTCCCGCAGCCTAATTATTATAATTACCTTATCTAACTTTTGTTAGATCCGACATAACCAACGGAGGAAGCTCTTAGCTTTTTTGATGGTCTCTACCCTATAAATTAAACTCTAAACCACTCTATAAACTACAGCGCTTAGACGTATGCGGGTCAGCCTTTCCAAATTTTCTGGTAATCATGAAGCAGCACATAACAGGATGTCTGCAAGTTAGCCGCGCTTTACTCTTGAACTCATTAGCATTGTGCTAGCTTGTTTTTCTATTCATGACCTACCAAATAAATTAGCTCGCATAACTGAACGCATATAAAAACATAATGCAGTAGGAAGAAAAGAAAAACAAGATGGGGAAGGCAAAGCTTCAGAAGGTGTTATGGGGCTACAGGCTAGGCCTCATTCAAAACTTGTAGCTCTCCACGAAAGCTGCATCATGATCTATCTATCTGTCTATCTATCTATCTATCTATCTATCTATCTATCTATCTATCTATCTATCTATCTATCTGTCTGTCTGTCTGTCTGTCTGTCTGTCTGTCTGTATATATATATATATATATATATATATATATATATATATATATATATATATATATGTGTGTGTGTGTGTGTGTGTGTGTGTGTGTGTGTGTGTGTGTGTGTGTGTGTGTGTGTGTGTGTGTGTGTGTGTGTGTGTGCAGCGCATACATACATACATACATACCTGCAGACAGACAGATTGATTGATTGATTGATTGATTGATTGATTACGCACGTTCTACAACTCGTGTTGCGAACTTAAAATGTAAGACGCTGGTACCGTCTGCAGATTTTTCCCCGTTGATACAACGCGTAGGGGGCACTTTTTTCTTCTTCCGAGTTTCACGCTCTCGTTTATCTAATCACGATACCCGTTGCGTTGGCGTTCTTCTCAGTGATGTCGGTCACGGTTCCTCGCTCTATTATTTAGACCGAGCTAGTCCGTTGGGAGAGGTTAGCGCTGAGTTCAATCAGCGCTGCTTTCTTTTTCAAACTATTGCGGCAGCGGAAGACAAGGTAACGAGAAGACGACGCCCGGAAGGTGTAAGAGCAGGGAAGTTCACTAGACTCACGTTACACCTCTGCAGTGAGGAAACTTTTTCAATGATGAGGGGGAAAAAGGCAGGAAGTGGAGGCAAACAACCGATGTAGCGTGGTGCTTTCTTGCACAATTCGAGAAACAACATGAACAAGTTGTTAGACGAAGTTGGTAACAGCGCTGCGAAATGCTTCTCTGTTTTGATGCTGAAACTTTGCTTTTCTTTCTTTTTTCACGTTTCTGGCTCTTACTCCATTGTGAATATTTAGCTACTCGCTATACCCTCGCATATAAGTAGGACTTGTAGGAGAAATCATGTTCTCCTTCTGTTTGTCATGGTAGCATTTTCGCTCGCAGTAGCTATTGCTTTGTTCTTCTTATTTATTTTATATATTGAAGCCTTCAGTTGAACCGGCTATTCTCTTCTCTGGCAGAGAAATTGTACCCGAGCCAATGTAAGCTATAAAAGCAGCTATTGGTAATTTAATATTTTATGTGTCGTCAGCGAAAGTCTCAGAATCACGGTACGATTACGGTCGAGGGACGTCTTAGCAAATTGGACACGAAATTTCTTTGCACCGTTGACTCTAATGCGCACTTCAGTCTGAGTACGCAGCCCTCGAGATTTCGGCCTCCACTCAAATGCCGCCTTCACTGCCGGGATTCGCTCCCGCGACCTTCGGGTCAGCAATTAAGCAACATGACTGCCAGATAACAGCAGCAGGTATAGAAGCACCTATAGAGACGCTAAAGAAGTGACACTGAAGTTCACTCACACAAGCAAACATTTGCGTGGAGCTACCACGAGACGCATGTGTTTCGGAGCAGAATGCAAATGGCCGGCTCTATCAATCGCAGCGGCGCCTGCAAACGTGTTTCAACGAGCATTCAAAGTAATAAGGTATAGCTGCTGTTCAGCACTTCATCGCAATATACCGCGCCGGGAAACGCCATAAAGCTTAACGCCCACGCGCAGACATTCAACTTCCTTCTACACAATGTTCGTAATGACTGGCTTTTTATAACATGTTTCTTTCAAACGTTTCTGCGTAGTTACCGCGTGCACGTGACGCGTGCAAACCTTTGGAATTAAACTAGAAGAATTGGAAAAAATTGGGAGAGGCGCAAGGTATAGGGATCGCAAGATTTGCGCCATAAGGAGAAAGTGATTCACTTTGTGAAACAATTTGGAGAACACCTCTGCGCTCTCGATTGTCAGCTTCGTGATGACGAAAAAAAAATGTGAAACAACCTGTCGTGTGAAAACTTCCGAAAACGAGATTGAAAGGAACGTCCTAAGGTTGACTTTCAACTGCTAAGAAGAAAAAAAAAGCCACAGTGGAGGACACTTCACGGTATGAGTATATTGCTCGAATAGAATGAAACCGTCGTTTAGCTTCGCTTTTTG